>JBBPBQ010000002.1:45491809-45567389 GCA_037974755.1 Cicer yamashitae
AACCTTGAATTGAAACACCATCTCCCACCTTAAATTTTTACATTAAAAATAAAAAAAAATAATTTCTTTTTTAAAAGAGTCCTTAAAACATTTGGTAGTATATCAAATATATAAAATAGGACATAATTACTATTTGTAAAATTTTTAGCATGTGTCCTTAAGACACAAAATTGACATTGCCAGTTACTTATTTAATTAAATAAATCAACTTGACCAATCATTTAACAAGTTGACCTAAATAATTGATCAAATAGTTTATAAATTATTACTACTATAAAATAAAATATAAATAAAAAAAATATTTAAAAAATTAATGTATTTAATCTCAATTTTAACAAAAAAAATACATTAACTTTTTAGATACCATTATATTTCGTAATTTTTTGACAAAGTTTCTAAATTATTATTAATCCATCAATTCTATTCATCAACTATAATTTTGTTTAATAAGATGATGATAAACATAATCCACATTTTTGCGCATTGCCATCTTTTTAATTAAGTATAGCATCTATGTCTAATCATTAGGATAAGATTTCCTTAATAAATAATCCATCTCTTCGCTATCTTTAAAATCATGATTGTGACCGGAAAAAGAAAAATTATTTTTGAGATCTAGCAAATAAATCCATTTTTAAAACTTGAGATTTTTATGTTTTCCAGTAATGCTAACACAATGTTTTTATTTATTAAAAAACATAATATTTAAACAGCTAAAAATACAAATTCAAAAACAAAAATTTATATATATTTAATCATTTACATGTACTCTTACATTAGCTTTTTCTTATTACTATTACTGATCTCAATTATAAGATAATTTTTAGAGATTTTTTTGGTTCTATTTTAAAAGAAAAAATATATACTTTAAGATGCATATATTATTTAAATAATTTTTTTATTTAATGTTTATCTTTAAAATATTTATAAGTATTTAATGTTTCACATTTTTTTATTATAAATATATTCAAAAAATAATACTAATAAATAAATAAATAAAGTTATCAATATTAATGTTTTTTTTAATAATTGGGACGTAATAAAAGAAGAGTTCATGTTGAATAAAGTCGACAATAAAATTGGGGGTCAAGGACCAAAGTCCAATGTCCTTTAACGTGTAGGACACCTTCGAGGGACTTTGTTTTTGGATTCAGCCTATACGTCGTTACATTTGTCCTAGGTTGCTTCACCTTTCAAACACTTAGCCAATTAGATTAGGTAATTTTTTAGTGAAGTCCACGTGCTCTGTCGGGTACAAGATGGTCAAACCCAACACCATCACGCCTTGTCTTCAACTCCTCAAAAATCAATTTTTGTGGCTTGTTTGTTATATAAAATAGTTGAAAATTTGAATTATTGTGAAGACTCCATGTGATCATGATTCACTTCTTCTTTTCTCTCTATTTTGAGTTTTTATTTTATTTTTTTGAATAAAAAAATTAAGGATGGTGATGGAGTAATTAGTACATCTAATTACTCAAATATGTGTAATGGCAATGATTGCTTGGTTGAATGGAGAACAATGAGAGTGGATTTTATAAAAATTGAAAAGAGGTTATTTAAAATAAGAAAGGGGTGTTGGGATGAGGTGTTGGGTTATGGGTGCAAAGTGGATAACAAGCACACATAGCAACGGAGCGGAGTTTTAACTTCTCAACTTCTGCCCTTGATTTTTTTTTGAGAAAATCTGCACCTATTTTTTTTGGTTAAAATTTGGATTATTTTAAAATTAATATAATAAAATAATATATTATACAATAATAAAGTATTCAATATTTTCTACAAATAGGAAATTAAAATTTATAATATATAAAAATATTAAATAAAATAAATAGATATAAATATGTAAAAATAATAATAATTTTATGAACGAGACTAGTTCAAGACATATATCTACACCTTTAATCTCGCCCCTTACTCTTAAGTTTGATTTTGAGAAAAACCCACACTAAATTAAAATAAGTTTTTTCGTCAAAATTGAGGAGTTCAAGTTAGTACCCATTATTGCAATTTGTGTTGTCATGTCTAATAAGAATATAACACTTAACAATCAAAATTTCACAAATATATACATAATTAACTCGTAGGTAAAATACTACCAACCAAAATTTCATAAATTTAGTTTTGTTAAAACGACACATCTTTAGAATAATAATGGTGGTGACAATATAATATCAAAACGTCAATCTACCATTTATGTATTGACATTTGACACACCATTTTTGTGTGTACTTTATACTTAACCATCAAATTTTATTAACTTAAAATTATAAATGCAGTACACATTCTTATAATTTTATTTTTCGATTATTTATTTTATAGAAATTTAATAATTAATTTTTAAGCATGTATCATTTTATTTGCTTTCTATTCCATTGAATATTTATTAAATGTGTACCCTTTATTTTCACATTGATTTTGCTCAGTTTGGTTTTATAAAATTTCTATCACATTTTTTGAATACATGGCAAAATACTAAAAAAAACTTCAATATTTAACTTTAAATTTTTAATCATAATTTAATGATCATAATTTTTAATCATAATTTAATGATCAATTTAATGATCATAATTTAATGTTTCAATTATCTTTAGGGTTAATTTAGTCTCATCCTAAATAGACCACGAGTTTTGAATGTTGAATAACACTAGGATAGTATGCCACACATGTTGGGTAGACTCACACTTAAGTGAGACCCATTAATTTTAGAAAATTTCTCATTTCACTCCTCAATCTTCTCAAAAACCTTTCAAAAACTTCTTTTTATTTCTATATTATAACCTCTATGAATTAATCAATATAGTCAAGATTTGTTCGGATTGACAATTATAGAGACGTAAAAATTATGATAAAAATTCAAACTAGTATTTACACCTCTAGATTAATCAATTAGAACAAATTCCATCTAGAGTAATTAATCTAAAGAAGGTTAAAATTGATTAAAAAAAATACATATTTAGAAGGGTTTATGAGAATTATGAAAGTGGAATAAGAAATTTTCTTAGTTTTATTACTTTAATTATTATTATAAAGGAAAAAAAAAAAAAAGAATAAGTCATTTAAATGGGCTAGGCCCATCTGTATTAAAAGGGATTTATCTCTAAGTATAAAAGACTACATATACAACATTGTAGTTATAAAGAAAAGAGTTGTCGTAAGGAGATGTGTTGATATTTAAACCAATTCAAAATATAACCATTAATAAATATAATACATTGAAAAATCGCACAAATCCGAATATTATTGGATGTTATTTTTTGAAAATCGCACGGGCCGAGTTTTGGATTCGTTTTTCAAAATTGAACTGAACCAAACCAAACTGTATACATAAATTTTTATACTTATTTATTTTTTATTAGTATATATTACATTTATATATTATTTGTTATTTCATATTGTTAAATTTTAGTATATTATATGTTATACTGTACATAAAACCTACTATTTTTCTATGTTTTATAATATTAACATTAATATATATTTTTTTACAATTGTAATTAGAAAATCCAAAAATGATCTAAATTAAACTGCTAGTAATTAGATGAGATCAGATCAGATCAGATCAATTTTTTTAAATGTGTCACCCAAACCAAATCAAATTGCGTGTGATTTTATCTTTGGATCAAATATTTTTGGCTTCACAATCGACACAAATCGCACTGTAAACACCCTAGTTGTAAGCAAGACAAAGAAAGGTTCGCACAAAGAAAATAATGAGGTGTCGTAACAGTGCAGTCACAGGAGAAAAAGAAGTTTGGTTCTTGTGGTAGATGGATGTGCAACAAATTTGCCCTACTTTATCTGTAATTTTAGTATATCAATAGATTTACCTTCTCTTTGAGTTAGTTTCATTTATCTACTTTTGTAGAGGCTATTTGTTATTGTTTGGTTTTAACCTTTGAGTGATGACTATTTGTTGATTAATGTTACTAGAAAGACTCTGATGTACCTATTATTTATTTAGTGGAAGGTTTTACTAGATGGATCATGTAGTTTTTATTCTCTCAATTTGAAAAAAGTTTTTCACATTAAAAATTATGGTGTGTTTGATATTTACTTTTCTGTCATTGTTATTATTGTGTAGAGTTGTATTTTATGTTTGGTCATTTATCTGAACATGTGGAGAAAATATTTTGCATTATTGAGACCGTTATTTTTGGGTTTTTTCCAACACAAAAATATCCAAAGCCTTGTGTTGATTTTATTTGTGTATTTAAATGGAGAAGAAAAATAAATGTCTCAATATGGTTAAGCTCAACTCTACATTATATATTTTGGAAGAATCTCATGGAAGTCATGTTATACAATAAAAGGCATGTATGATCCTATTGTGGGGACAAATGCTAAATCCAATGATAAATTTGAAGCTTATTGGGAGAAGATGAAAATTTGAAACTGACTGCAAGAAGATGAAAGTTTGAAGAAGATTGGAAGAAGATGAAGAGAAATAAAATGACATTGATCAGATAATGTTTGCATAAGAGTGTATATCCACATATAGAAACTTCAACTGATGCTGAAAAAATGAGAGAGAAATCAGATAATGCTCATGTTGTTGGAGTTTTTAGTCGGTTCTCTAATCCTATTAATGATATTTGGAAAATAGTGAAATGGATTCTTAGATATCTCATAGGCACTTCCAAAGCATGTTTATGGTTTAACGGTGGTCAACCTATGTTAGATGGATGCACAAATGCAGACATGACATATGATATTGAATCTAGAAAATCTACTTCTGGTTCATAATGACTTTTGTAAAGGGTACAATGTATTGGTGATCGAAATTAAAAAAAGAGTGTTGCTTTATCCATTATTGAGGCTAAATGCATTGCAATAATTGAAGCTTCCCAAGAGCTTTTGTGAATGAAAAAATTCCTACAAGAGTTAGGTATCAAGTAAGAGAAGTTTATGTTATTATGCAACAACCATAATGCGATCCATCTCAACATGAACCTGACTTTTCAAACAAAGTCAAAGTACATTGAAGTACAATATCATTGGATACGAGATGCATTGGGTTACAAGTCATTTTCAACTGAAAAGATCCATACTGATGAAAATGATTCAAATATGATGACAAAGACATTACCTGTGAAGAAGATGATACGGTGCAAAAAGAAGACAAACATGGTTGAACAATACATTCCCACATGAAATAAAAAATAAGTGGGACCGACAAGTTTTATTACTATCATTATTATTAAAGGAAAAAAATAAATAAAGAATAAGTCATTTAAATGGGATATCCCTATGTGTGAAGTGTGAAAAGGATTTATCTAAGTATAAAAGGTAACATGTACAACATTGTGTTGGAACCAAGTTGGTTTTATACTTAGAGTTTTTATATTAACAAAAGTATGTATGAGAACAATGTATTTGACTTCACAGAGTATGAAAGAAGATTCATGTTTTTTAAGACAATCTAAAATAAGATTTGATTTAGATTTATAATTAAAGAAAATCTTTGACCAAGATGAAAAGAAGATATGGTCAAGATTTGAAGAAGATAAGAATTACTTAAAACAAGATTTGATCAAGATTTATCTACAAAAAGATATGGATTATTTACAAGAAAATTTGATCAATATTTATCTATGAGAATATATGAATTATTTACAAGAAGATTTGATCAAGATTTATCAAAAGAAGATACGAATTATTTACAAGAAGATTTGATCAATATTTATATACAAGAAGAAATTATTTATTTACAAGAAGATTTGATCAAGATTCATCACAAAAAGATATGAATTATTTACAAGAAGATTTGATCAAGATTTATCTACAAGAAGATATAAATTATTTACAAGAAGATATGATCAAAAATTGTTTACAAGGAGAAACACTCACACGAAGATACATTTATTATTTGCAAAGATATGATTCAGATTTTAACAAAGAACAAAATACGAACAATATCAATTTGAATAATTTACAAACTCAATCTTAACAAAATACAAACAGTATCAATATGAAGAATTCACAAACTCAATCTTAACAAAATACAAACAATATCAATATGAAGAATTTACAAACTCAATTTGAACAAAATACGAACATAATCATGTAAAATACATGTTTTTGATGATACAAAAGACCAACGGTGATGATGATCAAAGCAACAAGCTCAAAAAGAAGAAGTCCACAAAAATCTTATTGATACCTTAATAATCTTCTCATATTAGATGATTAAATGTAAAGGTAAATGATACAACCCATAGCTCGAATATAATGAGAACCTCACATCTTTGCATATGCATAAAAAATATTTTCAAAAAGTCAAAATTACATTTACAAAGTGTTAAAATTAATATTTTTGACAAAATACAAAGGTGTATTCGAATACAACATAAGTGTATTCGAATACAGATGAAAATTGCTAAGTCAGTAGCAAAAGCCTCTCATCTGTATTCGACTACAACCTGATGTAGTTGAATACAACCAGCAAAACAGTGGCAAAATTGATACAAGTGTATTCGACTACACCATCTTGTATTCGAATACACATGGAATAATTTTGAGATATTTCTGAACGTTACAATGAGGTGTATTCGAATACAACTGGAAGCAATGCAATTTTTCAGTTCTAAAATGACTCTAAATCATTGCAATTGTTCCTCAAACCTCTTGGATCAATAGCCACGAATCTGAAGAGATGTTTATGGACTATAAATACACCATAACTTTAGATTCAATAAAAAAAAAAAAAACAATCCTACTACACAACTTTAAAGACTTTGAACAACTTTTCTGAATTTTTCTCAAAGTCATTTTTCATAAATTCAAGTACTAGCATATCATTTTCATATCTTTAACTAAGGTTCTCAAAGTATTTGAAGCAATCTTGGATTGTTATCATTCTACCTCTTTCTTATTCCTATACTCTTATCAAATCACTGTGTTTGTATAAAGAAAGTAGTACTTTCTTTAAATAGTTTTATCTAAGATAGTAGTGTGCTATCCTAGAAGATTTGTTAGAAGTTTGTAGCATAGGTCCTAGGGTGGGACTTGTACATTTTCTGACAATAGTGGAGAAATCTCTTGTGGTGTGCAAAAGGACTGGATGTACCCTTGGTCATAAGGGGAACCAGGATAATTCTGCTGTGTTCATTTCTTTACTGCTATTTACTTTCATCACTTACTATCCTTAAACACAAAAATCGATCACTTAATCCCTGAAAACAAGGAAAACTCCTAAACACCTAATTCACCCCCCTCTTAGGTGCACATCTGTACTTACAATTGGTATCAGAGCAGGTTCAAGGTAACTTACTCCTCGATCAATAACTCATGGCTTCCGCACAACCTGTTTTTAGAGATGGTGGCAGTAGTAACAAACCACCATGCTTCGTTGGCGAGCACTATGATTTTTGGAAGATACGTATGCAAGCGTATCTTGAAGCACAAGGAGACGACATATGGGATGCTGTTGAAAATGGTCCTTACATTCCAACAACAGTCATCAACAACAAAGAAGAAATTAAGATAAAGAATTCCTGGACCGATGATGATAAAAGAAAAGTGATGTTCGATAAAAAGGCTAAAAAATTCTACAATCAGCACTAGGAATGGATGAATTTTTCCGCGTATCTCACTGTAAAACAGCCAAAGAAATATGGGACACATTGGAAGTAACCCATGAAGGAACCGTTGAGGTAAAAAGATCTAAACTTAATACACTTTCTCAAGAATATGAGTTATTCCGTATGCAGCCCGGAGAGTCTATCTTAGACATGCAGAAAAGATTTTCCCACTTAACAAATCACTTGACGGCTCTTGGAAAGATTTTCACCAACGATGAACTAAATCTGAAAGTATTAAGATCACTAACAAGGGCTTGGCAACCAAAGGTGACAGCAATATCAGAAAAGAAAAGCTTATCCAAGATGTCACTTTCTGCATTATTTGGAAAACTTCAAGAACACGAAATTGAACTTGGAAGGTTGGAGCAAAATGAAACTCAAGAAAAGAAGAACAAAAACATTGCTCTAAAGACCGAATCAAAGGAACAAGTCAGAGACGAAATTTCTGATGAAGACGAAAACATTACTTTCCTTGTTAAGAAATTCGGTAAGTTTCTTAAAAATGACAGAAATTTCAAAAAGAAGAATTTCAGAAAGAAAGATAGCTCTACTTCAAACCAAAACTTCACTTGTTTTGAATGCGGAAAACAAGGACATATCAAAGCAAACTGTCCAAACCTTATCAAGAAAAATGCCGGTAAAAGGAAAGACTTGAAGAAGGCATACATAGCTTGGGAAGATAACGAAGTAAGTTCATCTTCAGACACAGAAAGTGAAGAATGTGCTAATGTTGCACTAATGGCATCGCATCAATCAGACGACGACGAAGAGGTTAGTAACATAGACTCTCTTCATCATAATAAAACTAATAGTGAATTAATTATAGAATACAATGATGCTCAAAACACCATTAAGGAACTTCTTATTGAATGTAAAAACCTGTTCAAACTAGTGTCAACACAAAAGAGACAAATCTCAAGTCTTCAAGAAAAAGTTGACATTATGGAAAAGGATTCTGAAAAATCAAAACAGAATTTTACATGCAATAAATGTGATTCCCTTTCATTCAAGATTGTTCAATTAAATAGAGTAATTGAACGATATGAAAAAGGACAAATGGGATTGGAAAATGTTCTAAACATGCAAAGATACTCAAATGATAAAAGTGGTCTTGGATTCTCTAAATTTGACAAACCAAACTTGAATAAGACCATTTTTGTCAAAGCAAGTAATCAATCCAATCAAGGAAATATTACAATTTTACAAAAAGGTCATTCTTATAAGGAGAAAATTACTCAAAATAAATCTCATACATATGCTATTAAAAATAAATTTACTCCTACTTGTTCCTATTGTGGTCTTCATGGTCACACACCTAATGCCTGTCATGTGAGAAACATTAGTGTTCCAAAAAGGCATTACGTGTGGGTAAAGAAATGTACAAACCATCAAGGACCCAAAGCACATTGGGTACCTAATAAAACTTGATTTCAATTTTGTAGGTATGCACACAAAGTACCTCAAATATGTGGTACTTAGATAGTGGGTGCTATAACAAAATTTAACAAAATTTTTTAGGTATGCACACAAAGTACGTCAAACACATGACGGGTAATATAACAAAATTTTCAGCCTTGACTCTTGAATCAAAGGGATATGTAGTCTATGGAGATAATAACAAAGGAAAAATCTTAGGCATTGGAAAAGTTGGAACAACCCCTTCCCCCTCAGTTGAAGATGTCTTATATGTTGAAGGTCTAAAGCACAATCTCATAAGCATTAGTCAGCTATGTGACAAAGGATACAAGATAGCCTTCAACAAAAATGAGTGCATCATTCAAAATGCAGTAACAAATGAAATTCAATTTATCAGTAAGCGTTTAAAAAACATTTTTATACTTAATCTTGACGATTTATCCTTAAAAATGAAATGTCTTTTAGTAAGTGACAACAATGATGCATGGCTATGGCATAAAAGAATTGCACATGTCCACATGGATCATTTAAACAAATTGGTCAAGCATGATCTTGTTGTTGGATTACCAAAAATGAAATTTGTAAAGGATAAATTATGTGACGCTTGTCAAAAAGGTAAACAAACAAAAACTTCTTTCAAACCTATAAATGTTATATCAACTACAAGACCACTTCAATTAATACATATGGATTTGTTTGTCCCATCAAGAACCAAAAGTCTTGGTGGAAACTCATATGGACTAGTGATTGTTGATGATTACTCAAGGTTCACATGGACCTTATTTTTGGCAAGTAAAAACGAAGCTTTTAAAGCATTTAAAAACTATGCCAAGCTAGTCCAAAATAAACAATCATCCAAAATTGTATCAATTAGAAGTGATCATATCCACAATTTTCTGCACCTAGAACACGTCAACAAAATGGGGTTGTTGAGAGAAAGAACAGATCCTTGGTAGAACTCTCTAGGACTATGCTAAGCGATTCAAGTCTACCAAAGTACTTTTGGGCAGATGTCGTAAATACAGCATGCTATGTTTCAAATAGAGTAAACATTCGGCCGATTCTTAAGAAAACTCCTTATGAACTCTACAAAGGAAGAAAGCCCAATATCTCTCACTTCCACATCTTTGGATGCAAGTGTTTTGTGCTAAACAACGGTAAAGACAACCTTGGAAAATTTGATGAAAAAGCAGATGAAGGTATTTTTATTGGCTACGCATTATCTAGTAAAGCATTTAGAATTTTCAACAAAAGAACTTTAATCGTTGAAGAATCAATGCATGTAACTTTTGATGAAACTAACCCCTTGAAAGAGGACAAAGTTATTTCTTATGATGATGATGACATTGAAAGTAGTGATACAAGTAAAGAACATCAAATTGATCAACCAAGTCAAGAAAGTGAAGTCAACATTGAAAAGGAAAATGATAATCTTCCTAAGGAATGGAGGACCATAGAGATCACCCAATTGATAACATCATTGGTGATATCAACAAAGGAGTTACAACAAGACTTAAACTACAAGATGCTTGCTTGAACATGACATTCATTTCTCAAATCGAACCCTCCAAAATTGGTAAAACACTAAAAGATGATCAATGGATACTTGCCATGCAAGAAGAACTTAACCAATTCGAAAGAAGCAAAGTATGGGAACTTGTTCCTAATCCGGGAAATAAACACATCATTGGTACAAAATGGGTGTTTAAGAATAAACTTGAAGAAAACGGTATAGTTGTTCGTAACAAGGCAAGATTGGTCGCCCAAGGATATAATCAAGAAGAAGGGATTGATTTTGACGAAACATTTGCTCCAGTCACAAGGTTAGAAGCAATACGTTTACTACTTGCTTATGCTTGTTCTATGAACTTTGAATTATTTCAGATGGATGTGAAAAGTGTCTTTCTCAATGGATACATCAATGAAGAAGTATATGTCAAACAGCCACCCGGCTTTGAGGACTTCAAGAATCCTTCACATGTCTTCAAATTAAGAAAAGCTCTCTATGGTCTAAAACAAGCTCCAAGAGCTTGGTACCATAGATTGAGTGTTTTCCTATGTGAAAGAGGATTTGGAAAAGGCAAAGTGAATAAGACATTATTCATTAAAAGAAATAATGGTCACACCTTATTGGTCCAAATCTATGTTGACGATATCATATTCGGATCAACAAACAATGACATATGTGAAGAATTCTCGTTGATGATGCAAGGAGAATTTGAAATGACCATGATGGGAAAATTAAACTTCTTTCTTGGCCTTCACATCAAGCAACTCAAGCATGGCATCTTCATCAATCAAGCAAAATATTGCAAAGAATTTCTAAAAAGATTTGAAATGGAAAATTGCAAGGAAAGTGCGACTCCCATGGGTTCCGGGACATATGTTGATAAAGATGAATCTAGTATTTTTATAGACATTTCAAAATATCAAGGTATGATTGGATCTCTATTATATCTAACGGCCAGTCAGCCATATATTATGTTTAGTGTCTGTTTATGTGCAAGATTTCAGGCGGATCCTACAGAATCGCATCTTGTCGCAGTCAAAAGAGTCATGAAATATCTGAAAGGAACAATCAATGTAGGACTATGGTATCCGAAAGGTAGCATATGCAGTCTCGTTGGATATTATGATTCAGATTATGCAAGATGTAAAACAGACCGTAAAAGCACAAGCGGCACTTGTCTTGTCTTGGGAAATGCACTCGTATCATGGTCATGTAAGAAGCAAGCATGTGTTGCACTTAGTACTGCTGAAGCCGAATACATAGTAGCAGGAAGTTGTTGTGCACAAATTCTGTGGCTCAAGCAACAACTATATGATTATGGACTTGACCTCGGATGCATTCCGTTACGATGTGACAACACTAGTGCAATCAATATTTCAAAGAATCCAATCATGCACTCTCGGACTAAACACATTGATATACGTCATCATTTTTTGCCCGATCATGTGCTTAAAGGAAATGTTGAAGTAACCTTTGTGGATACTCACAACCAATTAGCAGACATCTTTACAAAACCTCTTCCTAAAGACTCCTTTTACAAAATTCGAAGAGAACTTGGTATCTTAAGTAAAGATGATCTTTAAAATAAGGAACTTTGTCATTAATTTTTATGATTTGAAAATTTTCTCTTGATAGGATGATAGAATTGAGTTCTTAATGGTTCATTATTCTTGAATATGATTACTTGTTCTTCATTTGTGATTCTATGCATTATTTGGTATCCTCTATATGAAAAATTCATTCCTGTTTCCAAAAATTCGAAACTGTAATCGAATACAAAGAATAGGTAATCGAATACACATTTTTTCCAGATTTTCTTGTATTCGAATACAATACGAGTGTAGTCGAATACAAATTCCCCAGATACACTTGTATTCGAATACATCACAAGTGTAGTCGAATACACCTTTGGGTTTCTCAGTCATATATAAAGTTGCTTCAGTTTTCCAACGTACTTTCAAATTAGGTATTCGAATACAGCCATTCTCTCTCATTTGAATACAGCCATCTCTTCCAAAATTTTCAACTTCCCTCACTTGCAACTACTTACTCAAGCCTTATTCCTTCTAAACAAGATCAAATTCTACTCATATTCTCTAACCAGAATCTGATTTCTCCAACAAAACCCTAAAAACTCATATTTCCCAAATTTGTCAAATCCTCTTCAATCATCATGGACGCACGCAAACGAGGACCCAAGACTAAACATGCCTCAGTGGGACCATTAAAGAAAAGGACGAAGAATATCCGTATCATTGATTTGTCCCGGCTCCTACACTCACCAGAAGAGATTGAACGTTTTCGCACCATGTACTCCGACAAGCGGCTCATCATTCCCAAAATCGGTACTTTAGACTCTTTTTCTGCGTTTAAATTTCCTACTTCACTTAAGGCTCAACATGTTGAAGAGTTTATTGGATACAAGGGTCATATCTATCCCGATTTAGTTAGGGTTTTTTACTGCAATTTGACTAAAGATGGAAAAATGCTAAAGTCTCGCGTTAAAGGAAAAACTATTGAACTCGATTCAAAAATCATTGGGGAGATTTTGAATATTCCCTTCGAAGGTTAGAAAACTAGTCCCAACAACTTGTGTCAATGGTCTGGTGTTCCTAAATATGATGCTTATGTGGCTCTTTGTCGATTTGACAAACAAACTATGGAACAAAAGAGAATTCAAACAGGCTCTAAATTTGCGAAGCAACGATATGGAGTTGGCAATCTTACTGTTGATTATCGTCTACTTCATTATTTCTTAAGTTACATTTTGGTTCCAAAGGTTGGTAACTACTCCCAGATTTCCGAGTTTGAACTCCATATCATGTACTACATATTCGAAGGCCTTCCACTCAACTGGGCTTATTTCGTTAAATCAGTCATCTTTACATCCAAAGAAGCTGTTGGGTTGCCATACGCCAAGGAGGTCACTCGCATTCTCGAACACTTTGGGGTGGACTTCTCTGAGAAAGTTTTGTATACCATCACTAAGGACAATCTGCTAGATTTAAGTGTCCTTCCAAGCATGAAAATCGTTTGGCATGGACCGCTTCAGAAATACATACATATGAGTGACCTTGGTCAAACATCTGCTGCTGCTCCTAACGGCACTCCTGCCCCTGCAACTGATGTTGCCCCCGCAGATGATGACGACGAAGATACTGCGTCTGATGATGATCATGTGTCTAATCGCATGGTTATGGCCAAACTTGACTCCCTCCAGACCTGTCTCACCGGATTGAACACCTCCGTCGATGCCCGTTTTCAAGCTATCGAATCCACCATCGCAACCAACCATAACAGCATGATCCACGAGCTGTGTATCTTATTAGACAAAATTGATTATCTCCATATCCCTCCTGGACGCCAGTAATCCATATTTAGTTTACTAGGAATAGTTTGCATTTCGTTTCCTAGGTCCCATTTATTTCCTTTTGATGTTTTGTTTTGATGTTTTCATTGAACTTTCCGTTACATATTTGGTTCTTTATTTGGCTTTTGTGACATTCTGTGTTGTCTGTCCGTTTGTTTGGATTATGTGACATTATCTACAGTATTATGCAACCTTCTCTTTTATTTGGATTATTATGCGCCTTTTTCTTTTCATTACTTGGACTTTTCTATATATTATTGCTTGTCTTCTTCTTTTTGATCATGTCAAAAGGGGGAGAAAATTTGGTACTTTGTTGTCTGTAAAAATAAATGTAGGTCCTCAAAAACGTATTCATTTGATCCTCCAACTCACTATAAACAAGGAAGTACGCATAAATTACGGGGGAGTAATTCTAATATTATGCAATCTCTCCACAACAACAAATTTTTTTTGTCATAATCAAAAAGGGGGAGAATGTAAAATACATGTTTTTGATGATACAAAAGACCAACGGTGATGATGATCAAAGCAACAAGCTCAAAAAGAAGAAGTCCACAAAAATCTTATTGATACCTTAATAATCTTCTCATATTAGATGATTAAATGTAAAGGTAAATGATACAACCCATAGCTCGAATATAATGAGAACCTCACATCTTTGCATATGCATAAAAAGTATTTTCAAAAAGTCAAAATTACATTTACAAAGTGTTAAAATTAATATTTTTGACAAAATACAAAGGTGTCTTCGAATACAACATAAGTGTATTCGAATACAGATGAAAATTGCTAAGTCAGTAGCAAAAGCCTCTCATCTGTATTCGACTACAACCTGATGTAGTCGAATACAACCAGCAAGACAGTGCAAAATTGATACAAGTGTATTCGACTACACCATCTTGTATTCGAATACACATTGAATAATTTTGAATTTTCTGAACGTTACAATGAGGTGTATTCGAATACATACATCATGTATTCGAATACAACTGGAAGCAATGCAATTTTTCAATTCTGAAATGACTCTAAATCAATGCAATTGTTCCTCAAACCTCTTGGATCAATAGCCATGAATCTGAAGAGATGTTTATGGACTATAAATACACCATAACTTCAGATTCAATAAAAAAAACAATCCTACTACACAACTTTCAAGACTTTGAACAACTTTTCTGAATTTTTCTCAAAGTCATTTTTCATAAATTCAAGTACTAGCATATCATTTTCATATCTTTAACTAAGGTTCTCAAAGTACTTGAAGCAATCTTGGATTGTTATCATTCTACCTCTTTCTTATTCCTATACTCTTATCAAATCACAGTGTTTGTAAAAAGAAAATAGTACTTTCTTTAAATAGTTTTATCTAAGTTAGTAGTGTGTTATCCTAGAAGATTTGTTAGAAGTTTGTAGCAAAGGTCCTAGGGTGGGACTTGTACATTTTCTGACAATAGTGGAGAAATCTTTTGTGGTGTGCAAGAGGACTGGATGTACCCTTGGTCATAAGGGGAACCAGGATAATTCTGCTGTGTTCATTTCTTTACTGCTATTTACTTTCATCACTTACTATCCTTAAACACAAAAATCGATCACTTAATCGCTGAAAACAAGGAAAACTCCTAAACACCTAATTCACCCCCTCCTCTTAGGTGCACATCTGTACTTACAAATCAATCTAGAAGAACTGTTCAGATTGGATTCAGAAATAAAGAATTGGATAAAGAACATATTATCAAAGAGCATCTTGTTCATAATTATTTTTGAATAAGATCATTGTTGACCAAGTTAGGAATGAAGATACAATTGAAAATTAAACAAGGACTAAATTGAAGCCCTAATTTTATCTATAAATAGATACTCATGGCTGAAGAAGAAGATCATCAAAAAATAAAAAATAGTAGAAGAACTCAAGCTCAAAATTCCAAATTTATCTTAGAGTTCAAAGAGAGAAACACTTGTTCGAATGAAAAATATTTTATGAGTGATTTTCTTAGAGTGTGATAATCATTGTTATAATGAGCTTGTTAGAAGCAACTACTCAAGTTCCAAATCTTTGTTTTCAAACTCGATAGTGGTGTTAGTGTGCCTTCAACAATCTTGGGTTGTCAGGTTATGTGGAGAAGACTTGACTGGTAGAGTTGAGGTGTGTGTGTTTACAAAAGTTTGAGGTTGTCAAGCTGTTTGAGAAGACTGGCTTGGAGGGTTAGGTGATTTGTAATTGAAGATGTTGAATTAGTGGATAAAATCCTTCCGAGTGAAGGGACTGGATATAGCCAAGTTAGTGGTGAACCAGGATAAATTACTTGTGTCACTTTATTCCTGCACTCCTTTACTTTTTATTGCTTCTACTCCAAGTAAATCATCAAGTCTGAACTAATTTAATACAAAAAAAAAAGTTATCTGCTTAGTCAAACACAATTCAACCCCCTTCTCGTGTTTGCACATTCACATCATAGTTATAAGGAAAACAATATTCGTAAGCAAAATAAAGAATGGACCGCTCAAAGAAAACAAAGAGGTAATGTAACAGTGCTGCCACGAGAGAAAGAATAGAAGTTTAGGTTCTGGTGGTAGAAGGATGTACAACATACTTATTACGTTTTGTACACAATTTTAGTATGTCGTTCATATCACGAAATTTGATTTATTGATATAGTTTATTATTAGTTTTACTTTCTCTTTGAGTCACTTTGGTTTACCCACGTTTGTGGAGGTTTTTTTTTGTTTGATTTCCACCTATGGGTGATGGCTATTTGTTGGTTGATGTTCCTTAGTGTTACTAGGAAAACTCTGGTGTATATATTATCTATTTAGTGGAATATTTCATTGAACAAGTCCCCTGGTTTTTATTATATCACTTTGAGAGAAGTTTTCCATGTTAAAAATTGTGTTGTGTTTGATATTTACTTTTCTACCATTATTATTGTTTTGTAAAGTTACATTTTCTGTTTGGCCATTTATCAGCACAAGTGGTCGAGAAATATATTCATTATGGAGATTGTTATCTATGATTTTCCCAAAGACACATCATTGATGTTGTGTTGTAAGAGGGTGAGTAGATATTGAAGTATGTGATGATGGCCACGAGGAGTCTAGATCAGCTTTAGGGGGAAGCCGGTAAGGGGTTTTACGTAAAGTATGCCACTATTAGGGTGTCCCATAAAATATTAAATCACCTTCGTTGAATTCTATTTGTCTCTATGGATAACGAGGACACTCCTTATTATTAGAATCAAAGAGATTTCATATTCTAATCCTGAATTAGTTTTGATTTTTTTGCCTCTGATAAATCATTCATTCCATCCAATTACGAAAAGGCTAGTCAGCGTCTAGAGATTTAAAGAAGTTTTCCTATAGTGGAAAATGCAAAAGTTCATCTGAACTATTCGATGAACCATCCTCTGGTCATTTAAAGAATCATGACTACCTTTTGGTTAAATGAATTAAGTTCCATCAAGAAGTCAACACATAATATAATGTGAAGATTTTATGTGTTTCAAAGAACCATCATATGCTTGTATAATTGATGCATCGTCTACTTAATTAACAATGCTCCATTTGCTTGAAGCAAAAATATATCATCTAGTCCTAAAAAATGTTGAGAAGATTCCTACGCTTTATTTACATCAGTAAGAGGAAACAACTTGGATGATAGAAAAATGGATAAAAAACTTCATCGTATAATTACTCAAAATAAGAGTGAGTTTTTAAAATCCCGAAAAGATAATGTTAGACATCATACAACCATATTTTACAAAATCTGTACGAAATACAACTCCACTACTTGACGAAGACAAATCAATAACAAAGGAGAAATACTGAGTCCCACAATGTTATGTACGGAAAAAACTATATATACCCCTAAAGATTTGAAGTTTCAATATCAACATTTATCAGAACTAAAAATTTATTGAAATTCTTACCAAGCACTTTACATGTAAAAACTTTCTTTTGAGAAAGTATCACCTTCGTATTTCTAAAACATTTTCATAATAGTTTGTGTTGAGTATTTTAAAAGCAAAACCTTTAATTCTTGTAAATTTTTTATCGTTTAAGTGAAGACAAGTTCTTTAACAAACATAAGGTTATATCGTTGTTAAGAAGTTGTCGAGTATAGTTTACGATAATCAGGAGAGTGTCACATACTGTGTATTCAAGCATTTGAATAGAGGAAAAACCCTTATGGATGGAAGGGATTAGACATGGCAATCATTTGGATAGCAAACTAGTATACTTTGTTCCATGTATCCTCTATTTATTATTTGCTTTAATTTGTCTTAGCTATACCATATTTGTTTAAAACTATATTTGGTTTGCAAACAAGCTATTTGTTGCCAAAGTTTATAAGATTCAATTTAGTTTAAGTGTGTTATACTTTAACATTTCAAAAACAATTTTTGAAATAAATTTTCATATAGAATTTTAAATTTACAATTAAACCTCGTTTTTGTGTTGATTTTTATAATTTTTTACTATTCGCTCACTCGAAGTTAGATGGATCCACATGCATCAACAAAGTAGTTATGTGGATGAGTAATGATATTTAAACACAAATACAAACACAAATACTATCATATACTATACATGTGGCCCCCACACAATCTCTCTCTTCTTTTATTTTCCCTCCTTTTTTTACTTTTCCCCTTTTTTATCTCTCTTTTTTCACTTTTTTTTTTGTCTTCCTCTACAAAAACAAACCTCACACATTCATCTTCCCTTTCTTCCATAATTCCTCCTTCTTCCTTTTATTTACTGATTTTAATCAAATTTTTAACGAAGTAACTTGAGCAACCTTATCTCCTCCCTTGCAAAGTAACTTCTCATTTCCTTCTTTCCCAAAATGTTGAGTTTCAAATATTGTCTTTCATTTATTGATGGAGTTGTTTGCTTGTCTTGTTTACTTTAAGAATGTGTTGTTTTTTTTAGACATTAGTATTGAGAAAAATTGCAATTGTTTTTGGTACATTGCTTTGCTTGTTTTTTTGGATTCATACACGTTTTTCTGGGTTCATACCTAATTTTTGTGCTTCTGGTTAATAATATAAACATTATGGGTTAATGAAGTACAATAGGTGGTTAATGACTTATTTTTGTCTAAAAATTAGGGCTGTGAAATGTAAATCAATCATGTTAGTTATTTTTGTCTAAATATTAAGTTTCATCACTGTTAATCAATGATATTAATCAGATTTGAATTGTTAAGTTTCATCAATGTCTAAATTGTTGGTAGGTCTAACACATTTCATATTATGTGATTAATAGTGTTTTAATTCTAGGTCTTTTTGATTTTTTGTTTCTGGTTAATAGTGTAAATATTATTGGTTAGTGAAGTACAATAGGTGGTTAATGAATTATTTCTGTCTAAATGTGGTAGGTCTAACACATTTCATATTATGTGTTTAATGGTGTGCTAATTGTTGGTTACTAAAGTGCATACAGTGGTTAATGATCGAATTGAATTATTTTTTGTAGTTTTTGTGTGACATTTGCACTATCAATTGAAACTTCATGGATTGTGGTACTATTGAAGATGAAGGTATCAGAGTTGACAACCTTGATGATGATGACAACGCATGTTGTTGGGAGCCTGCAACAGGGATGTGTTTTTCTTGCTTAGATGAACTCAAATCATTTTATGAAGAGTATGCTTCGAGAAAGGGTTTTGGGTGGAAGATTAGATCTTCAAGAAAAGGGCAAGATGGGGAGCTCTGCTACTTAATTTTATCATGCTCAAGAGAGGGGTCTAAAGTGTCAAAAATTTGGTGTACGTTAAAAACACTTCCAACTAAGGTAAATAATTGTCCCGCCAAGATTGTTATTAAGTTGGATAAAGATGGATTGTGGTACATTACAAAATTTGAACTTGATCATACTCACGAGACGAGTCCTACAAAGACAAGGTTGTTCAAAGCTAACAAAAAGATGAATTTGCATGTGAAGAGAACAATACAAATCAATGATGATGCAGGAGTGAGGATCAACAAGACATTTCAATGTCTTGTTAAAGATGCAGGATGGCATGAAAACGCACCATTTTGTGAAAGAGATGTGAGGAATTATGTTAACAAGGAACAACATGCAATAGGAAAATAAGGTGATTGAAAGGCCTTGATAAGCTATTTCTGCCAAATGAGGGAACAAAATTCAAATTTCTTCTATGACATAGATTTGGATGACGATTTTCACGAAAGGAATGTGTTTTGGGCTGATGCAAGAAGTTGAGCTGCTTATGAATACTTTGGAGATGTTGTGACTTTTGACACAACATATTTGACTAATAAGTATGACATGCCTTTTGTTGTGTTTGTTGGAGTGAATCACCATGGTCAATCAACATTACTTGGATGTGGACTGTTGTCAGGTGATTCCTTGCACAACTGTGTTAATGGATTTGAACAGAAAGTTTGATCATTGTAATCAGACAATATAAATCTGGTTAATGGCTTTAAGAAACATGGTTAATGTTGTGAACAACTTGGTTAATGGATTCAAATTGCAAACTTGGGCATTCTAATTAAACAAGATATACATCTGGTTAATGACTTAAAAAAATATGGTTAATTCCTTGCATAAATGTGTTAATGGATTTGAATAGAAAGTTTGGTCATTCTAATCAGACAATATAAATCTGGTTAATGGCTTTAAGAAACATGGTTAATGTTGTGAACAACTTGGTTAATGGATTCGAACTGCAAACTTGGGCATTCTAATTAAACAAGATATACATCTGGTTAATGACTTAAAAAAATATGGTTAATTCCTTGCACAAATGTGTTAATGGATTTGAATAGAAAGTTTGGTCATTCTAATCAAACAATATAAATCTTGTTAATGGCTTTAAGAAACATGGTTAATGTTGTGAACAACTTGGTTAACGGATTCGAATTGAAAACTTGGGCATTCTAATCAAACAAGATATAAACCTGGTTAATGACTTAAAAAATATGGTTAATTCCTTGCACAACTGTGTTAATGGATTTGAACAAAAAGTTTGGTCATTCTTATCAGACAAAATATAAATATAAATCTAGTTCACAATGCAAACTAATTTTGGTTCATAAAAATCAATAGCTAATGCACACTAATTTTTAATCATACATATTTGGAGACTAACAACATCTAATCAACAATAATTTTTAACCATACATGTTTGGAGACTAAAAACAACATCTAATGCACACTAATTTTTAACCATACATATTTGTTCATAAATACATAAAGAAAGAAATAAAACAGGCAAAAAGTGTAGTTCAAACGCCACCAACTACATCGCTATAGAGAATCTCCCACAAACTCAAAATATGCCAATAACACACTTATTTTTTCTTCTTCTTCTTCTTTTCATGTGGATTCACAAACGGACTTTGATTAACTACACTTTTAACTCGCTTCCTTGGTTTATCTTTCATTCTCGTAATTATGTTTGACGTTGGTTTTGCTGAACTGTTCACGTTAGGCTCACCTGTTGACAAATGTATTAAAATTATATCATAACAAAACTACAACAACACCACAACATATACAATTTATTACAAAAATAGAACTCACCAAAGGCGAGGAGTATATAAAGTCTACAAAAATTGACTTTGTTCTGACGACACATGTGAAGCAACACACGAATCATATCACAAGTTACTTCTTTTCCTCTAAACAACAACAATGTATCACATTCCTCATTTTCATATTATTTCAAAGGCTCACCTACTATTGGTAGTCCTATAGCTAAACATACGTCACTTGGAGTAAAATTAACTATCCCACCCTTAATCCTAAACCCCCCCACTACGTCCATCCCACCTACTAGCCAACTCCGACAACAGAGCACCAGAAATTTGTAAATTTTGTGTCATATCTAAAACCCACTTGAATGGAGTTGTCATAATTTAAGTACACTGTGCAATTGTCAAATGAAGGTTGATTTCATGCAACAAATTTGGTAAACATGCATGTCTCGAACGTATCTGAAAAGTATGAATATATGGTTAATATTGATAAATAAATTGCAACAACACAAATACAACTAGTTTATAAATTCCTTACATGTTTTTCATTTGTCGGTGCCATGTCTTAAAGTATCAGAACTGTAGAAAAATAAATATCAAAATATTAACATTGAAATAAAATAGCTCATTTATGATACTAAATTTGTCTAAATTGAAATAATAGATAGAAATATACTTGAATTATGCTTATTATGTGACATTATCAAACATAAGTACACTAATATTTTTCATTGATTATGAGAAATTGGGAAATTCTACTTATTATTGGAATTTTAATAATATACTTATACTCTTACACCAAAAGGGGGCTTTCAAATTCAATCTAATGATCATTTGAATCAACAAAACTGTAATCTTAAAAAATCCCCAAACTTGTTAATGAATTAATTAAGATACTAATCTTGTATTGAACTACAATGATATCCATAAACAGCTCCCAATTCAGAATTTAAGGTCACATAAAACATACTAAAATTCCATTATGCAGCTTGAATTGGACAATAAATGAAAAAACATGCCAAAACAATTAATGAGCAACAGCCAAAGGAAACAATGGAAGGAATATCAGCATTTAAGTCATGTTATCACAATTCACAATATGTGGAGTCCACAATGTTTAGAAAGGCTTGGATTTCAACATCCAACCAATGGAAGGAATTAGGGATAAAAGTTAACTCTAAATTTGTGTACTAAATATTTTACATGATACACGTGGAGCTGGTGTAATTTTAGATAGGTCATTGGGAAAGAAATCAAGACCAGTTAATTTCAAAATCATTCTTATTTCTCATTTATAAATCAGTCTAAAGTGCTAGACTCTGTCTCAAATATAAAGCAATAAAAAAAAAATCAATCTGGCCAAAATTCTTCTATCACGGAGGAAGTCTAAAATCTAAATGCGATAATTTTATTCAAACCAGCAAGGAATTCAGCTAATTTGTTTTACCTACATCAGCCTAAATTGAAACGAAGAAGCCAAAAATAGAAACCCTAAAAACCAAAAATCCTAAACGAAGAAGCAAAAATAGAAACCCTAAATCAATAACTAAAAACCCTAAATTGAAGGAAACAACAATCATACAAAGAAGCAACAACAATGATAGAGAGAAGTAAACTTTCAATGAAAATACCCAACAACTTGTAACTATCGCACAGAGAAGACGACGAGCGACAACGAGCGATGACGACTGGCAAGGAAGAAGATGAGATGGCCTAAGGAAGAAACGAAGAGAAGGAAGAAACGACAGAAATTGCTCTTGTGACTCGGAATGAACCTTTCTCGGTGGAAGATAGGAATAACGATGGAGAAACATTCAGGAACAAGAAGGAGAGAAAGGGTTTTCTGAGGAATTAAAAGATAACTAGCAAAATGACTAAGTTGTCCCTAAGTATGTATACGTATACAATATATGTGTTTGTATTTGTGTCAAAAATGTGTTTAAATAACATTTCTCTATGTGGATATGTTAAATTGGTAGCATTATGGATTATGTGTTAATGTTGTGTGTGTACCATGTTCACTAATTTCTCTCTCGTACACTTTTTGTATCAGTATGACTATTCACCCTTTTGTTTCCTTAGTACATGCTTATACATCATTGTGTATGGACAGATGGCGAGCTTGCATGTACTGATGCAGAGTCATGGATGCTGAGCCATGAGGAGTTGTCCTTATATTTTGAACTAGCTTAACCAGAGGCAAGACCTTCTTTATGACAACGAGTACCATGGTCTAGTGTATCATTTAATATGAGATGTGTGTGTATCATTTGTACTTTGGTCTAGTGTCTAAGTGTTGTAATGACAACTAGAAGCGTGTAGTTTGATCATTACATTTCCTATTTTTTATTTCGTTCATGTTTATTCTAAACATATATACAAATTCAGACCCAAAAATGGAAATACAAGCCACAAACACGTTACTTTCTAGTGAAAAGATAGACACTTAACCATTGTGTCATCCTCAAATTGTAGAGAACATAGCTACTAGTAATTTACTTTTATATGTTTGTATATATTTTGTCACATCTCAAAAAAATTTCAAGCTCTGCAAGTGTAACAGTCTGATCCCATTGTTATTCATGATCTTCTCGCCCCCTCCCACATAGTTAGGAATTAGCGAGTTTTTGTCTTTCGTAGAAATCGAACCCAGTACTTAAGGGATAAGTACCACCGTCCATTCATTTTCATTACCAATTGAGTTGCAGCTGAACCAAAGTTAAAGAAAGAAAAAGAAAAGAAAAAAGGATGAAGGAATGAAGTGGAAACAAAAGAAAGATGAGTTACATGTGTTTAATTGTTCTCCAATCAAACTCACCTCTCACTCTTAGTGTCTTTCACTATCTCTCTCATTAATTAGGTTTCTCAAATTAGCCTTTTACAAGCCTTCCAAACTAATTCTTTTTGGGTTCCAAGGATTCTTCAATAGATTTCTTGTTCAATCCCAAATGGCAGCTCTGTTTGAACCAAGCTATTCATTGTTTTTTTTTATTTCTTTTTGGGTATCAATGATTCTTCAATAGATCGGTTCTTCAATCTCAAATTAATTTTTTTTAGGATTTTTAAAACTCTAATTTGGGATTTAGACTCAAGGCATAACAAAATGGAAGAAATGATGCTAACTTGTCGGAGTTCATCTCAGTCATACCCTATGTCATCTATAAATTGCCACGTATGTAGATTTTTTAATGGAATCTACAAAAAGGACTAATAATACTAATGAAGATTAACTTAAAGGTTTAACTTATAAACGAAAACTAACATAATTGATCTACTTGGGAAAAAAAATAAAGCACCTACTCGAGAACTGACTCAAACATAAAGGACTAAAAGTCACTACAATATTTTTTAAGATGCGGCACATAGCTTGCGACGGTTGCTAAGGAACTGCCCTCGTTTGTTGCCCGTGACAGTTGATGCAACAGTTTCATACATCTGCTACCTACATTTCTAAAAGAAACACATTTTTCCTTTACCTCGCTTTCCATTTTTGCTTTATGAAATTGTTCTCGTGCTCGCCCGAAAACTATTTTCCCCCAAAATTATTTCCCCAAATTATGAAATCTTCCAAATTTCTCAAATCCCCCATTTCTATCAAATACTCCAAATTTCTCAATTCCCTCATTTCTTTCAATCCCCAAATTTCTCAAATCCCTCTACGATTGTGCTCAAACTCATGATATGCTTCTTGTTTCTTAAATCCTCTTATTTTTCTTTTGTCATCGGTCTAATCGATTTATCTGCGATTGTGCTTGTTGTTGCTCATCCTAATCATCGACTTAATCGATTTTTCTAGGGTTCTTATTTTTTGCTTTGGTATGTTTATTGTGTTCACCCTTTCATTGGGCCTTGCATTTTGGGTTTAAGGTTCATACTCTTATCATGAAATCCTCAACGTTTTTCCTTTTATCATCATCAATCATACTCACAATATACTTACCCTCTTCTTGTTCATACTTTGCAGAGAAATAACACATTCTATATTTTTGGCGTTTACTGTGTTTTTGACCTTGGTACGTTCTTTGCGTCATTGCTTTATTTGTATCGCTGAGTTTAGGTATTGTATTTACTTCTACCTTCACATAGTTTCTCTTATTATATGAAATCTTTGCATTTGGTGCTAGATTTTGATTATTGTAATTGTTTTGTTATTAGTTTAGTTTATTGTTTCAAGAGTTTTGCACATATAATGTTTTGTGACTAAGAAGTTTATTGTGTATTGACTATTGTTGTTACAGAAACTTTGTAATCGTTTGTTCTTACAGATTTGGTGAATAATTTGGGTACAATCGCAAGTTGGAGGCTCTAGGCGATTTAAAAGTTGAATTTTTGTTTGAGCAGAGATTGCAGTGTCTATGGTTATGAGAAAGGTATGGATTCATCCGTTTTGAGAAATCTTATGTGTGGGTTTTGTTTTCATCTGTTTAAATTAAGTTACTCCTTAGAAGATGAGTACAAGAAGATGTTCGATTCTTGTTTTTTTTAAAACCAGATCAATACCTTTGTGGTCTGATTAACACATCATCTTTCTTTTTCTTATTTTATAGTTTACATGTTATCTCCCTTAATAAAGAATCAATACACCTTTCAAATATAAAAACCAAACTACTAATAGAAAAAATATGCTACAACCTGTGAAAATGATTAAAAGATATTGTTCAATTACCTATTTCCTTAGACATTTGATGTTTTTGTTGATGTAATTCAATTTTTTAAGCTATATGCAATTTGTTAGGTCATTCTTCATTGCTTCAAAAATCACTAGGCCATATCACTCCACATGTAAACATTTCCCACCTCAAACTATTTCCTCCACATATGCAAACATTTCCCACCTCATCCAAAAAGCTGACGTGTACGTCTTCATAGAGAGTTTCCAATCCACTATCTTATACTATATCTCCTATTTAAATATTATTTCATAACGTCTACTTAAAATTTTCTAAATTAATCCCACATTATTATTTCATAACGTTTGCCCAACATCTTTCACATTAATTCCACATTCCTACTCAATATTTTTTTTGTCGTCATTAATCAACTTCACATTTTCGCCTTTATCTGCTATCTACTTATAGGTTTTTTTTTGTCTAGATCTATCAACTTCACATTTTCGCTTCTACCTGCCATCTACTTATTTGCTAGCAATTGTATACATCTTTTCATAATATATAATATTGAACTTAATAAGATGAGAAGTTTCTTCAACTTCTTCTGAATTGAGAGTACATATGTCTCTCTTGCTTACCTCTAAAATATATTTCGACTATTTATATGTGCCTTTTATTGTTGAATACTTCTCTTTTATAAATTACATTGATAAATTGAATATATATTATTGATATAACTACTATATCAATAATCATTTGACAATTGAAACATAAAACTTCATATTGATTTTTTAAAAAATCCACTTAAATTAAATAAATTAAAATATATCCGCCTTTTATTGTTTGGTACTTCTCTTCTATAAATTACATTGATAAAAATGAATATATATTATTGATACAACTACTATATCAATAGTTATTTGACAATTGGAACATAAAACTTCATATTGATTTTTTATATAATCCACTTAAATTAAATAAATTAAAATATAATGCAATGCACTGCAAAGCTGTTAGATCTAAAAGAGAAAAATAAAAATAAAATTATCTTTTAGACACAATGTCTTTCCACCGTGTTGCACCGTTAAGCCACTGTAATTTGCAAGAAAAAGATAACAACAGATAAAATAGAATTAAAAAAGATTATAATTTTTTTTCCAAACTTGTTTTCATTCCATCAACACTACATCATTTACAATATCATCAATCTTGAAAATAATCTGCACATTGCTAAAGTGCTTCCAAGATGATATTAATTCTGATCCTTTCTAACATCACCATTATTCCACTAATCTTCATAATTTTTTCCAAGAACTTATCTAAGAGAGGGAATAAGAGGAGACAAGATACAAGAAATAAAGTTGTACTTCTAAACCAAAAATATATTAATATCAAAATGCATAAATCATAGCTGCACCTAAAAAAATTCAAACAATTGATTACTCTTTATTTAAATTCAAATTTGAAAAAGTTAGAACTTGCTTTGGTGGGGGTGCGTCAAACTCATGCTATAGTGCAAAGCATGAGCGACACTTGAGAATCTCAATAGCAAGCTATTGTTATAGAATCTCTCCCTAAACAAATAATTTAATATCATATGAATCAATGATCCACATATTAGATATTAAACTAATAAGAACAGATACTACACTCCAATTGTGTGCTCCAATGCTTTGTTGATGTAATTCAATTTTTTAAGCTATATGCAATTTGTTAGGTCATTCTTCATTGCTTCAAAAATCACTAGGCCATATCACTCCACATGTAAATTAATATTCTTTTTCTAGCTCTTGAATGATATAGCATAGTCCAATGACTAATATATATACTTTTGACAAATCAAATGAGGTGTTTGTATAAATTTTAATGCTTGCAAGTTTTGGGTTTGATTGCTTGATTTTTTTTAGGTGGTGGTAATTGTTGTTGTTTTAATTTGAAGACTTATTTGTGTTGTGAGTTTTGTTTATTTAGTCTTTTTAAGGTTTGAGATATTGTTTCTATATGTGATTACTATATTGTGGATGAAAATGAAAGTCATAGAAATGGAATGGCATAATGGTAGGGTGTTGACTATATTGTAAGTTTCTTGCTTCTTTGTGTGTTTTTTTACCTTTTGCTGCTAATTGGGTGTGTTGGAAGGTGGGGAATAAATTTGAGGGAAATTGGGTATGTTTTTTGCTTCTTTGTGTGTTTTTTTTTTTTACCTTTTCCAATTTGTATTTACTTTAATGATTTGCATCAAAGATTTTGATAAGCCAGTATCTGAGTATGTATGCATCATTTGTTTATGGTGCTAAAAATGTGATTGTAATGTCAATGCCTATGTTGAATTTGAGTACTCGTAGACATTACTTAATGATAATAATGTCCATTAGTTTGAAGTATTTTGTTTTATTTATATTGTTGTAATTAATTCACATATATATATATATATATATATATATATATATATATATATATATATATTGTTGTAATTAAATCATAGATCATGTTTTAATCTGCTATTTGAGTTGTTTATTACCACTATCAAATCGGAGAATTAGTTTGATGTTAATATTAAAGTCTTTAGTATGTGCGAAAAAGTGAGGTTGAATTTAATGTAATACTTATATGTTTTTTTAGGCAACACATACTTAGAATCGCCAAGAGATAGAAGCCGTTCTTTTGAATCTAGTTACCGATCTAATCATTGAACAACATTATTAGGGAGTATCTAAATTTATGAACTAAGTTTGATGTTGTAGTTTTGCATGTTCAGTCACACCACTAGTGTTTTGGTTTTTGAATATTTAAACCATTTTGTTTATTGCTTTAATTAAATTTAATATATGGTTGTTACTTTTGAATATATTATATGAATGAGATTTATTTATAATTTTATATTTATGTATTTTAGTTATATGAATAAGATTTATCAATATTTTTCATTTTAATTAAATTAATGAAAAATGAAGAGAAAAAAAAAGGCAACAAAAGAAATTGAAAACTTAAATTTTAGACGGTTTAAACCGTGGTCAAAAGTACATAGGAGTGGTTTGTAACCGTCGCAATACCTTCCTCGAACAAAACCATTTAAAGACTATATCGGAGCGGGTTAGAACTATCGCAAGCAATTATGGCAGTTGAAACAACGATTTTTTTAATCGTCGCAAAGCAGTCTCACCATGCATGAATCTGCGACGGTTGAAGAACTATTACAAACATCAAATTGCGGCAGTTGTAACCATCGTAGAGTCCCTTATTAACTGCCGCAAAATATGTTTTTTTTCCTTGTAGTGAGTATATTTTAGCCTAGGTAATATTGTAGTTATTTGAATTATTTCATTATTGTATTTGACATGATAAAGAGTAAAGTTATTATGAGATACATGAAATATTTATATGCTTGTTTTCATTTTTGAGGTTCATTACATTTGTTTGAATATAGCATTCAGAAAACATATCAAATGAAAGGAGTTTTACAATGAGAGTATAAGAGGGTTAAATATTGACCATACAACTATACATGGATGATCATGATTAAAAATTATTTAAATGACACACGATCACTTAAAAATATCACATGACTGTTTCTTCTAATCTTGACCATCCATATATGATTGTATGGTCAAAATTTAACTCTC
Source organism: Cicer yamashitae (assembly GCA_037974755.1). Classification (NCBI taxonomy): domain Eukaryota; kingdom Viridiplantae; phylum Streptophyta; class Magnoliopsida; order Fabales; family Fabaceae; genus Cicer; species Cicer yamashitae. The sequence continues at coordinate 45,521,421 of JBBPBQ010000002.1, forward strand.
TTATCTTCTCATTGTAAAACTCTTCTCATTTAATATGTTCTCGTAACATTCATACCTTTTGAAAAAGTTTTTAATGTTAAATAAATTTTTAGTGACTATGAAATTTTAAAATTTTATTTTTAATTTTTATAAAAAATTCTCAAATTTTTAATCTTAAAAAGGTTAGAAATTAAAAGTGAATAATTTTCAAAAAAAACTAAATTTGAAATGTTATAATTTTATAAGAACTAAAAAGATATTTAACTCAAGTTTCTAATAAGCACTCTTTTTAGAATAAATTCCACAAGTTTGTTGTGGAATAGTGGGTGTCACAACGTGGATATTGCAATCGGAAACACCATCCTCAAGCTCCCTTTTATCATACATTGGAAATTTTAACCTTTAAAAAATAATTTTGTCCACGGTTCTTGTTCCTTTTTGCATATGTTAGTTGTTTATAACTACTAAAAAAAGCTAGTTTTAACTTCAACCAAAATTCCACGCTCAAACAAAATGTCTGACACTAATGTTGATATAGTGTCAGTGCCGTGACAAGCATTATAAGTTTATAGTCGTCAAAGTTAACCTTTAGTATCGATCACTTAGCAACCAAAGCTCAGTTTCGACAACTTTTTCGATACTAAGTAGAGTCTGCTTAACTAATGCTAGGTAAATAGATGTTAAGAGCGCTGTATAACAGCTGAGTATATAACTGTTTTGAAATTAGTGCCACTTTAATTCTATTTGATAAATTAGTTTATAGTTAAGTAATTAAATGTTTGATAAAATTTATAGTTTAATTAATTTAAAAATGTAAAATGACATAAAATAATATTTTTAATTAAAAATAAATATATTAATTAAAAAATATTTTAAAATTTATTAATATAATATACTTTTTACTTATATTAAAATATTAATTATTTTAAATTTAAGTTATTTATAAATAATTTAAAGGTATAATAAATAAATTATTTATTAATCAGATATATATTTCTTATTTAGTTAGTTTATTTATTTGAAATTATAATAATTAAATTATTTTAAATTATTTACTTTAAATTATTATTTATTAAAATTATTTTAAATTTTAAATTATATAAATTATTTATAAATAAATTATAAAGGGTAAAAAAGAATTTTAGTTACAATAATAAAGATAAAATTGGAAGAAAAAATGATAAACTATAACCAACTTGAATTAACTTATTAAAAAATGCTATAAGCTATAAGAAAATTTTGTCTCAAAATGAATGTTATTCTCAACTTTCACTATAACTTTAATTATTATTGTTTTCAATTCATTAATTCTATTTTACATTTATGATAGTGGAAAATACACTAGCTTCAGCTCAAAACTCATCGGGCATCTTTTTGGATTTTAGCATACATTTTTCATGTTCAAAATCATTATATTCTTTATCTCGACTACTGCATTCTGTCGAGGAGATCTTGGAACCTTCAATGGGTAATTGATTCCATGAGTTGCACAAAATTTATTAAACTCATTTGAAGTGAATTCACCTTCTCAATCAGATCTCAAAGTTTTGATTTCTCGTGATCACTATTCTTTTCTACAAGAGTTTTGAAATTCTTTAAAGCAACAAAAACTTTTGAATTTTACTTTAAATTTAAACGCAAGTCTTTCTACTAAAATCATCAATAAAGAGTATGTATTATTTACTCTTACCAAATAAAGGTGGATTGATTGGTCCAACCAAATTGGTATGCATAAGTTGCAATAACTTAGTTGCTCCCGATATGGTTTCTTTAGAAAAACTTTTCTTAGCTTACTTACCAAGAAAACAACCTTTAGACATTTGATTTGGATGATTGATTGCATACACATTTTCACCATGATTGATTGCATACACCTTTTCACCATATTCGTTTCTCCCATAATTTTAAGCAAAACAAATTTTAAGTGGCCGTACCTAATATGCCAATGCCATGTTTCATCTTGGACACTCATCTTCAAATATTTTGCTTCAATGGTTCTTCGGTTCAAGATAAATATTCCATTTTACGACATATGAACCATAGCGATCAAATTATAATTTTGATCTATAAGCCAAATATGTCTATTTTTCATGATAATTTTATAGCTTTTTCAAGAAGTTGACCTAAACTCAAAATATTACTCTTCAATTTAGGCACATAGTAATTATCACTAATCAACTTATGGAGGTGCTCTAATGTTGAATGAAGTTTGGTATTGAGAACATGCTTTAATGGATCTTTTTGCCTTCTCTTTATTCTTTCTTCTCGAGCTTGCAAAAAACCTTATAATTCTTCAAAGAACATTGAGTCAATATCTTTTGATTCCTCAATAACACAAACCACATAATCAAACTTAGAAGTCAAGGAACGAAAAATCTTTTCCACCACACAAACATATTCTATTTTATCTTCGTATCTCTTAATTTCATTAACAATCGTCTTCATCCTTGAGCAATAATTCATAATTGATTTGAAATCCTTCATTTTTAAAGCTTGAAAATCTTCCCTTAGAGATTGAAGCCTTATCTTCTTCGTTTGAGCAATTTCTTGGAATGATTTTTCCAAAATCTCCTAAGCTTCCTTTGATCTGGTACTTTGACAATTTTCTTTGTTTACATCTCCTAAGCTTGTTGATATTTTTTCTTTGTCTTTGATAATGCTTCATTTTCCTTTTGAGACAAACTTTATTTATCTTGTGGCTTCTCATAGCCTTTCTCCACAATCTCTACACACCTTGAGAGCCAAGAAAAACATGTGAATACACCATTTTCATAATTTTCTTTTGTAACAATAGTGTAGTCATGGGTTGCCATATCTCAACTTTATTCACACAAAAACTCTCACAAACAAACTCTGATACCACTAGACTTACATCCATTGAAGAGCCAGTTGTTGCTTCAATTAATAATCATCGTGTATTACTAGCTAGTTCAAATTGGAAGTTGAAAATCTAACAAAACGAGTCTCTCACAAATCTAGAATGTATATAAGTTATTTGTGAATTAATACACCAGTCATGTGAACTTCAATTATAATCATATGTATGTTTGTTGTCAACTCAAAACTAAAATTTTTTTAGATTGTTTACTCACTTAGTTTGATTAAGAGCTTATTTTCTTAATTATTCAAAAGCATTTGATTAATATTGTATGTCTATTAGAATTAATATTGAACGTCTTGTAACATATGTTCATACATAAAATGAACTTCAAGAACACTTTATTAGACGTCTAAAATAACAGTATGACAAATACTTATTCGATTTGGAACTTTCAATTTCTACTTGGCAACACACACTTATATTTTGAGACATTGTAACTTATCCCCTTAATTTAAGAATTATTTTTTGTTAGTAATCTAATACTCCTCATATAAGAATTTTTGTGTGTGTTGTGTATGTTCCAGTAATTCCAATACAATGTACTAAGACGTGTCCTAAAGAATATTAAAAAAAATATTTGATATGAATTTTCATCTATTATAAAGTATATTGAGTTAATAATTAGAAACTTGTTTACAACTCAATAGACTTATTGTCAGTTGATGAATTAGTTTTCTAATATTAAAGGGATAGAATAAACAATTGCAAATGTGTATTAATTGAAATAAATTTTTACAATTTCATCTTGATCACCATATAAAACAACGTGATCGTGAAATTTAAAGCATAATTCATTTGCAACGTTAAGCAATTCAAATATCAGTTGTTGATGATCAAATCAAAATTAATGTTCCTTTTGGACAATATCAGTCTAAGTATGCATAAAATGTGGTATATTTATTAGTTCCAAAGATAAAAAATAATTGAATTAGAAAAATAGCTAAAATGTAAGATGGCCCAAGTGAGGATATCTTCATACATAAAATGAATTTGATGACCCAAGTGAGGATATGTATGACTGATACTTTTGAGATTTAGAACTTTTAATTTCTACTTTAGAACACACAATCTTATAATCTTAGACATTTGTTTGATCAAGCCATCAAACGCCCCTTAATTTACAATTTACGTTTTGTTAGTAACCTTATATTCCCCCACACTTAACATTTGCTTGCCCTCAACCAAAGTCTGACTCAAAGATAAATTCAAATAGTAAAAGATCAAAACCAAGTTAGAGACCAAGATAAAATAAAAAAATAAAAGTAACTAAGATGGACACAATTTTTAATTTCAAGAAAGTATCAAATGAATTCTCAATTAGAGACTCAAATTTCATAAAATCAAACCTTTCAAATACGGGGATCATACAGCTCACCATTCTCACCATTCTCAAGTGTTCGAAGGTGAAAAGAACAAAACACTCAAATTTTTAAGAAAATACATTAGCATAGGCTTGTAGACCGACCAAAACTCCACTATTAAATTCTCAAACATGCAAAAATGATTGATCTTTAAGGTTATAATGGAGCCAAAGTAAAATTTATAAGGTGAGATATTGAAAGAAAGGTCATAGAAAGGGTTAGAAACAAATCAACTATAACAATTAACTTTTTTCTTTAATTAACAATGGAGAAATAAGTACAACAATTAAATATTCTACATATCCACGTTTTCTTTTTCTTTGTGTTTTTTTTTTCAAAGCTATTATTGTAGAGAGAAAACAATAAAGGAAGGGTTTGAATTGTGTTTTATTAAAATAAAATTATTAAAACAGATTGTAAACTACCGATGTAAAAAGCAAGAACATATAATGAAATAAGGAGAAGAACACAATCCAAACTATCCTAATTCACCACCAACCCGGTAGCTACGTCTACTCCATTCATGTCGAAGGATTTAATCCACTAATCACCAATATTATCACATGTTCATTGAATACCTACTAGCCAGTCTGACTGTGTTCAAGTCTTCTCAACCTTCTAGCTTAGTACAGAAAAGTTGTTGAAGATAGCAGTCACTATTGGGATGAGTAACAAAGAATGGTTAAATGGGTTGTTCTAAAAATATATTACAAGAGAATGTTTACAAAGTATGCTCTCAAAGTATTTTTGAATAGCATATCATTCAAGAACTGATATGAAAATTTTCACGAATTCCTATGTATGACGGCAATAAGCTTTTTTCCGTTCTATTTGTGTAGCGAGGATCACTAGTGTTTTTATAGAGAATCTTCGAAGCCATTGGGTTTTTTACTGTTGCTAAGATTGCAAGAAATCAACATGTAACATAGCGACTCATATCAAATCTTCAGAGATCTTGAACCAACATTAAAAACTTGTTCAAATCCATTTTCATATTTGATTCAGCTTATCTTTATAGAAATGGTAGAAAAACCCAAAGGATGACATATTCAAAGGATGTCATGTACTTCTTCATAAAAATGAGAAGTCCAAATTAGTGAGCAGAGGATGTTGATTTCTTCAAAGTTGACTTTTCATCAGAACGTTAACTTTGTTTGAGTTTTGACTTGACGCTTTAACCATACGATCGATTGTATGCTAGATTCATCAGACGTAGAATTATCAGAGAGAGTATATTAAAAAATTCCACAAAGGCGCGTTGAGAGCGTGTTTAACAGAGTCAGTCACAGCTTTAATAAATTTTCCAAAGCATTGTCTTGTTTTCCTTATTTATCTTCTCCAATCATCAGAGGATGCAGCGCAAGGTCTTTAAGGTTCATGACAAGAAAACTACACACTTAATTAAATTCATTAGTGCTATAAATTGTTTCTACAGAATAATTTTTGTTATCATCAAAACAATTCAGGATTATTGATCTTCGATCCCTATTGGTTCTAACAATTATTACTCACTTTCTCTTTTTGAAAATTTTTTGTTAATTAAGAGGGATTTTGCAACATTTTCACTTCTTTGTTTTTAACAAAGAAGTTCACACCTTTTTTTAATTCAACACTATTTACTCTAACTAATGCAAAGGTTACTACAATTTAACAAGAAAAGGTTGACACCAAAAAATTAAAATTTAGGCACGAAGAGTGCAACTAGTAGAAATATAGTAACAATGTGATCAGGGATGAAAGAATACATAAAAAAATGTCTCAATCAATTTTTCACATGCAAGCAAATAAAGTTCGTTATAGAATGTTCTCAAAACAAGTTATAGAATGCATAGCTTGAAAAATATCACTCTTAACAACAAGAGTGGTATAAATTGATAATTTAATCACAATCCCTATTAAGGCTCAAACCTCACATTTAGTAGCAAATATCTATGATATTAAGCACAAAACTTCATGCTAGTTATCAGCTTTCAATTGAACACTTTCAAGAAAAATCAAATTAAGTCCTATCAAAGTGAAACTTTTGTTTTTCTATTTACTTCAAAATTACATTTCTTTGGGTCAAATGAATCCAAATTAATATAATTTTCAACAATATTTTACGTATTTTATGTAAAATTATCAACTTTTGCCACCACCAACAAACCACACCATGTTTCCACTGCGAGCAACCAACCCCAACATGTTTTATAGATCTCAAATGGGTACTCATGGTGTTGATTTTACTCATAATGAAACTGAAACACCGATTAGGTCTATGTCAAAGTGTCAAGTTCCACAATTTTTAACCTACGTTGGTCTTGAAAATATTACGTCTTAGAGAGAGAAAGACATTATATTTAGAAGAAAAAATAAACGTGTGAGCTATTCACAAGGGAAAATGATACATTTCTTATTTAATCATGGCTCAACACTTCAAATGATCCAATTGTATGGGTTGATCAAAGAACATATAACTCTTGATTAAGAATCACATCAAAATATAACCAATATCACGGGAAGTCACGAGAGAGCACGTCTAGTCACCTAAAATCTCGATGATATCGAATGAGTGGATTTGTTCAAAAATTTATCGGGTGTTACAAACTAGTTGTTCATGGAAAGAAAAATAGGACCTCAAAGAAATACATCATGGTCGAAGCCCATACTTTTTATTGTCAAGAAGGAAAATGATCATTCAATATTTAGTATGTATGGTGATTGTTAAAAGAATAACCTAAATGGATGGGCGCATCAACTGAATGTTCTTCAAAAAGAACAAAGACTTCATTTAATGGGGCATGCTCATCATTGTCTAATGTAGAGACACCTTCAAATTATGAATATACCCCAGCGACATCTCCAAGGGGATGTCTAATGAGACAAAAGGCAGAAGAAAACACAACTTAAGGAGGAAGAAAACACGTTAAAGGACGAAGAGATTGAGTATAAGGCAATACATGTCATTATGACAGACACATCAATGATGAATGAGATTCAACGTCGAGCTCATTAAATTTATTGTAATAATAAACTTAAAGAAAAGTATGAATTTTAGTTAAGATGGAATGTTGTAGTATTATTCAAATTAGACATTATATAAAATGACCATTAGTGTCACTTTAATTAATATAATTTTATGTTTCTCAAACTAGTTGTTATTCATTTAAACAACTACATGTTATTCAAACTAAGCGTTATTCAAAATAGTCATTATTCAAACTCGCCGTTAGTCAAACTAGCCATTATTTAAACTAGTCGTTAGTCAAACTAGTCGTCATTCAAATTAACTGTTATTCAAACTAGTCGTTAGTCAAACTAATTGTAATTCATTTAACACTCTATATACTCTCACTCTTATAAAATGTACCAATCTTCACCCTCATTCACTTAATCATCTAATGGATCCAAACAATTCGGAAGAATTTAATAAACTCTTCTATGAGTTGCTAGAGGATGAATTTATGGACAACACCGACGAGGAACTATTGATGTCAATGCTTAAGAGGCAACAAAAATCCAACAGTTCTACTAGGCCCAAACGAAGAAGAACAATGATAGATTGAGGTTGTGAAGAAGGACATAGTCGTTTCTTTGATGACTATTTCACTGAAAATCCAATATACGCAAGTGCTCAATTCCGATGAAGGTTTCAAATGCATGGACATGCATTTCTTCAAATTCAGATGAAGGCACGTGTATTTTCAAGTATGTTAGGTTCTATTGATTGTATGCAGTGAGAATGAAAAAACTTTCCGGTTGCATGGAAAGGACAGTTTTGTCGAGGTGATCATTGTAAACACATAATCATGGAAATGACAATTTTGTCGAGACTTGTAGATTTGGCATGCATTTTTTTAGCATTGTAGGTTCAATCAATGACATTAATATGTTAAACTAGTCCAATGTGTTTAACGATGTTTCAGAAGGACAAGGTCCTTAAGGGCAATAGACAGTTAATAGAATTCATGATATAATATGTGGTATTATCTAGCAGACGGCATCTATCTCGAGTGGGCTACATTTGTCAAGACATTTCCAATGCCACAAGGAGAGAAGAAAAAACTATTTGCCCAACAATAAGAATCAGCTAAAAAGTATGTGGAGCAGACACTTGGAGTGCTCCACTCTAGATTTGCACTTATACACGGTCTAGCGCGTGCTTGGCACATGCAAACCTTTAACTATACAATATATACATGCATCATATTGCATAACATGATCGTTGAAGACAAGACACAAATTGTGGTGATTTTTATTACTCTTATGATAATGTGTGGATAATGACGTCTCAACAAGTCAAACACATAATGATCTTCATTTGTGTCTTGTTACATGACTACAAAGAAAAACATCTATCTGCAAATAGTAATGTCATCAATAACTTCAAACAGATTTAGTGGAGTAAATTTGGAAGCACTTTGGACCCAAGAATAACCAAATTTAAATTTTATGAATTATATAATTTATTTATTTTTATCATTTTTAATTGTTTATGTCATGTATTTAAGATTAATTTTTTATTGTTGTTATAAAAACTAATGTTCAATTTTATTTTAAATTTAATTAAAATATTTCATATTAATATTAATTAAAATATTTAAATTAAATATGAGTTCACTTAATAAAATATTAATTTATAAATTAAAGTTGTAAGACTCAGTATAAATTCTTAAAAATTCACAATTAAAACAAAAATTGAATAAATTACTTTAAGATGATACAGCACAATAATTTCCACTTAAAAGAATTCAATATGATAAAAATCAAAACTCTGAAAAAGAATAAATATTTAGTTCAAAACTTGAGAAACTTTAATCCAAATTTAAAGATGTCAAAGTCTCTATTTTTACCATCTAAAGTCTCTATTTTCCAGCTAATGCCGTCACTGCTTCCTATTTTCTTCCCTGAAGCCCTTGTGTTGTTTTCTAATTGGGCCAGCATCACTTTGGAAAATTGGCCATCATGTTATTCCACTTTCATTGGATGTCGGCCCATCATTCATTATACATAAATATAGCAAATATATTATATGTTGACAAAATCAAAATAAAAAACAAATATATTTATATTTATTTTGATTTTGATTTATATTTGGTTTGTTAGACTTGCACTTGCTTCTGTAGAATCTAATAATGTTGAAACTTTATATTTGTCCTTTTTTACACCTGAAATTTATTGTGTTGGGCTAACTTGTATTATTTTTTATTTCAAGATCAGTTGTGTAAAAAATGAGGAATAATTAAGGATAAATAGGATTCAAAATTATAAAATAGATGGTAGATATTCTTTTTCTAAATCCTACGATGTATGTTCCAGTTATTACTTCATCTATTATAAAGTATATTAAGTCACTTATTGGAGACTTGATTATAATTTAGTAGATTGATTATCAGTTCATGAATTAGTTTTTTCAATATTAAGGGAATAGATTAAACAACTGCAAATATGTGTTATTTTAAATAAATTTTTACTATCTCATCTTAATTATCATAAACCAATGTGAACTATAAATTTAACTAACCAAATATTGAACTGTTGCTAATGCTCAAATAAAATTTAATGTCTCAAAGAGAAGCCATGTTTTACAATAAATTTGCATATAATATAATAATGTGTAATAAATGATAATGATGATCAATAGGTAAAATCTTATAAAATTATGGACAAATCAATTATTGACCAAATACAAATAAACAATTCAAGCGAAATTAAAATCGTTTTGCAAAACAAAGTTTTTGGACTTGTAGTCCTCACACATCAAGATGTGAAACTAGTTAGATATTCGAATAATTTTGTATGAAAAAAAATTGAGAAGGGTGAAATAATTAGATATAAAATTTGACTTATTGTTCGACAATATTCACACAAACTTAATATTGATTTTGAAGATACATATTCACTTGTACTGAATTAAAGTACTTTTTAATAATAATAACTTGTTTAGCGGTCTAAGAAAACCTCAGTCTATATATGAATGAATGATGTATTTGTATGATTCACTTAATAGTGTCAATAATAACATAAAATTTAATTTTTGGCGAGACATACAATATAACAATTACAGATGCAATAAAAATGATTGAGTTCGTGATAAGTTTCTCCTATTCCAACTAAAATAAAAAAAAGAAATAGTTAATAATATAATCAACCAAGAAATTATGACTCAATTATTTCATTCTTCATATTTATCTCGAATTTAGAACATATTACTTAATTAAATTAAATAAGTATATTTATCTGCTCAAACAATCTAGGTGGACGCTATATAATATTCTCAGTGAGTATTTTTTGTTGAGACAAAATCCCAAATTAATGTTTTGATGATAATCAAACAAAGTTAACTAAGATATCAAATTATGATTCTAAAAAGTGTTTTGTTATTTAACAAGTGTTTTTTAGTGTATTAATCAAAGTATTAAACATATCAAAACAAGATCATATTAGAAGTAGCAAGTTCATTCAACTAAACAAAGAATATTCTGACAGAATTCTGGATAAATGGAGATCGTTCTTCACAACCTTTAGTTCTCCTCAAACCAAAAATGTTCCTGTTCTTAAGGAAATAAGATAAAGGTCGTTTCTGGTGTATAAAATCATCCTTTACAAAGCTACCAAAAGTATACAAAGATCACATCAGAAAGATTCATTCCAAAAAAAAAGACAAAAACTGTGCATCATAATCAAACAAGCAAGATCATTCTCCAATTTGAGCAAGTAGCAAGTACAACAATGATAGACCCGATTGGACATTGCAACTGCATCTCTGAGCAATCTCCCCATGTGACAGAAAGCAGAGTATTACTTCAAGACAGCTGTCAAATAAACTTAAACTCAGCACCTCTCAAAACAACAACGAAGATCGTTATGGTTTGCAAGAACATTCCTGCTTTAACACAACACTTATCCACTTAAACTGAAATAAGACAGCTTGATATTTTTCAACGGCTAGATGAGTTGTCATCAGCCTTCTTGAAGCCTATAAAAGGAACCTTAAGATCAAGGATAAGGCAAGAACTTCAAGTGCAAATCAATCTATCACATATATTATCATACTCGAAAATTCATAAGCTCTTCAATCAAAAGGAAAGGTTTCAGTTCTGTTTCATCTAGATCTTAGAATTATTCTACTGAGTCCTTAGCCAAGAATCTAAACTCAAACAAGTGTTGAGTACACTCAGATTCATCAAACTCTTTCAATCATCGCATTTGTAACTCAAGACAATTGTGTTGAATATAGTTTGAGTAAATTGTAAAAAAAATCCTTTTATGATTAAAAGGAAATATGTAAAAATCCTCTCTAAGATTGAAAGGTAACCTGTGGAAATTCTTTCCAGGTTGAAAGGTAACATATTGTAACAGATCAAGATTGATCTGGAAAGGTTGTGTGAAAAGCAAAAACAATCTTGTTTTGAACACTTAGTGAAATATCTCACAATAGTGATGACTGGACGTAATCCACTTTGGGTGAACCAGGATATATCTCTGTGTGATCTTCCTTCCCTTATCTCTATTTCTTTATAATTAACTAACCATAAATCTCATAGATAAGTTAATTTTGTGAATTCACTAACCAAGAACGTTATGCTTTTATTGTGTTTTAAAACCAAAGTTGATCTTGAGTTAAATATTTTGAGATTAAGTAGAAATTATTTAAAAAGGGACAATTACAATTCAAACCCCCTTTCTTGTAATTGACATTGTCACTTTAATTAGCGTTAGAGCCAGCCTATAAGGATTAACACTTAAAAGTGCTAGATTAAAGATTGAGGAAGCAATGTCAAAATCCAAGTACATCGTTAAAGGAGGATCATCAAACAGGCCACCTTACTTTGATGGCACAGACTACTATTTTTGGAAAAGCAAGATGCAGCTATTTCTTAAATCACAAGACACGGGAATGTGGCACATCATTACAAATGGAGATTTCATACCAAGAATCAAACAAACTGACTCAACATCTGCTGAAAAGAAAGAAGTAAATTGGACAGTAGAAGAAAAAGCTAAGGTACTTCTAAATTCTAAACCTCAATTATTTTTATCATGTGCCTTAAGCAGGGAAGAAAGTGAAAGAGTCGATGAATGTGACACGGCAAAAAGGGTATGGGACACACTACAAACTCATCACGAAGGAATAAGTCATGTCAAAGAAATAAGGATTGATATAGGCATAAGAAAGTTAGAATTTTTTGAAATGAATGAAGGAGAAACTATTGATGAAATGTATTCAAGGTTTACAACTATTGTAAATGAAATGTGCTCCTAAGGCAAAACATACTCAGTACAAGACAGAGTAAGAAAAATCATGAGATGTCTTCCAGTCATATGGAGACCAATGGTGACAGCCATAAGTCAAGCCAAGAATCTTGAGGTACTCAGATTAGAAGAACTAGTTGGAACCTTACGAGCACATGAAGTGCTGCTACAGGAAGACAAACCAACAAAGAAAGGCAAAAGAAGATTCCGAAGAAATCGGATAAGAAGATGCTGATGAAGAAATAGTTCTTCTTACGAGAAAAATCCAAAGGGTGATGAGGAGAAGAGATGAGATCAAAAAGGGGTTTCCAAATAAAAAGAAAAATTTCAAAATAGATGTAGACAAAAGTCAAATTACATCTTTTGGATGCAACAAACTAGGATATTACAAAACTGAATGTCTCTTGAATAAAAAAGCATCAAAAAGATTTCCCTTCAAGAAAAAATCCATGATGGTTATCATGATCCTGATGAATCAGAAATAAAGGAGCCGGAAGACGCCAACATATGTTTGATGGCAAACTCATAAGGCAATGAGGTAATAAATTTTGAACTATGTCCTCCATGTGAACAAATGGAAAAAGAGTTTGACAAATCACTAAACAATTCAAATCTCCTTGTTCAAAAATGTAGTTCTTTAAAAGACCAAGTTTACAAAGAAAAAAAAAAGAAAAAGAGAAAGCTCAAGCTATCATTAATGAACTAAAAAATATCATTCAAAGCATGCAGGAATCTCATCTTAAGAAAACTGAGGAAACTGAAAATTAAGAATATTCTACAATTCAAAATGAGTATGTTCTTCTTAAAACAGAAATTGAAATCCTAAAAATGACTAACGAAATTTTATCAAATCTACTGAAACCTTTCAAAAAATCATGGGATCCCAAGTAGGGATATTTGATAAAGCTAAACATGGTTTTGACAAAACCCAAAAACAAAAACTTTACGAAAACGTTTTTGTTCCTGAAAGAAAGGAACACAAGTGCAAAACAAAATGTTGATACTATAAAAAAAAATTGGACATCTTGAGTATACATGTTATTTCAAAAAAAGAGATGAAAAATTCAAAGCAAAGAGGTCACTTAAAAAGGAAGAACGTTCTGCAAACAGAACAGAACATTCTTCACAAAGTTTCAAAAAGGAAGAACGTTCTAGAAACAGATCAAAACCTTCTTCAATAAGAAAATGCTCTTTCTGCTCAAAAATTGGACATATTGAATCACAATGTTACTTTAAAAATCTAGTATTAAGGGAAAAACTAACTCTCAAGGACCCAAGACCATATGGGTACCTAAAAATCTTGTAACATCTAATACAGGTTGGTTCTCAAAATATCAAGAAAAAACCATGGTACTTGGACAGTGGTTGTTCAAGACATATGACAGGAGATAAACAATGTTTTATGTCCTTCATCAAAAAGGATGGAGGGTTAGTAACATTTGGGAATAACGATCAAGCAAAAATCAAAGGTAAAGGTACTATAGGTAAGGAAAACTCTCCTAAAATTATTGATGTTCAATATGTTGAAAGTCTGAAGCATAATCTTCTAAGCATTAGTCAACTATGTGACAATGGCTTTGAGGTTATATTTAAACCAAACATAGGCGAAGTCAAAAAAGCAACCTCTGGTGAGATTTTGTTCTCTAGATCCAGAAAGAAAAACCTCTATATTTTGTATCTTGAGGAATTACTAGTTGAATCATGCTTCATGTCCATCAATAAAGACAAATGGATATGACATAAATGAACTGGACATGTTAGTATGAAAACAATCTCAAATTTATCCAAATTAGATCTTGTTAGAAAGCTGCCTAAAATAAATTTTGAAAAGGATAAAATATGCGAAACTCGTGCAAAAAGAAAACAAGTCAAGAGTAGTTTTCATTCAAAAGATTTTATATCAACTAAAAAACCTCTTGAACTACTTCACATTGATCTTTTTGATCCTATCAAAACCACAAGCTTAGGAGGAATGAAATATGGTTTTGTTATTGTTGATAATTTTTCTCGATACACATGGGTACTATTTTTAAAACAAAAGGATGATGCATTCGAAGCTTTAAAAACTTTCTATAAAAAGGTACAAAATGAAAAAAACTCTAACATAATCTCCGTAAGAAGTGATCATGGAGGAGAATTCATAAACGCTTCTTTTAAAACATTTTTTGATGAACTTGGCATTTCTCATAATCTATCTTATGTAAGAACTCCTCAACAAAATGGAGTTGTTGAACGTAAGAATAAAACATTACAAGAAATGGCAAGAACAATTCTGGAAGAATCAAATGTTGAAAAATATTTATGGGCTTAAGTTATCAACACTTCATGCTACATTTTGAACCGAGTATTCATAAGGAAAATCATTAACAAAACACCCTATGAAATATGGAAAAATAGAAAGCCAAATATTTCATACTTTCACGTTTTTGGGTGCTACTGTTACATTTTAAATAACAAAAAAAATCTAGAAAAGTTTGATGCAAAATCAAACAAAGCCATTTTCTTAGGATACTCAACCAATTCCAAAGGGTATCACATATTTAATTTGAGAACAAAAATTATTGAAATAAGCATGCGTATATTATTTGATGATCTTGATGTAAGTAAGATAGATGATGGAGAAGAAGAAGAACAATCTGGACAACAACGGCAGATTGTTCCTCAGAAAAATGAGATCGATAAACAATCTTCGTTTTAAACTCCTCCACGAAGCTGGAAAATCATAGGGGACCATCCATAAAATTAGATTATATGAAATACATCTGATGGAATCAAAACAAGAATGTCATTTAAAGATGACATCAACAACAACATGGCAATGATATCTCAAATAGAGCCAAAATCGATTAATTTGAAAAGAATGAAGTATGGACTCTTGTCCCAAATCCACAAGATCAAACGATCATTGGAACAAGATGGGTATTCAGAAACAAGTTGGATGAAGAAGGTAAAGATATAAGAAACAAAGCAAGGTTGGTAGCTCAAGGGTACAATCAACAAGAAGGTATAGACTATGATGAGACATTTGCTCCAATTGCAAGGTTAGAAGCTATCAGAATTCTTCTTGCATATGCATCTCATAAACACATTAAACTTTTTCAAATGGATGTCAAAAGTGCATTTTTAAATGGTTTCTTAAATAAGCAAGTATATGTTCATCAATCTCTTGGTTTTGAAAATCAAAAGAAACCAAATAATGTCTTCAAACTTACCAAAGCTTTATATGGACTAAAACAAACCCCTAGAGCATGGTGTGATAGATTAAGCTCATTTCTAAGCAAAAATGGATTCTACAGAGGAAAATTTGACACAACACTTTTTAAGAAAATTGATAAAAGTGATTTACTTATTGTTCAAGTGTATGTTGATGACATCATATTTGGATCAACAAATGAAAAAATGTGTAAGGATTTTTCAAATCTAATGCAAAGAGAATTTGAAATGAGCATGATGGATGAGTTGAAATATTTTCTTGGTTTACAAATTAAACAGCATAGAGACGGAACCTTTATATGTCAAGAAAAATACATAAAAGATCTCTTAACAAAATACAAAATGAATGAAGCCAAAATAATGTCAACTCCCATAAATCCATCCTCCATTTTAAACAAAGATGAACAAGGAAAATCCATTTTTGAAAACAGAATACAAAGGATTATGTGCTAGGTTTCAATCTTCACCAAAAGAATCTCATTTATCTGCTATAAATAGAATTTTTCGTTATCTTGTCGGTACTACTATCTTGACCTTTGGTATAGTAAAGGAACTCATTTTGATCTTGTAGCTTATTGCGATGTTGGCTATGCTGGAAACAAAATTGAAAGAAAAAGCACAAGTGGTGCATGTCAGTTTCTTAGAGAAGTCTTAATAAGTTGGTCATGTAGCAAGCAGAATACAATCGCATTATCAACTACTGAAACTGAATACGTCTCAACTGCAAATTGTTGCTCCCAAGTTCTATGGATTAAAAACCAACTTGAAAACTTTTCAGTAAGTTATTCCAATTTACTGTGATAATACGAGTGCTATCAATCTCTCTAAAAATCCCATTCAACAGTCAAAGTCTAAACACATTGAAATAAAACATTATTTTATTAGGGATTATGTGAACAAAAAAGAAGTTGAATTAATCTTTGTTGATACAAACAATCAACTAGCAGACATATTTACTAAACCCATTGTTGAAGAAAATTTCAATTTCATCAAAGAAAAATTAAAAATCATAAAAAAAATCCAACTAAAACTCTTTGAAAACAGAAACCAGATTACTCTGGTCAAAACAAAGAACGTTTTTGTCTCGGTTCTGACTTTAACAGAACAATCTTCATTTTTCATCCTCATGAGAAGCTCAAAGATCAGCTTTTAACGGTACTTTATGTCCTTTAGCAAAAGGTAACGGCTACCCAGGCCTATGTCTGCCACCTCACCTCTACAATGCTCTTTCCCAATAACATATGTCCCCTCTCAACCACTCTCTACGCGTGGCACCTTCAACTTTCAACTCCCTCTGCAAAAATACCAAAACCGCTCCTCTCTCACCACTAAAAAGCAACAACATACTTTTCTGCAAAAACCTCATCTTTTATCTTCTAAGTTTCTTTCACTCTCAAAAGGACGTGCATCAAAGCTGCTGCACGAAAGAATCCACATCCCAAAACTCCATCCCCTTCAACATCTCCATCACCTTCTCGTTCACCATCACCCCTACCTAGACAAACACCCCCAAAATCTTCTTTAGAGAAAACCTTATCTGATTTTTTATCATCATCTCCCTATTCAAGCCCTCCACCCATTTCACTTGCTCCTCTCTTCACCGTTCTTCCATCCCTGTTCCAATGCAACCCTCATTCGATCAGTCAAGCACCACCACATCTTAAGAAACCATCCAAAACTGGCTCTGGTAGTTCCTCCTCTAAACGAAGATCAATGAGGATCATGGCCGGTGTTGGCACCTCGAAAAAATCCAAAGACATAGATACCACCATCTACACCATCTCTGATGATGAATCTGAACCTAAGTCATCACCAAAAGTTCCCCAACACAAATCAGAACACTCCGCCAAAACCTCAAAACCCTCTACATCCCTAACAAATCCCACTTCCAACATTATCCAACCCAAATCCATCCCTTCAAAACCTAGCCTGAAAATTCCTAAATCCAACTCATCTTCCACTCTCTCTAAGTTTTTGGCTTCAAACAAACTAAAAAAACCTAAAAAAAACCATTTCAGAAAAACATAAACCCAAAACGTTCTTCTTCAAAACCCTCACCACAAGAATGTTCTCCACCAAAACCTACACACCCAGAAAACACAACCTCTAAACCTCCACCCAAACAAATCTCTTCAAGAATTCTCATCCCTCCTCTACTCTCATCAAAATACTAGAAAGTGTTCCATGAAAAATGGGCCAAAAGACCAATTGGTATTGGTCAAATTTTCATGTTTGAAAACCTTCAATATGAAGGCACTTCCATAAAGCATCATACTAATGCTCTTGGATCGACAAATTTTCTCCAAATCTCTTATTCCTTCTATCTTAAGGTGATTAGGGCTTTTTACTGCAAAGCTCATGCCTTTACAAATAAATCTCTCCTTTTCTCAAATTTGAAAGGAATTGAAATTTGCTTAACCCCTACCACCCTTGCTGAAATATTGCAACTTCCATCAGAAGGACCCACAGTTTTTGGCAAAAACTAGTATTCAATTCTGAACATCACCAAGCATGAAATCTTTCAAGAGATGTTTATTGCTGGTTCCACTAATTTTGTTTCCGCTGACCTCAAACCTCTCCCCAAAATATTCAACAACATCAACCAACATTCAATTCTACCTCACTGTGGTAGCCATGAATATGTCTTTGACAATGATGCTTTGGTAATTTATCACCTCCTTCACTGCAAAAAATTAAATCCCCCTCATCTCAACATTCAAAATATGATTGCTACAACCAACAGGGATTGCAAAAGAAATACCATTCCTTATGGTATGGTTTTCTCAAAAAAATTTAGATACTTCAATGTCCCTCTGTTAACAGAAACTTCCAACATCAAACTCTCAAAAAATTTCATCAAAAAAAATCTCTCATATGAAGCAAGTTCCATCCGTTCCATCCATTCCACCATTTCTATCTACTCCTAAAGCTACTTTATCTCCACCAACAATAAAACGCAAACGATCTGCAAGACAATCTCCAGTGCAACCCAATGTTGAACATCACTTCCCTCAAAAACATTCTTCTCCTCAAACAAACATTATCCCTTCTTCTATTATCCCATCAAACATCAATCCATTACATGATAAGACAACCACTGAGGTTCCCACCTCTCCCTATCTCAACAATCCGACTCTCCAAAGTCATCCTTGCACTCAGCTCCATCATCAACCAACATCTCTTATGTCACATGTTTTTGTTTCACCTCAAAAGACCAACTCATCCCTTTTTGGCATTAGTTAGTATTTGGTTTTCCCAAATTTGGAACCCCCTGGTCCATCAATTCCTCATACCAAGTCTACATCAGGATCTCTTTCTACAATCATCACAGTTTTTGCAACTCTATCCTCCTTCTGTACCACGAAGCTCTTTCTCCAAGTAATCCTCTATCTGCTCCTCATATTGAAGAAAACTAGTGTCCTTCCAAAAGATCTAAAGTTAAGAAAAACACAACCAAAACATGTAAGGAAATCCCCAAAAATTTTGCTGCCCTACAGTCAATCATTGCTCTCCAAACTCATCAAGATAAGGAGCATGCAATTTTGAATGACTGGATAGCTTCCCAGCTTACCCCTAAGCTAGGTGTAACACCCCGATTTTTAAAAGCGCGAGTGCATTTTTTTTAAACAACTTAATAAAATAAAACTCGTAATACAAAACCATAATAATTACATCATATATACAGTCAAGCTAAGATAGTTTTTGGAACAATAATTCAAATATACAAATAGAAAATACACCGGGGATATGAGACCTATCAGACATCGCTCATACCCTTGGGGTATTCTCAGCAGACACCTGCACAAAAGTACTGTTCCAAGAATGCAATGCTTATATGCCAATGCACATGATTCTGGAATTTCCAAACCCTCCTCGAGGGGCGTAAATCATAAATGTACCGCCTCTCACAGACCAGTACTAATTACCGAGGTGCCACTTATCACAGATCAGCATGATTTACTAAAGTGTAGTCTATCATAGACCTACACGACAAAAAAAATCCTCGTAAGGATAAGGTGGACCAATTAACTCATGGAACCATCCCGTGGCCCATCGTGGTCACCACTAATACCGTGGCCCATCATGGTCACCACTAATTATGAAATGCATGAGCATACTCTGACAATTTCACAACAATCATTATGTAAATGTAGCTATTAAAATACTTCCCTTTTAATACTCATTACACACTAATAATTTTTCATACTTTTCACAGAGCATACTCAAGACTTATTCTCCTCAATAAAATTCATAACATGTAGCAACACGTATTATCACTCAAGAATGCATAATCACATCAATATTAATCATCACATATTCACACATCAATCATACATCAATCACACATATAAGGTCCCTATATGCAAACTAAAAAGGAAGGAGACCTTACCTTAATTATAGTTTTTTCAACAGATATCACTACCCCTATCAAACACAACGAAAAATCTCGCTCGTGCCGACACCTTCAATCAAATAGTGTTTGACTTAGTCAAATTAATTCCTGAAACTTTAACTATCTTACAAACCATTTCTTACTCCTAACCCCCTTAGAGTATATTTCACTAAAAGAGTTTACAACGAGTAAGGACTAATAGTATTATTATCCACAAACACACTTTAAACATATAAAACATATTTTTAGAAGTTAACATCCTTTAAATTTCTCATAAAATTCACTAACAATCATTCGAAACGTCTTAAATTATTATTCTCAAAAATTTTCACACAACCACAAATTTTCTCAAATTTTCCATAACTCTTTTTTTTTTTTTTCAAATAACTACAAGTTTGATCTACTACATTTTTAAAATTCATAACAACATAACCACACAAAAAAATATCATAAATATTTTTTCTAGTTTCAAAATTCTAACTCTTTGAAATAGTTTCATTCCTTTCAAAATATATTAAATTTTTTTTTTTTCTTTTCTTATCAACAAAGCTTGTATTTTAATTCATGAAACTTGAAATCTTTAAAAATATGAAATTCTAACTCAAGACTTTAACTTTTACTTAATAAACTTAAAACTTTAAGTAAAATCATGCAAATTTTTCTCAAAATTGAAAGTATACATATAAAAACTTGAAACCACAATTCACTAATTTTTCTTAAAACACAAGTTCAAATATTTGATAACCACATGTATACATTCTTGATCATCAATCATAACAACTATTTTTGGAAAGGCATAAACTAAGAAAATCATTTTTTCTTTAATCACCACAACAACATTAATATTTCAGAGTTCTCCCCACCGCTAACTCGGTGTCAATGACCTCGATTCATTTTCGAGACTCAAGGAGCTAACTACATAAACATAAAGATTCATAACAATTTTGTCCACCACCAAAATTTATCCAACCACGTCATAATTTCAAAATTAAGTCTTTTTATCTTTTAAATTATATCACTCAACCATTAGAGCACCAAAAATTTGAGTTAATAAAGTACTCTAAACTTTTTCTTTTTAAACTCAGTCCAAGAATAATTAAAAGAGTAACATTTTTAACTCTAAACATTTTAATTTCAATCTAACTTTTTGCTCAAACTCTTTAACTTAGTTAAAATTTGAACTTTTTCACAACTTTAACAACTCTAAATATTCTAGTAAAATTTCAATTTCAGTTCAAACTAATTTATTTGAAAATAACTCATTACATAACTCAAACACATCAAAATCAAATTTTTTTTCTAACCATTACTAACAACATCAATAACAGGGATAAAAATTTTATTTTATTATATTTTTAAATAACACACTCAACACCAACACCTCCCTAATTTGACATTAAACCAATTTAATCAAACAAAACCAACAAAACATTATCTTCCATTGGTTTGAGAAGAAGAGAAGGAAACTCATTTCACTTTTCACAACAACAACATCAACCACAACAACACTAACAACAACAACAACAATACTAACAACAACAACACTAACAACAACAACAAGGGATTGGTTAAGAACTCAAAATTTCACTCATCCCCCTCAATACAAAATTTTACGAATTTAGGAAAAAGGGGAAGGAAGTAAGTGTTTCACCTCAAATAAATTAGCTCACAAGCACCACCTTTTAGAAGGGAGCAACTTTCTTTTCTAACACTTCTTGAATGGGAGATTAGATCTAGTAGAAAAATGGAGATTTGTGTTTTTTTTAAATCACCAACACTATATTTTTTTATTCCTTTTTGTTTGGCTAAGAAAAGAAGGAGGAATGGAAACAAAATGAGGAAAAGAATGGAAGGGGGTCGCAGCTTTCTTTAAAAAAGGTTGGGTACTTTTTTTTTTAACTTACAAGCAAAAAAAAAATTATAATTAAATATTTAAGTTTTTATTAAAATAATCATTACATCATCTAATCACCTTTACACACATCACATCACTCACTTCACAATCTACTTTAGTAAAAATATCTACTCTCGTCGCAACTCAATTGACAAATAAATTTATCAGCAACATGTGACATCTTAAATTTTTTATCAATAATAAATTCTCCTATAACTAATTTTAAATGGGTCTCCAAATATATATATATACACACATATAAAAGCCTAAGCAATTCAACACAAAATACAATAAATTTGCAGAAATTAGAGTTTATAAAATTCAGAGTCTTACACTAGGACTAGAGCCACCTCTTCCTAGTCCACCACCCACTTTTCCAGATCTTCCACAGCCATCTCTATCATCATCTTCTGAGGGATCTTCCCTATCTCTTTCTTTCTGAAAGATTTTGCGTTGTATTCTCCTGCTTCTTTTTTATTTGTCAAATAGGGAGAATTAATTTATAGATTTTAAGCCTTTCAGAAGTCTTTTTGCGTATTATGTACTTCTGTATTTTTTTGTTTTGAACCATTTGTATAATTGATCTTTTTAAGCATTAATGAAAAAATATATGTTGGTTCAAAGATTAGTATTCAAAACACATTTTGAGGGGGAGTTTTAAAACTAAAAGCTCTCTGTGATTATTTCAAGAATCAAAATTAAAATGTTTGTCAACATCAAAAATTAATGTTGAGGCAAAATCCAAAATTAATGTTTTGATGATAATCAAACAAAGTTAATTAAGATATCTAATTATGATTCTAAAAAGGGTTTTGTTATTTAACAAGTGTTTTGGAGTGTATTAATAAAAAATAAGTATTAAACATATCAAAACATGATCATATTAGAAGTAGCAAGTTCATTCAACTAAACGAAGAACATTCTGACAGAATTCTGGAAAAACGGATAACGTTCTTCACAGCCTTTAGTTCTCTTCAAACCAAGAATGTTCCTATTCTTAAGGAAATAAGATAAAGGTCATTTCTAGTGTATAACATCATCCTTACAAAGCCACCAAAAGTATACAAAGATCACATCAGAAGGATTCATTCCAAAAACTATGCATCATAATCAAACAAGCAAGATCATTCTCCAATTTGAGCAAGTACCAAGTACAACAATGACAAACCCGATTGGACACTGCAACTGCATCTTTGAGCAGTCTGCACACGTGACAAAACGCAGAGTATTACTTCAAGACAGCTGTCAAAGAAACTTAAACTCAGGACCTCTCAAAACAACAACGAAGATCATTCTGGTTTGCAAGAATATTCCTACTTTAAGACAACACTTATCCACTTAAACTGAAATAAGATAGTTGGATCTTTTTCAACGGCTAGATGAGCTATCATCAGCCTTCTTGAAGCCTTTAAAAGGAACCTCAAGATCAAGGATATGGCAAGAGCTTCAAGTGCAAAACAATCTATCACATATACTATCATACTCGAAAGTTTATAAGCTCTTCAATCAAAAGGAAAGGTTCCAGTTCTGTTTCATCTAAATCTCATAATTATTCTACTGAGTCCTTAGCCAAGAATCTAAACTCAAACAAGTGTTGAGTACACTCAGATTCATCAAACTTTTTCAATCATCACATTTGTAACTCAAGACTGTTGTGTTGAATATAGTTTGAGTAAATTGTAAAAAATCCTTTTAAGATTAAAAGGTGATCTGTAAAAATTCTTTCTAAGATTGAAAGGTAACCTATGGAAATCCTTCCTAGGTTGAAAGGTAACATATGGTAACAGATCAAGATTGATCTGGAAAGGTTGTGTGAAAAGCAAGAACGATCTTGTTTTGAACACTTAGTTAAAAATCTCACAATTGTGAGAACTGGACGTAACCCACTTTGGGTGAACCATGATATATCTTTGTGTGATCTTCTTTCCCGTATCTCTATTTGTTTCTAATTAACTAACCATAGATCTCATAGATAAGTTAATTTTGTGATTTCACTAACCTAGAACGTTCTGGTTTTATTGTGTTTTAAAACCAAGATTGATCTTGAGTTAAATATTTTGAGATTAAGCAAGAATTATTTAAAAAGGGGCAATTACAATTCAAACCCCTATTTCTTGTAATTGACATTGTCACTTCATTTTTGACATAAGAATATGAAAATGACATCAATTGTTCATGTATTTTTAAGATTTTTTTTTTTAAAAAAAAATTAAATAATTTATTATAATTGTTGTTTACTTTAATGATATAAATATTGTCTGAATTTTTGAAGAGCTTCTGAAATCTGATTGCTTAAGTAAAGAGTTTGAGATTAAATACATAACAAGGATAATTATTTGATTGAGATTACAAATAAAGTATTTGAAAAATATTTTTTTGTGAATCATGAAGCTAAAATGGTTCTATATGGATAAATCTCATCATATGTGCAATTTGATGGTTTTACAATCACGAATTGTGAACAAGGATCTTTTTAGAGCTCGAGAAAATGATAACGAACTAATTGATCCTTAAGTTCAATATATTAGTGAAATCAGACACTAATATACCTTGCTAAATATACATTGTAAGTATCATTGTTGTTAATCTATTAGACAAATATAGTTTTTTTTTTACATATATAACGACAGTAGAACAAAGTCAAGTATATACTTTGTAAACTTATATATGTAAAAATTTTAAAACTATATGAGGCAAGTTGATAAGTTATTTTAGTTGAGGTCTATGATTCAACACATGCAAAAGATTTATGTTTTGTGTTCCAGAAAATGACTAGAATAGTTCTTTATGAGGATAATATTGTATGCACTGCTAAGTTGAGAAAATGATAAGAACATCAACAAAGTCTTTGTTGTGATAATATATGATACATCTTTTTACAAAGTCACCGTTAAGTAATGTTTTTTTAGCAACAACTACAAACCATTGATCTTTGTTGATTTAAAGATTATTGTCTATTTGAGGGAAAAATAGTTATATTCCACATGCTTTTTTCTTCACCACTATTTTCTTTCTATTAGATGTTTTTTAATAAGATTTTTAATGAAACGATTCCCACATAAAATATGTTGTTCTCTTTCTTTCATTGAGACTCTTGCCCGATGATTTTTCCTAATAAGATTTTATCGAAAAATATCTATAATAGACATCCAAGAGGAAGTATTATAAAGAATATATATATATATATATATGAATTTCCATGGGTTACATAGTACAATAATATTAGAAGACCCTATTAATATATATTATTGTGGTCTTTATTTGTATATTAACCCTAATTAATATTGACCCTATATGGTTTAAGACACTTGAGTTTTAACAAAAGTACATAATGTTATCTTATTCATTTTTAATTTCATCTTCATCTCTCAAGCTATCTAAACTTTATAGTTGTTCTATACTTTTCTTTAGTTCATGCTTTTTACAATCTAGAGTTTTATCTTGAGGAAGAAAACAATGTGAGATGTGAAAAAAATCTCCCATACGTGTGTGTCTTTAAATCCCAATTAAATTTAAATTTGAAATAGAAGACAAAATATGAGAGAATAAAGTATCGTAAAAATATAATAATACGGTATAAAAAATAAAAGTAATTAGTGAAAGTAAATGAAATAACTTGTTTAACCTCAAATAATATTTTTATTATTTATAAAGAAAAGAAAGGTGAGATAAATAAATTTTATATTCAATGTAATCTAACATTTACACAATTAGACAATCTAAATTATTAATTTCAATTAAACAACTGAAATAACAAGATATACATTTATACAACAAGACGTATAATCTTAACCTAATTTACTTGAGTGTGAGATTTGCTAATAGTAGGAAATTTGAGTGGGAGTGAAGACCGTGGGAGTGTATGTATTGAAAGGGAGAGGAGACAAGAAAAAAAAATAAGAAAAAAACAAAGAAAATGTGTTGAGGTGAGAGTAGAGTAGCAAGTCTCTCTCCCTGGGGAGAGAAAGAGAAAAAGAGAGAGAGATAGGAAGTTAAGGCTTTAGAGACAGAAAAACAGACACACATAGATATATTAGATACACAAAAATAAAAACTGCTCACTTTCCCATTTCTCACACTTTCTTCTTCTTCTTCTTCGTCATCACATTCGTACACACACTCTCTCAATTCTCAAATGATGAATTCAAGCAAAATCGAAGAAGAAGACGATCTTTTCCTCCGAGTCCCACCGGATCTAGTCATACACCCTCCACACCAGATCCTCCCTCCCACCACAACAACAACAACCTCACCACCACCACCAGACCCTCCCTCTTTCTCTCTCTCCGAAATCGTTCTCTTCCCTTCCCCTTCCTCCTCCGACTCCCCTCCGAGTCACTCCTCCGCCGACTCACCACCGAGTCACCAACTCACCACAACATCAAAACCCTTATTCGTAAGCCCTGACTCTCACATCTCCTCCCAATTCTACACATTCAATCCCGACTCCCACTCTCTCATGATCAACTGCCTCCTCCAAAACCGCCTCGCCACTCCCTCCGAGATCCGCGCCGCCACTCCACGCGCCGTCCTCAAATCATGGCGAACCGTTTGGAAAGACCGTAACGAAGAAACCGCTTACCTAACCGCATGGAAACGAATCCAAGACAAATTAACCGCGCGTGTGGACCAACACGGTAACCACTTCCTCTGTTTCAAAAACAACACGAATCAATTCGTTTCGCATATTAATCAATGGCAAGACATTGTTATGAGTTATCATAGTGACGCTGATCTTAAACATCTCGGTGTTAAAGACACCGTTGAGAGAATTAAACAGGTTTGGACTGTTGGAGCTAAGTTTTATGGTATTCCTGAGAGTTACATTCGTGTTTGTATTGGCGCTTGTCCTGTTTGCTCTGCGGTAGCCTCTGGATCTAATGTATCAGAGGCTGCCGCCGCTGCTAGGAACAAGCGGCGGAGATTTGAGTATACCGAATCCTTTGATGTGCCTGCTAAGGAAGTTCCTAGTAGGTTGCAGCAACTTGCTGCTAAGCATAAGGTTGTGCTTTGTATTAGGCAAAAGTATATTAGGTATAAGCCTTTTATGGCTGAGGTTAAGGATTATGCTTGTCATAGAGCGGGTCAACCTGCTGCTTCTAAGAAATCTAAGATTTTGAAGAGGGAGCCTTATGCATCTAAGAGGTGTGGATGTGGGTTTCGGATTAGAGCTATTGTTCCGATTGCGAATTATAATGAGAAGGATAAGAGTTTTGTTTATCAGGAAGAGGGGATGGCGGTTTTTAAATTGTATGCTGTGCATTCGGGGCATGAGCCGGGGCCGTTGGATGGGAATGCTAGGATTATGCATAGGGTTGTTGGACATAAAGGGGGGTATTTGATGGATCAGGACGCGGTTGTTTATGGGGTGAGTGAGGAAATGGAGAATGATGGGTTTGGTTTGATGGGGAAAGATGAAGGGGATTTGCAGTTTTCGGTTTTGCAACAAGTGCAGGAGTTGAGAGCTGAGGTTGCGATGTTGGAAGGGAGGGTTTCGAAGATTCCGCAGGAGCTGTTGGGTTCAGTTTCGAGGGATTTGTTTGACGTTGTGAATAAAATTAGGAATATAGGGGAAGTGGGTTTGAAGCCGATGGGGTTACTTCCGGATAAGTCGCATGCAGATGATGTCTTGGTTGGGGATAATGATCTTGCAAACTGGAGTAGTCATCACCATGAGAGGATTTACGGGGATGGCAAGGACACAGAGCTGATTGAGGACGATGAAGATAGTTTCGGCCGCACTTTGGGAGAAGTGGTTTCTTGGGGTGACCATATCAGGACAGAGTGCAGAAGTCAGAAGGATCTGATGAGTGAAACTTGTAAGCCTGAAAAGTGGTTGAAATGCAGCGACTTCGATGAGAAGAGCATCCTTGATTGCGAGGATACTAAATTAACCAAGCCCATCAGACATGACGACGCTATAGTTTCAGATGTAGGTCTTGGTTGTATACAGGTTGATAGTTTCTACCAAGACAATGCCAAATGGTATGATTCTCCTTGTGCTTTGGATACTGGTGCAGATTGCGAGGATACTGGATTCCGTCATGGAGAGATTTTATAGTGCCATGAACGTCAAAGTTAATCCATTCTAACTTATTAGAGATCAGATTCTACCATGCGTGCTTCTGTACCCCTTTCAACAAATAGAAGTGGGATTGTACATTTATGTATACAGAAGATTGGAGCAGTTCAACTCGCCCTTTAGGTGTATTTTATTGTGTATGGTTCTGTAAAGTATGACCAATTATGCTTTTTTGCACATAACTTTGTTATGAGTATGGCTGTATTTGTTGACTTTGCTCTCTTTCAGCCTTCAGATTCTTTATCTTAGTCCTTCTTATAAAGCACATTGGTGTTTTAGTGGTCTGTTTTTGAACTTCAGATGATTTTGTATGTATTATGAGGAGCCACCAGTGATTTATATCCATATGGTGTTTTGAACTTTTTTCTTTACAAATCTACTCATTTCATGTGTATAAGATCATTTATTTGGCTTTTGGTTGCATGAAGATTATCAACTATCATGCCGTAGGGCTTATTAGACAACCCAACATATCAACCGTAGCTCAGCCCCACTCTTTTGGCAATTGCTTTTGTACCGAATTGAAGATTGAAGGATTTTGGTCAGGTACATCCGGTTTTCCTCCCCATTTTCGAACTGCTAAATTACGATACTTAAGGATTTTTGCAAACCTCCCCTCCTTTGTTACTGTGTTTTTATTTTAAATGCTAAAATATGTGCTTAATACATGGCCTGCCTATGTATTAGTAAAATAATAGTTTTGAGGTTGGTGTATGTACTGTTTATTCTGTTATACAAATCTTTTTACTGACCTTTAGCATAAAATTGATAATTTCATGGGGGAAAAGGGAACTTCACGCTTAAGTTTGAATTCTTTTTCATCAAGTAAGGTATTCAAGGGTTTTTTCCAATTGGTAATCTAACACATCTCACTGTAGTATCCATATCAGAAGGTATTCAAGACATTAACCTTAGGTTATGTGCAGGGTTCCAATAGTTAATTGAGAGGCACTTTTTCACCTTTGTGTTTGAGTTAACGATTAGGAGTAGAGCTACTTGAATAAATATTTCAGAGATTTTGGGTTCCTTATATTGTGCTCATCCTGTTTGAGGAACTTTTTTAAGTCAAGTTAGGCTCCTAACTAAGATTGTTTGATAATTCAGTGAAGAGCATCAAGATGAGTTCATAATTTGATTGCTTTTGCTGTAGCATGTCTCCGTTAGCTTGCTACTGTTGTATACACATGGTTTGTTTGAAGGACAATAATGTACATGTATTTTCTAGGAAAACGAAGATGTTG
Source organism: Cicer yamashitae (assembly GCA_037974755.1). Lineage (NCBI taxonomy): Eukaryota > Viridiplantae > Streptophyta > Magnoliopsida > Fabales > Fabaceae > Cicer > Cicer yamashitae. The sequence goes on from JBBPBQ010000002.1 coordinate 45,550,700, forward strand.
ACAACAAGATGTTAACAAGTTTGTGTCTCGTCTGTCTAATATTATTCTAGGGATCCTGTCCTGTTCATTACATTTCTTTGAAGTATTACAACAACAACAAGAAGTCGACAACTAAGCTTTTTCCTCCTAGGATTGTCTTTGAAATAGTAGTCATATATTTAATATACTCCTGTATTAGACAGTAGACAACCAAATTACCAAACAGAATGTTGAAGGTTAGGAAAATTCAGGGTCTTATACACATCGTGAATGGAGGTGACACTTTTATGCTCAAAATCTTATCTTTGATTGTTGTTCTGTCTGAATTGGTCTTGATGGTAGTAGTGTTTACATTTTAAAATTTACCTGTTGCTTCATGCTTGTCATTGAGTTTACATCCTTCAATGCCTTTTCTAAAGTTCATTCATGTTAAATAAAGATGATTTTTGTTGCTTGAGTTATTACTTATTAACAACCATTTCACTGCCTAATTATAATTTTACGTCTGTCTTTGCTTATGCAAGTTTCCATTGGCTCTGAAGGCAACTGACCCGGAGAAGATGCCAGATACTGCAAGACCAAGAAGATTTTATCATTGCCTTAAATTAGGTATGCTTTCATATATAGATAGTGGCTTGCTGTTTTAAACTGAAAACACGTCATAGATCATCGTACAGTCTGCACCTTGTTTTTATGTGTTCGCATTCATGATTCATCATAGTGCCAGATATGGTCCATTTTCTAGTCCTGAATCTCTCTCTATTACATTCTCATGTATCTTTGTGAATTTATTTCGTATTCTTTGATTGTTGATTTAACTTTGTTTTTTGATTCTTGTACTATGTTTTAATCACATCTAGTCAATAATGCAAATAATTTTTACTTGTTTCTACACTGGATGCCAGTTTGTGCCCTGGAATTTGCTGTAACTCAACTATTAGAAGGTACTGTTAAATAATGTCATATGTCTGGCACCAATAGATTTCATAAACTTCAAAGTTTAATCATAATTTATACATAAATAAAATAAGAAACAGCATTTTGAATTTATACAAGTATGGAACAGTACGGTTTTCGTAAATGTGACTGTTTGCATATCAGTTTGTTCATGTGTACCATCTGATATTTTCTAACATGTTAATGCAATCTATCATACCCTTTTGGTGGCTTGGAAGCAAACAGATGCCACCATGTTTTGATCTGGAAAATAATTATGAGAAAAAATTGAGAAGCAAACAGTCATCCCATATCTCATCCTTTTTGTCATCATGTAATTCAATGATAGAGACCAATGTCTTTCATTCAGTGTTGACCAGAATGATGAACTTAGAGTTGGTCAGTTTCTCTTTGTTTTGTTTTATTGTGGTTATAACTGGATTATGGAATTATTCATCTGTGGCCCTAAGCTGTTTCATTGTTTCGCTATGCCAGAGTTCATAAATTTGTCTTTTATTCTCTACTGTTAAGATTATTACTAAAGACTGTAAGCTGTGAAGGCATTATGACTCGGGTCTTAGTTACTTGATTGGTGACTATCTCTTGTGAGTCTCATGCAACTGATCAAATGTGAATATTTGTAGTTTATATTTGGCAATAATATCTTAAGATGCAATGTGATAAACTATTACATATTCATTGGTAATTGAGTGTTTTAGGGAAAGAGGGAAACAGTGTATTGAATATATACTGAATAGTGTTATTCTGATTTTAATGTGATAAAAATGTGTTTATAGTACCTGGTATGTTAGGATCGGTGGTATAGGGTGGATGAAATAGAATGAGCTAATTAGAATTTAAAAAAATGGGTCTTAACCCATTCCATCCTCTACCGTCAATCTGAAGATACTATTATGTTGGATTTGTACTACTGAGAATTAGGGAGAAATAACCTGGATTACAGAACAATAACATAGAACTTTGAGGCTCTGCACACTCCCACTTTCCCAAAGCCACAATTTACTTAAACGATCAGTTCTAGCAGAAAAAAGATACAATTGTGTTTGTAGTTAGTATGATGTATTGAAGATGTATATTATCTGGATCATAATTACAGTTTTAGTTGGGAAGAAGTATTGAAGATGTATCTTAAATGTATCCGTGGAAATATTTTAAAAAAGTATTAAAGAATTTGTTGAATACTTTTTGGATATGTATTTGTTATGGTGTTTCTTATAAATATGGTGTTGATTTAACTTTAAATTTGAAGAAAAATTGAATTGTTAAGGTTAAATTTGTCCAGAAAAAGGTCCAACCAAAATTAAGAGTTACCTTTATATAATTGTATAGATGTATAGATTTTGAAAACCTACACATATACATATTACTAGTAACTTTTAAGAAGAAAAAAAAAACAACCAAAATTAAGAGTTGCTTTTATATAATAGTGTGCGATGCCATTGATTTGGAGTCTCCTAGTCACTCAAATAGTATCTCTTAATGATCCATGTTGAATGCATGGAGGGACTACAAAATTGGATTAGGTGCAGTCAGCACTTAGGAACCATCTGATCTTGATTCAAATCTCAAGACAGTTTTTGATTTTTGTTTACTAAAAAATTCCGATGTTAAAATTTGAATTGTTCGATCTTTGATCAGACGACCTCGAGCTTGCTCGGTCACCACTTGTAAATGCACGGAATCCGGATCCATGGTCAGGGTATTTTGACTTCATATAATCAAAATTCAGTTATTGTGGCATGTGCTTTTTAGTGCAGTTCCAAAACAAAAGACTCTTTGCACTGGTGAATATTTTGTGGATTTTAATTATGTTTGGCATTTCATATTTGTCTCTAGTTTTATGGGTCTTACATCTTACTGTGTTGTAAGTGCTTTGTGAAAGAACATTTATTGCAGTAGCACAGAATTAAAGAACTGAATCGAGCAGTTTCTTTACTTGACATAGCACTGATTCTTTACAAGTTTTTGATGAAATTAGTGTAATAACAACAGACATGATTAAAAGTTGCATGGAAATTTTGAAGCACCCTTCATTATCATTCACCAGGGATGGAATATTTAGTGATAGGATGGTAACTATCACTCCAAAACTGTTGACAATTGGTGTTCAAATGCAGTTGACTGAAGTGGTAGTTTTTATACCAATACCAATCAGTTTCTTGATGATTCAAATGAACAGCAAAGAACTTAATGCTGTTGGTTTTATATTCCAACTCCATTAGGCCACGATTGTAATCCAAAGATGATGATTTCATCTTAAAGCCTAGTCAAAAATCACAATATCTTGCTTGTATACTACTTAACGTGTAAATTTAGCTTTCTTTTAAAGTCCCCTCGTTTTCTGGACATGATTTGTTCCTGAAGTTTATCTGAATTTTAGGTTCCTGACAGGTGTTAACTGTATTTTAGATTAAATAATTGCAACAGTTAAAGTAATTTTGAGTTGTCACACAGCTAATTAAACTCGGACCAGGATTGGCCGTAGTGAGCAGCCTCTCGCTGCAGTGTAGTTAGACACGTCTAGACTGTTTAATCACAATCAAATGCATCAAATTTTAAGTTTGAATTTTAGATTTAAAAATAATTAAAATTGAAATTTAAAATTTAGACTATCTGATTTTGATCGAACAGTCCAGATGTGTTCACTACAATCAACTGCATTAAATCCAAATGCAATTAAACTCTTCACATTTATTAAAACTCTTGACAATTTCAACCCGATGGTCATGTAGCTCAGTATAGAATCAACATTTGGATGTTTCAGAATAATTTAACCAGATACTCATTTAAACCTGATAAAGCATTTGACAGAATACACTAGTGCATAAGCATTCTATTGTATTATGCTATTGCTATGACCTTTTTATTTATTTATATTGAAGTTTATGCTATAGCTATCATTACCAATAATAAAAGGAAATGGAAAATTTCTTTGCCAAAGGGCTAAATGTTGGTTACATAATTCTTCATTTTGAAATTAGTACAAATTCTTAAGGTACAATTAGTAACAGGCTCAGGAAATTAAGTGAAGTTATAATTTCATTAGACAAAAAAAAAAAAAATACAACATTGCCATTAAAATGCAAGAAAAATGACAAGATAGAAACCTTAGTGAGAATTAGATGGCTGGAATCTTACTCCAGGCAAGTACCTAGAGACAAATTCTCGAGCCAAAGCTTGGAGTTCCTCATCTTCAAGTTGTTGATCTGATTGATTGAAGAAGCTGCTCAAGTCCAATGATGTTGAAAGTTGTTGAAAAGGATCAAAGTGCATGGACATGTTAGAGGCACTCTGCAAGTCTGCATTTGTTCCCAAGTGATCTGACGAGGAGGAATGAAGACTCGGCGATGAGCTTTGAGGGTTTGGAAGAGATGGAGTTACTGAGATTGGGAGGCGTTGCATTGTTGCAAGACTGTGTTGAACATAGGTCAACTCTGCCTGCAAGCTCATAACCTGCAGTGCACCATACAAATTCAATGATAACAAATCTCCAATTATTTAAGACATAATTTCTTTCGATCCAAGATTCATTGTATCTCAAAATACACCTTCGCAATGCATGATTTTTACTAGTCAAAACATTATTTTGACACCATCGAAAATCGAATCTGAGAACACCGGGTCGACTCTGGAGTATTCCAGAGTTGATCTTATAGAGGCAAGAGGCTCGGTTCTAGATTAAGGCATATATGAAACAACTTAGATGTGAATTATTTCATCTCTAGTTTATTTGTGAATTTAATGGTTAAACAATTTTCAATTAGATGCACATCTTGTACACCATATGAGCAAGTTGTTTTTGGTGACTTCTAATTATAAGGGAAGTAGAAGGTTAATTATTTTCCACACCACAAACATGTTCCAAAATTAATATATTAAGGGAATAACCCCTTAATGAAATATAATGTTAGTTGTATAGATCACATTATGCTGCAATACATAAATTATCATGTTATTTATTTAATCCATCTACCAAACCGAACACACCTAATGAATAGAAGGCTAATCATAAAATATGCCACTTGTATAGAAATGTCACAGGTAAACAGATAGAGATTGATACATTTTGGCATGCTCCAAATATCTACATGCATGTGAAGAATTAATATTCTTATTTGATATGAAGAGATAAACTTCAATATTTTATTTTGACTGCTAGACTAATGCTACTTTTTTAATTGCAGCCAAGAAGACATAATCAATCTTATCCAAACAACTTTTCCATTTTCTCTTATTGGGTAGAGAATCTAGAAGGGCTAATTAATTGGTACTACTAGTAGTATTTGGTAACTAATCACTTAGACAATGGAACCCTGCCTAATTAAAGTAAACAAATCTATCGATGTATATCTTCCCAATAATGGCCATAAAACGGGAAAAAAACATGTATTAATTACCGGCGAGAGTTTTGGTATAATTGTTTTTTTAACTAATAAATTAATGATTATTTTTGTGAATCAAATAACTATTTGTAAGTAATTGTATTTAAAAAATATAATTTTATAAGGTATTTATTTTATAAGAAAAATACCGTTTTACAGTTTTTTTATAACGCTTTTCTTAAATATTTAATATTCACTATTGTTAGTAATAATAAATTCATAAAATGTTAAATTGTTTTTAATAAAATTTTAAAAATATTTGCTAATTGTAACTTAGACGGAAATATATTTGTAGTTTTTCAAGTTACTATTAAATTTACTTTAATCACCAAAACGTAATATCAACGTAAGTAATATTTGAGAGACTCAAATATTAAATTGTGGATCAAAGTATCTCATATTTATATTTATATTTATATAAAGGATCAAAATTGAATCAAACAAATTTAAAAGAACAAAATTTCTAACATTTGTAACTAATTTCTATTATGATTTTTAGTGTAATTTAATAGAAATTTGTAACTCAATAACTTAGAATAACTTAAGTAAATAAAAGTGTATTTTGAAAAAAAAAAATAAAATATAAGTCGTAGTTACATGCAAATTGTATTTCTTACGTATGACTAGCAAACTTTATGTGTGAATTTCTATTATGATTTTTAGAGTTAATATGTTTTTAGTTCCTATAAAATTTTAACATTTTAATTAATTTTAGTCTTTGTAAATTAAAAATACAATTTTTAGTCCCTATAAAATGATCATGCATGTGTCCTTAAACCTAGCTCAATTGACAAATGTCGATATTGTTAGGTTGAACGTCTTGTCCTAGATTCGAATCCAATAGTTGTGTGAGTTAATTATGGTGAAATTTACCATGTCTCCTAAGATTAAAAAATAATATTATCATGCATTTCAATTTTTGTCCATACAGAAACAAAACATGTTAAATGGTCCTTTAATTTAAAACTTTTAAATAAGATTTTGCAAACATGTTTAAAATATTATAAAAAGTTTTTTACAAAAATTTATGATTTTCTAACTTATGATGAATTAAATGTAAATATTTTAAATATACAAAACTCAAGATAAAAATGATTAAAGTATGAAATTAAAAATTAAATTTTGATCTCATTTTTCGTAAAGGATTTTTTTAAATCGTGGTAAACATGTTTATAAAAATTTATTTAAAAATATAATATTAAATTAACAAAAAAGACTAAAACTATATGTATAATAATTTTACATAGATTAAAATTATCTTTTTATTTTAAAAGAACTAAAATTAAAAATTAAAAGGTTGAAATACCATAATTTCATTTCATGCACGACTTACACCATTTATTAAATATTTTTATATGTACACTGTTTTTGATGATTTTGAGATGTATCAATTACTTTGTCCCGATTAAGAAAAAAGCTAAACATCTACTACAAGATTGTAGGTAGTGAATTTAATACTCGAATATTGCCTACTATACTCGCTAATATACAAATGTAAACCAAACCATGTTTATCTGAAAGTCAATACTAAAAATATTTGAATATTTCTCGAGCTGCTAATTGTGTTGCTTCTTAGCTCCGGCAAGCAACAGACAGTCCTCCGTGTTCAGCCACACCCAATTGGCGGCTGCCACCACTATCCCTCTCTTTTAAAATATTGCATGTTAACATGAATTTCACAATGTTTATTCGTTAAGATACCTAACCAATTTTGTATACTAATATTTATTTTATCAACAATAAATTGATTTCAACTCCCAAAGTATTATCCTAGTTAAATTAAATATATAATCATTTGTAGACTTTTTGGTAGTGTTTTGTAGAAAATTGTTAGGGTGGTTGGAAATGTGTCTCATATTTTTAAAAGTTATTTAAAATTAAATTCGTCTCAATTGATGTCGCCGCTTTAAATAAAAATTTATGATACTTTATATATATTTATGACTTAGACAATGACTTAATAAATATTGATTTGACAAAAAAATAACATAATTTGAATTTTGAATAATTAATTTTTACTTTGTTTATTTTTATTAAAGAACAATATTATCAAATGTGTCTAACATTTTCATCTATTTTTAAACATTAATCTACTATAGATTAAATGACACACTTTCATTTCACATATATTGGCTAAGACCTTGAGATACAAAACCTACCTACACTTATAGGGGTACCCTAACTAAAAAATAATATGGCCAAATTGTTAACAAACGTGTGAAGGCAAATAGTACATTGTACTTTCTATTCTATATCATATCCTAAAGGGTAAGATCGATCTTGACCAACGAGGAATGCAAAACAGTGATTATTGTCAAGGGACAAACTAGATAGTACATGTGCAGAACTTCACACCATGGCGCACGTTAGCAGGATCACTAGCCATGAGTCGATAAAACCCTTTTTAATTTGTTGAGTATTAATAATAATACCGCGGTTTATTTATTTAACTATAAGATTCTAGAGAAGAGCTCTAATAATTTAAAGTTTAACCATGACATAAATAAAATCTGATCAAGAATCATTTTAATGAGGATTTAAATCATATTTTTGTGAATAATTCATTTTTAACTAAAGTTATTAACTACTTAAAATAAATTAGTTGGTTAATAATTGCTATAAGAATTCAAAATTGTAAATAATATAGATCTACCAATTAATTTAATATATATAAATCAAAGTGTGCATAAAATAAAGGTACAACTATATATAGAAAGAATCAATTAAGATCAACATAAGTATTCCTTATTAAAAAAATCAACATAAGTATTCCTTATTAAAAAAAAATCAACATAAGTATTGCCAAATTAATATGGCCAAAATGGTAAAAGAAATTGATGAAATATATTAATTTTTAAACACATTTATGCTTAAATATATTTAAGATCTATTTAAGGTTATAATAATTTAAAAAATTACAAGCAACAAAATTAAATATAAAGACCGGGTATAACGAGGGCGCATTCTTTGTGTGGGATAATTCTCTTATCACTTTTATAACACATAATGTTGTGTGTACTACAAAATGCAACAACAAAACCTAAAAACCTCCAAAGAGAAAAATACTAAACCTTTGTTGGATTGATTCTACACTTCAATTTCTCATACATTAATTTCAAAATATATGTGATTAATTAACACATAACAAATCAGATTAAACTTCCAAAATATTCAGGTTGAATTAAAAGGTCAAAAGAGTCGAAAAAAAAGATCTAAAGTTCTATCTCTAAGTCGTGACTACTAACATAACATATTATCGATTAATATTTTTCTATAAAAAAAACTAGTAAAGGAGAAAATAAAGAGATTATTACAATGAAGAAAAATAAAAGGAAATTGGAGTTATATAATTATATATATGCATATAAATAAATAAATAAATACCTGTTGTTGAAGTGCAAAGATGTGACCAACACAACCATAAAGAGGGTCTCTAGACCTAGCAAGAGCTTCATAGCAAAGAGTAACAACAGCATCAAGTCTCTTATGAGATGGAATACGCATGAGTAGCTTAGAGGCATTGCTAGCACCAAATACTTTGTGAACCGCTGCAAAATGAACCGTTCCTTGGTCCGAGTCAAAATATGGTGCAAATATGCAACCTTTCACACACTTTCTCCTCAAAAACTTGCAAGCACCACAAGGCCCACTTCTTTCATTTCCACCAATCTTTCCTCCACAATAATCCATCTCTCTCTCTCTCTATTTTGTTGCCTTAGGTTTGCCAAATCTTTTTCTTGTTTAGGGTTGAAGTTGAACCAAACTCTTGTGAGTCATAAAGAAAGAGATATATATAATGAGGGAGATATAGATATGTTGAGTTTGTGTGTAAGTGTAAACTATTGTTAACTTGATTTTGATATGGAATAATGAAAGAATAATAATGAGTGAGTGCTTTTGGTGGTGGGTCAATCACATGAGATGGACTAGAGCTATAATTTGTTTAAATTTAATTTTAGTATAAATAATTATAATTATAAACACAATTACAAAGATTAATCTCATTTACTATATAAAATTTAAATAAACCGCAAAATTTCTTCAAAAGTTTATTACTATAAATTAATCACTACAATTAGAGAAAAAATATGAAATTTATTTAAAACTTCATGTTTTTCCTCTTTAAGTTTAATTTTTTTTTGACAAATTTAATTTTTTGTAGTAGTTTAAAGCTATTACGTTTTCGAGCTTAATTCATACTGAATACCAATGATTAAATTGAAAGATATTAGTATAAAAAATTAATAATTAGTTTTCCATTGAAATTAAAAAATATTGCTAATATTGAATATTTAAAATATTTTAATTTATTTATTAGTATATATAGCAGTGTTGGTTTGTGGGCTTGAAAGTATGAAACTTTAAAGCCACGCAATAAGTTGTTTGTATAATATAGAGGGAAATTAAGGAAAAGAAGAGGGTTTGCGTGAAGCAAAGATAGTGATGTAGTCATATGGTTGTAATTCCAATTCCAACCGTCACACGTGGGACAAACATCCTATCCTAAAATTTATCTTCTTTCATATCAAAACTTCTAAGCTGTCACCTCTTGCTTTTACTTTTCTAGCTCCTCAAATTAAAAAGGGGGTGTAGAAAGAAAGAAAAGACAACATCGTACACTGTTGGTGCCCTGTGGTTCTGGTAATTAAAGGTTTTTCATTTCTTTCACCACTTTGTAAACAGGGCCACTTCTACTGTTATGCCCTTGTTTTTTCTTGAGTACGAGATTAATTTCCCTTTCGGATAATCACATTGTTCTTTCTCTTTTACCTTTTCTTGTCGTTTCAAATTCAGTATTTCGTATGTCTTTCATTTCAATTACTGTTTAAACAGCCAACATTTGTTGGTCAATACAACACTTGTTAATTAATATAATGAAAATGTACAAAGTTTTTATGTGAAGATTTTTTTTAAAAAAAAATTAAGATATTAAATACATTGTTTTCAAAATTTAATTTTTATATTTAGTTTCTTAAAAGTGATGTTGGGACACATTTAATTTAAACGAGGAGGCCCACTAAAGTTTATCACTGATATTGTTCGATAGAGAATAATTATTGATAAAATTGGTAAATACTTGAAATTAATATATAACCAACAAAAAATTACTATTTAATAGTATATTTTGATTTTTTTAGAATGTTTCTTTTATATATATATATATATATATATATATATTTATTTATTTATTTTATTTTATTTTTGAAAATACAATTAAACACCAAAATCATTTCATTTGCACACACATAATTTTTGATTTATAAAAGGCTAGAGTGCAAAGACATCACATAATAATAAAAACATTCAAGCTATATGCTAGTATCTCAATACCCCTAAAATAATATTAAATAAAAAAAAGAGAAGTACAATTTGGGGAGATTAAGTCAAAACCCAAAAGACTATAAAAAATTGTCTCGTTAAAAATCTTATCAAGGAAACCCAATAAATGCAATTTGTTGAATATCTTTAGGAAATTAAAGATTATATTTCTACAAAATCTCCAATGATAAATAGTTTGTCATTGAAACAGATGTATTCCCTAAATGAGTTAAATCTCTATAAGAACCAGTGAGAGATTTGTAGAACTTGTGAACTTGTGAACTTGTGTACATATAGAGGTTGGTGGGAGCTTTATTGAGTTTGGTCTTATTTGTTAGAAATGTACGACTCATCAAATAACAGTATCCCTACAAAGCATAAAATCATAGTTAGAAACATTTTCTAAGTGTTAGGATGCACGGCGTATAGAGATAGATTTAGAGAGTTGCTTGATCTTAATCAACGTACATATGATAACATCATAATGATTTGTCTAGAAGACAATGTTCTATCTCATCATTTGAGAAAGAATACATGACAATGATTTCATTTATTGTGGAAATTGGAATTATCATGTACATCATTATAGTTATTACATCATATGTCTCAAATGCTATGAACATAACAAAAGATACTGATTTAATTTTAGTGAAAGTCACTAAATTGTAATCCATAACATCCTTTAGTATTTAATTGACTAAAGGCATATTCTTGATAGAAGGTAAGAAAAAGGTCATTGTAAGGTATTACGTTGATACTGCCTCCAAACCAATAAAAGTAATTTAAGATTACATTTTGAATTATGATTTCGCATATATTGTCGTACTTTGAGAAAGAAGAGTTCCAAATCAAGGATAATTTTCTCTTATAAAGTTGAGTATATCTACTTATAATGTAATTAGATGGGTGTTTGGACGAGGAAGTTCTTTTAAACTTGACATAGTTTCTACCTTTACAAACTTTATTTATCTCGTTGTGAGGATGATGAAGTAATTGTATAAGGTAAAGAACCTTGATCTCACCAATGATCCAAACATATACTTAGTTGCTTATATCTCATTTGATAGATGATCAAAAGAGAGAAGTGGACATGTGCATAATGACTACACGAAACAGTATACTATAGGAGTCTATTGCTAAATAGTAGCATGATACTCACACTAGATCGATGGGTAATATGTTGATACCCTGATTGTCTGTAGTGTTGTTGGGAGATTATTGGTGTAAGCCCTAGTGCCAATCTATTTTATATAGATTATTATCTGTACCATGGATTTAAATCATATATCTATATTTGGTTATATGTACAAGGCTTCATTTATTATTTTATTAACAATATAATATAATAAATTCCTTAAAATAGATAGTTCGTTTAATAAAATATCAAGTGTGATTTGATCGTGAGATCCTATTGAACATTAGAACATTATTCTTAAAGTATCCATAGTCAAAGTATTATTGTTAATTAGGACGACAATAGTACATCGAGACTATTATATGAGTAGACTGATGACCACATTTCACGGGTCATGCATATGAGATATCAAGTCGTCACATAGGCATAAATATTAGATGTAATATTTATAATGGATTGACCCACCATAAGAATGTTACATAATTATTGTGTAAGTGTCATTATTGATTCTCATGCGACCATAGTGAGTAGTCGTTCGACTTGAAGTCATTACGATCCCTACATGGGGAATTGTAGGCTTTAAGGTCATCAAACGTTGTTTGTAATAGGACAATAATAGCGGTTGTTATTGGGCTTGCAATGAACCATGTGGAGGGGGTGTGAGTCATGTAGATAGGACTTGTCCCTCCTACGTAACATGAGTTATGTCTTGAGCCACTCGATAGAGTGAGACTATAGAAATGCATGATCATGTTATAATGGATTAATATGTGATATTAGATTCATTGATTTTACACATCTACTCTAGGATCAAGAAATAAAGAATTCTTTTTTGCAAGGATGACACATATTGTGACTTGCGTTCAATTAGGCCTTTGGACGAAGAGACAATTACTGCACAATAAATAGTGGTCGTGGTAAGGTTTAAATCGTATCACCGATTGTCTCATGATTTGGATAGCAATGATCCATTGCTAGATGCCAATCTTTGAATATAATATTTATATTATATAAACTATATATAATATTTAATATTATTACTATTTCAGTAAAAACCTATAAGGGACACACACACAGAGTACTAACAACAACATAAATGATTAAATTAAATAAGATTTGATTTAATTAGATGTTAATCGTATTAAGTATGATTTAATACATTAACATATTTATAATTTATTTTATTGAATATAATTTGATTAAACATATGAGGGTTGACAATTAGTTGAATTAAATATGATTTAATTTAATTTATAGTTTAATTAAAAGAGTTTAATTAAATATAACTATTTATGCCTTATTTTGTGTTGGATTCAAAATATGAGTCTTGGGGTTTTAGTAGTTCATTCTCTATAAATAGAAGAATAGCACATTCCACAAGTAATCCCAATTGCCACTACCCTCATAGATTGGCTAGCACCATGTTTTGTTTTATGCTCGCGTGGACTATGTTGAGACATTGATAATTTCAGCGTTAGTGGTCAAAGTTAACGCATGATTGAAGAGAGATGCTCCGTATTGGTGATCTATCTCCTCGACACTTCAAGAGATAAACACATGAATCCTTCTAGTAAATATTTGTGCTTACGTGATCCTTGGCTAAAGGATTTTCCACTCATAAAAATATTTTTAAAAGGAGTTTTTAAAGTTTATTTCATGATTCTCCAATAGGATCAACTATGGATGACTTGCTTGAGAATGAGGAAGTGTAGTGGGCTCAACGTTCTCGAGCCTTACGGCTTGAACATGGTGACATTGATACTAAATTTTTCCACCAAAAAGAATCCCAAAGAAAAAGCTGGAAATGGGTGGATTTGATTATTACATGAGAAAAAACCTATGATTGAGAAAAACTACCAGAAACAAGGCATTGTGGGCTGAAGGTTAGACATGTCAAAATCCTACGATTGATTGAGTGAACTTTTTGAAAGACAGTTTTGAATAGTATGTGCTTTCTTCAATAGGATAATTTTGGTTATGAAGTGTGTCTAATCTGTCTCCTTCTCAATTCTCTTTAACAAGGCTCTACGACAAAGGTTCACCACTCAAAGAGGATTAAAACAAAGAGACTCACTTTCACCTTACTTGTTTATTTATTGTGCACAATTTTTAAAGGCCTTATATTAAAAGCTCAAGAGAATGGCGTCATCCATATAATTTAAATTGCTAGGGGTGCCTCCGTCTATCCCACCTTTTTTTTCAAATGACAACCTTATTTTGTATAGAGCTACTCAAACCAATCTTGAATATTTTACAATCCAACTCTTCCAAGATGTTTCTGGTAATTCATCACTCTGGTAAAATTTAAGATCTCTTTCAGTCGAAATATGAATTTAGATAAACAAACTGAATTCTAAATAAGGGTCCATTTTAAGACAATGGACACTTCTTCCATATACCTCGACCTCTCATTCTTTGTTGGAAGATCGAAGAAGAATGTATTTGATTTTGTTTAAGACTCTATCTAGAATAAGCTTAAGGGTTGGAAGGATAAATTTATTTTCTCTACAAAAAAGGAAGTGCTTATCAAGTCAGTAGCTCAATCCATCCCCACCTATATCATGAGTTATTTTTATTACCTATGGGATAGTGTGACCATAATGAATCTATGATCAAACAATGTTGGAGGACCTCTAGACCGGTAGAGAACCAAAAATTTGATTGGGTTAGTTGGAGCAATTGTTACAAGCCTAAGAGCTGAGAGGCACTAGACTTTGCAACTTAGCCCTCCCTTTGAACAATAGTATGTTAGCACTTCAATTTGCTTATGACTTGAGGTTCCATTGTATCATAATAGAAAGGGACTCTCTTAACATTATCCGTTCTATCATTACTTCTTCTTCGAACAACTCTTACACAAGTCTTATTGTTGTTGATTGTCGTACTCTTCTTAACATTTTTTCTTTTCTCTTTAGTTGTTCATGTGACGAGAACTCCTAATGTATTTGCTCACTATTGAGCTTAAGTATTTTTTAATTTTTGAGGATTTTATTTGGAATGAAGATTTTCCTCCTTAAATCGTTTTAGTTAATGAAGCAATTTAGCTGCATAGAATTATATTTTTGATAAATAAAAAATTCACTATAATTATAGTGTCGTAGCCTAAAATTTCAAGGATTAGCTTGAATTCAATTGAATCACCACTAAAATTTATTTTGATAGGGAAAACATTGAAAAATCCTTAATAACAGAAAAAAAATAGTCTTTGAAACCAAATTTAAGGTTCGGAAGTCGATTATGCGTGGGAAAGATATTAGCACCTTACGACATTCGTTAAAAAACGGTTACCTATAATTAATTGTGAAAAAATTTATGTTAACTTTAGAATATTTGTTTCTCCATATTAGTTAAATGCGAATATAATTTTTTATAAATATGATGTTGAAATAAAATAGTACTCAAAACAGAGAGAGGAATTTTTTTTGTATTTTTTTATTATTGTGCTTTAAAATAGTGTGATCTTGCTCCTACGTATCTCCAGTTGCAATAGAGAAATAAAAATTACGTAGTTTTGTTAGGTATAAAATGTGGATGTGTTTATTGTTTTCAAGGAAAGTGTGTTTTGTCGATAAAAAAGTTGTTTTGGCAAAAAAAAGTGTCTTTAAGACTATCAAGTTGTACAACTTGTGTCTTAAAAAATAAAGGACTAAAAAGATGTCACATCTAGTTAACCTATTTAAGAATAGTTTTATTATTTTGGTTATGAAAATGACCTTTAAAACCACCAAATTCTATAAGTTGTACAATTTATTTAGATTAATTTATTTATAAAAATGAGTATTAGAACTATCAAATTGTACAACTTGTGTCCTAACAACTCAAAGATTAAAAGGATGTCACATGTAATTAACCTTTAATATAAGATTTATTTTTTTTATTTGTTTTGGAAGATTTAATATTTGTTAGAAACTGATTAAACATAATATATAAAAAAAGTTGGACTTGTTAAAAAAATAAATGTTGAAGGCCTGAAGCTAAAAATAAATAAATGGGTAGTTTGGAGCACAAAATCTAATTTCAGTATATAATTAAAAAAGAAAAGAAAGAAAAATTAAAAGCAAGTGAACCTAAACCTAACTAGAAGCAGAAAAGAGAGAAGGAGCGGGGGCGGCGAGAATTAGAGAGACTGAGAAAGGGGAGAAGAAAAAACAAAAAGAAGAAAGAAAACAAAAGAGAGACAGGAAGAGAAGGAGTGGGGCAACGAGAATAAGAAAGAGAGAGGGAAGAAGAAAAAAGAAAAGACAAAAAAGAGAGAGACAAGAAGAGACTAAGAGAGGGAAAATGAGGCAGCTCTTAGTCGTTCGAGGTTGTGTTTCACTCCGGTTAGAGGTATCATCTCTGCTCCAACGGCGGCGAAGGGTGATAAACTTTCTTTCTATTTTGGTCCAACATTCCATTGTTACCTATTTCTTCTTATTGCTCATAAAAAAAATAAATAAATAAAAGGTATAACCTTTGAACTTGTATTCTTAAGTTTATTTTCTCATCCTTATTTTTTAGTGCTTAAAAAAAGTTCAGATTTAAAAATTATGTACATTTTTATAATACAAGTGACTTTATGGTGATAATAATTAACAAACAAATTTATTGTACCAAAGAAAAAAAAATATTTACCTAAATACTATCAAGAAAAAATGAAAATTTTTTGTAAAAAATAGACAAATATGTATTTATAGAGTTTTTTTTTTTACTTCTTCAGTTGTTTTCTCCTATGTACCTCTCTTTGGGCTTCTCCATTAGTTTTATTTTTTTATGTTTCATTTTCTTTGTTCATAATCTGATTTTCTCTACATATCTAATGCATTTACATTTTTAGCTTATTTGTTTTTATCAGACTATTTTTATGTGTTAATCTTCTATTTATGTGTAAGGATTATAGTTGGTTTGTTGGGAGCTGAAGAGTTTTTTTTTTTTTTTT
>JBBPBQ010000002.1:45567543-45591179 GCA_037974755.1 Cicer yamashitae
TTTCTATTTGGAGCTTTAGGTCTATACTTTCTAGTCCTTAGTTGGACATAGGCACAACAATTTGACCAATCAATTTGTCTTTTTGTTTTTGTTTCAAGACTTGTAGCATCTAATTATTTTTATTGATTTAGGTTTATTATGTACCATTTTATTTATTTTTATTTGATGCTCTCGTAAGATTGTAATATATTTCTTTTTTGTAACGTTGATCTTATCACTTTTAATTCTAGTTTATATTTTTACTTTTTTAATTTCAAGATTAATAATTAAAATGAAGATTTTTATTTTTTTAATGAGGAGAATTAAACCAATAGTAAACATATAATCAAACATATTATGATTATTATAATTTAACTAGCCGGAAAAAATTGAGGTACAACATATAGCAACCATGGACCCTTACTTTGAAAAATATTTAATACTTTAACGACCACATAAGTCGTCTATTGAAAATATACGTTAATGATCATCTTTATTTCTATGACTGATAGTGACTTAAATAATATCAATTCAATAAAAATAAAAGAAAATAAATATGTATTTCATATTGAATTGACATCAATTAAATAAGAGTTTTATTCAGAAAGACGATCAGGATCATTAATTATTACTTCAAATTAATATTATCAAACATTGTTACAATTTTCGATAATGTTTAAATATTATTCTATGGTGGACTACTTATAAAGTTGGACCAACGTAGAACTCACGTATTCACCATATATATATATATAATAAAGTAATTTGGAAAACTACATTAAAATTGCCAACTATTTTAAAAGTGTTTAGTACACATGTCACGAATTAAAAGCACCTATTAAAAGGATTTAATTTATATGTATTGTAAAAATATTTTATACTATCAATTAATTGTCACCATTAAATTAATGAAAATATTTGACTTTTACTTTACAATTATAAACATAGTTGGTTGTGATTGACTGGCAATATAAATTTTTTTATAATACCAACGGTGCATTGAAATTAATTTTTTTAAAAAGGTGTCATATAAGTACCCTATTAAATTACTTGTTGCATTTATTAATTTTTTTTTCCAAACAAAACTCTTGTATTACTACTAAGTTTCTTTAAATTTGAAAAGTCAAATTTAATATATTTTAAATTGTATATTATTTTAAATACATCAACGTATAAAATAAATACATTAAATTTACTAATTATTTTTCTAATATGCGTAAAAAAATACAAAGGTTTATAAAAAGGAAAGGATGTAGTATATAACTGTATTTTTAAAAGATAAAAGGAATTTATATATTAAAGCCAAACCCTTTAAGCACAAGGAATGCAAAAAGAGTCAAAATACATTAATTGTTCAAGATTAATACAAGACCTGAATGCCAAAGACACTATATATTACATAGAATCAGTACACTAGCCACCCAGATTTGCACCAAGGAGAGAGTATATAATTATAAGAAAAAACTATATTTATGGATATAACTATAATTAATGAGCTAGCCTAATAATGAAGTGACAAAAAAGAAGCACAAAAAACCATGCTTGATGTGATTACAACGACATTGAGTCGCAACACAACACGGGGCAGAGGGACCCACCAATTGTGTTAGTGGTGTCACATTGGAAGGAAGCAAGAAGAAATGTTACATTGGGGAGCACTGTGGTTTGCACTTGAGATGAGATATATAGGAACATAGAGAGAGATGTGATGAGTCTTAGATTGAAATTTGAGTTACATTTTCATGTCATTCCATCCAATCCACATACAAATATATGGATAATAGTGTAGTAACATCAGAATGGTGTCATAGAGAGGTGGTAGTTAACTATTTGATCATTTGTTTGATAGATGTCAATTATTTAGAGGACTCAATGTTTATATAAACTTGGTTACTCTAAAAATTAGCTTTTATTCTTGTAAAAATAAAATAAAATAGCTTTTAGCCTTTTACAGTTATATAGAGGATGTTAGGATGCATTCATACTTTTTTTTTTTCCAAATACTTTTTTAGCCAAATTATTTTTAGCGATCTGGAACTTACATGTAATGCGTATTAGAGATTCTTTGATGGAGATGATTACAGGAGCGTAATTACATAGTATATTAAGGGTTTTTTAAAAAAAAAAATTAGAATGCAAATGCATATGATAGAATTCACATCACAATTATGTTTACACTCTAAAATTACCATATATTGAATAAAAAAGTATAAAAAAATTAAAAACTTTGGGAGATTAAGCAAAAAAAATCAAGAAAACAACAATGCACATAATTGTCTCATTAAAAATCTTATTTGAAAAATTCAAATAAATAAAACTAAGGTGAAAGAAAAAAAATGCAGTGTAATAAAACAAACATCATAATGAACAAATACCAAATCTAAGAATATTTAACGAAAATAGAAAAAATGAAAACTATACCAATTGCAATAAAAGTCATTCCAAATACAACGGAGTAACAAATTCTACCATGTAAAACAATGAGTGTAAAAACCAATGTTAGCAAACATGTTTAGCACGTGCGTTGTCTTTTCCATAAACATAAGAGATGTGGAATAACATTTGATTTGTAAGGGATATACAATTCAATCATCTAGTCTTCAACTTCTAAGACACAAGATTGTGATTATTAAAAGACCG
This sequence comes from Cicer yamashitae, assembly GCA_037974755.1. NCBI lineage: Eukaryota > Viridiplantae > Streptophyta > Magnoliopsida > Fabales > Fabaceae > Cicer > Cicer yamashitae. The sequence goes on from JBBPBQ010000002.1 coordinate 45,570,163, forward strand.
AAGGACCAAGAAAGAGTCACACTCTATTGAAATGTGAAACCAACTTTTAGAGTTGACGATCTCAAAAGCATACATAGTAGTAGAAATCTTTGTATAAAAAGATGTAGTAACACCTAAATAATCCGAAAAAGAACCTAGGAATAGTGCCACTTGAGTTTTTAAAAATAGCATCACTAGCATAATTACCTCAAGAAGCACCATCAATATTGAATTTAATTCAACCACAATGAGACTTTAACCAAATAACTTGTGTAATAATCGGATGTTAGAAATCAATTGAAAAATATTTAAGAATAGAATATTTATGCATTGATGAAGATGCAACACTCTTAAAGAATCTACCTGAGATAGATACAACAGAAGAGACCTATTGAACAACGCGTTGAATGATAATTCGCTTGTTATTAAAAGCTAATTGGTTATAAGCAACCCAAAAAACCCAGATGATGTGAATAACATGTTAAACATTAAGTGTTTTAATTTGGGGCATTTTTTAAATCAACTAATTGAATGATACCTAAAATATTTAGAGGTGTGTATTAAATTAGGATTTGAATGAATTTTACAAGACTTTTTGTGATGAAAAAGTCTTGGTATTCAATCAAGGTTTAATGTTTTTAAAATGAGTCAGGGGTTTTCACAAAAAATAATAATAAGTCTTGGGATAATCAATTAGGATTATTTGGATTTTTTTAACAAAGTGTAGAAATCTAGTGGTATTTAATAAAAAAAATTTACAACTTACAAAAAGTGTTGTGGTATTCAAAAAATTTTAAGCTTTAATTGATTATTTTCTATAATTGATGTTGTTGAGTTTTGTTAGACTTTTTAGTGTGAAATTTTTTTTTTTTCTAATACATGAGATTTCTATAGACTATCATTTTTTATTTATTTCATCTTTTCTTATCTCTCTCCCTCTATCTTTGTCTTTTATCACTTCTCTTTATTCTCATCTCCCCCTACCCCCTTCATCTCTCTTTCAATTAAAAATCATATAATTGAAGAGTTGAAGATTCATCTCATATTAAAGATAAGTTTGAGAGTTTGATACAAAAGAAAATTCTTTAATTGAAAAAATAGAATATTTCATATTGATGATTAAAAAAATATAAAGAAATTAATATAACAAGTTCTCTATATATAACTTTGAGCAATATGTTTGAATATTTATATTATATTATTTTATATTCCAATAACATTATGTGGGGATATATTTTATATTATAACTATATTAGCTATTTATCAATAAATGTCTTAATAGAATTGTGATCATATTAAGAATAAGACTAAATATATTTCTGGTTAAATAATTAATTAAATTATTAATTAATTAATATGGGTGGATGTCAGATGATCCATTTGATAATGATAATGATGAGACTAAATATATATAAGCTATGTTCCCTAAACTTCTCTTCATCTAAAGAGTGTTTGAGACATAAAGAGTCTAGGTTGAGGAAGAGCCATAAACTGTGAGTGCTCGTCAGCCGTCTTAAAGACTATACAGGATTACCACAAAGAGAGAATTAACTATGAATCCATGTATTCCTAAAATGTAATATCTTTGATAAATCAACATGTCGTAAATAATAAAGTAATCAAGATTTTCTATTTGTTCTTGATGTTCATAAACATGCTCTCATATAAATTTGGTTTCTGCACTAAAGTATGATTGAATGTTTAATTTGAATATTGAGTATTGCGGAAAAGTAATTGTATTTTCACTTGATACTCAAAAACTAACTACATGAGGAGATATAAATAGGACAGGAAATTACTTATGTACAATCAAATAGAGCTGAAAATTGGGAAACTGATTTTCCCTATAAATGTTATCACTAAATAGGAAATAAAATTAAAATAGAAAACATGATTAATACATACTAATAATTGTACAACATCATATAATGATTCTGATCTCATAATCAACACTCCCCCTCAATCTGGATGGTAGATGTCTATCATGTCCAGATTGAATCTGATTCATATGTATTTCTTTGAAGAGCTTTAGTCAGGATGTCAGCTGTTTGGTTGCACGATGGTACATGTTATAATACCATGATCAATCTTCTCCTTTATAAAATGTTGGTCAATTTCCACATGTTTTGTTCTATCATGGTGAACAAGGTTATTTGCAATGTTGATGGCAGCTTTGTTGCCACAAAAGATTCTCATGGTGTAATTGGTTTGAATTCTGATTTCATCTAGTATTTTCTTTAGCCATATTCCTTCACAAATGCCTTGTGCCATGGCTCTGAATTCAGCTTCTGCACTGCTTCTAGTTACCACGGGTTGTTTCTTGCTTTTCCAAGTAACCATGTTTCCCCACACGAATGAGCAATAATCAGTAGTTGACTTTCTGTCTGATGTACATCCAGCCCAATCTTAGTCAGTGTATACTTCGATACCCCTATTTGTGTTTTTTCTGAAATGAAGACCTCTACCCGGTGTACCTTTAAGGTACTACAAGATTCTGTTCACGGCTTTCATGTGAGCTTCGGTAGGACTTGTCATGTGGCGACTTGCCATGCTTACGAAATATCCAATATCAGGCCGAGTATGAGTTAGGTAGATCGATTTCCCAACTAGACTTTGGTACCTCTCTTTGTTAGCTAGTGGACCTTCTTTGGGGATGCTTCTGTTTACTGATTCCATACGGGTATTGGCAGCCTAACACCCGAGCATTTAAGAGACATATATTCCCTATTTTGTTCAAGCTACTTCTATCCCTAAGAAATACTTAAGTTGTCCTAAGTCTTTGACTTCAAACTCCCTAGCCAAGAGTTCTTTCAAGTGTCTGATTTGATTATGATCATCTCCTGTGATAATGATATCATCAACATACACAATGAATAAAGTTACCTTTCATTCCAATAAGTGTTTGACAAACATAGTGTGATCAGATTGGCCTTGTATGAATCCATCATTTTGACAACTCTCGTCAATCTATCAAACCATGCTTTAGGGGATTGCTTGAGGTCAAACAAAGATTTTCGTAGCTTGCTCACCTTGTTGAAAGTACTGGATGATTCAAGTCCTGGGGGAATTTGCATGTATACTTCCTCTTCTAACTCACCATTTAGGAAGGCATTTTTAATGTCTAGCTAGTGTAGTGGCCAATCCAAGTTTGCAGCCAAGGATAATATGACTCGTACTGAGTTAAGTTTGACCACTGGAGCAAACGTCTATTCACAGTTTATGCCATTTGATTGGGTGAATCCCTTTGCCACTAATCGCGCTTTGTACCGATTTATGCTCCCATCGACATTGTATTTGATAGAGAATATCCACTTACAACCAACCTACTATTTCCCCTCTAGTCGAGCAGTAATTTCCCAAGTGTTATTTTTAATCAACGCATGAAGTTCGTCTGTTACAGCTACTGCCCACTCAAGTTGTTTGAGGGTTTCTTTAATATTCCTTGGAATATAGGTGCTGTCAAGTGCTGCTACAAATGCCTTGTATTCTAGTGATAATTTCCCATATGACATGTATCTTTCAATGGGGTGTTGAGTACAAGTTCTCGTCCCTTTTCTTAGTGCAATAGGAATATCATTGTCAGTTAAACTCATATTGACAAGTTCTAAGTTGGGAATAGTATTACCTGATGAGATTCCATTTTCTAGAGCCTAGTTGGATTCATCGCTTTGCATTGGAACTGTGTTTGGCTCTACCACATGTTTGCTTATCCTCCTCCTAGTGTAAACTTTCCAGTCAGTTTCTTGTGCATAAATTTCTACATGTGCAGTTTCAATGACTAGTTTTGATGGTGTGGAATTTTCTAGTTCTGTTGGTATGGACTTTTCTGGTGCTGCTGGTGTAATTTCAAGGACAGGTTTAGTCATCTCAAATCCCCAAAATTGGAATTCTACATTTCTATTCAGGTTTAATGTATTCTCCCCCTGAATTCCAACTTTTGAGTGATAAGGTTGATTCTCAAAGAAAGTCACATCCATAGTGTGGTAAAATCCTCTAGTTGTGGAGGAGTAGCACCTATACCCTTTTTGGTGAGGTGAATAGTCGAGAAAAAGATATTTTATTGTTTTTGGGTCAAGTTTGCTGCAGTAAGGGTTTAGGTTGTGAACAAAGGCTAAACATCCAAATATTTTCAAGGGAATTGAGGTGAGAATTCTGCTGAATGGAAAGAGAGTTTGGAGAGTGGAATAAGGGGTGTCAAAGTTAAGGATACGTGAAGGCATCCTATTTATGAGATAGGTGACTGAAAGGACAACTTCTTCCCAAAAATGTTTTGGTACATTGGTGGCTAGCATGAGAGATCTTGTTACTTTCAAAAGATGCCTATTTTTCCTCTCTGCGACCCCATTTTGTTGGGGGTATTTACACATGAACTCTGGTGTATAATTCCATGGGTTTTAAGGTAGGACTCTAGTGATGAATTAAAAAATTTGCGACCATTGTCAGTTCTAAGCACTTTAGTTTTTGTTTGGAATTGTGTTTGCACCATATTGTGAAAAAACTCAAATAATTTCCCAACTTCTGATTTCTCTTTCATAAGAAATACCCATGTGACTCTTGTGTGGTCATCAATGAATGTAACAAACCATCTAGCACCAGTAATGTTGTTGACTCGAGATGGCCCACATACATCACTGTGAATTAAGGAAAAAGGTTGAGAGGGTTTATATGGTTGAGATGAGTATGTGCTTCCAGTATGTTTGGATAATTGACAAACTTCACATTGAAAATTCCTTAGATTTTTATTGAATAATGAGGGAAAATTTTTCTCTAAGTACATGAAATTTGGGTGACCTAATCGATAGTGGCACAACATTATAGACTTCTCATTATTAGGATAAGCTACTACACAAGAATTTGCTTTAAGTTCTTTAGAATAATCTTCAACTTGCAGGTAGTAGAGTCCAGCCCATTCTTTAGCATTTCCAATCGTCTTCCCCGACTCCAAGATATGAAATTCGCACATAATCTAGAATAATATTTTTTGAAATATCAACTGAACTTGTACCAATAACTGTTGACAGGGTACCATCAGCAATCCGATGGTGGAGTTATTATGACAAGCAGAATAAGTGTCAAATACAGTTATATTTCCAATCATGTGATTTGAGGCTCCTAAGTCTATGATCCATTATTTTGATTTTCCTATGCTAGTGTGTAAAGCATGCAAAAAATTACCTTTTTGAGCTACTGTAGCTGTACCATTTTTCATTGTAGTAAGCATAGTATGTTGGAGAATTTTCTATAGAGCTTCCATTGGTTCTTTGTTGAAGAGAAATGGATCAAGTTTATCCTCTGTTTCTTGTGAGTTATGTGTTGCATTGCCTCTGATTTCCCTGTTGCGGAATGGTTTCGCTTTTGATGGCTTTCTATGAATGCTCCAACAAGTGTCCTTAGTGTGACCAAGTTTCCTGGAGTGTTCACACCAAGGCCGATCCCTTCTTTGAGCTGAACTCGTTGGGTGAAATTGGTTTCCCTTTGCTGCCATTGCTGAACCTTCAATTGATATGGATGAAATAGGATTTCCCAACATGAGTTTCCTCCTACTTTCTTTTCATTTCACTTCTGAGAACACTTCTCGGATTTTTTTGAAGTGGTTTGGCTCCAAGCACTCTTCCACGCACTTCATCAAGATCTTTGTTAAGCCCTAATAGAAATTTGTAGATTCTATGCTTTTCTACCAACTCTTTTTAATTTTTCTTGTCATCCGTACAATTCCATTCTACCTCTTCATATGTATCTAATTGCTGCCAATATTGACTAAGGGTGTTGAAGTATTCCGTGACAGAGGAATCACCTTGTTTCAGATCATGGAGAAGGCTTTTAATTTCAAATGGCAGATGTATTGTTCACATTGGAGTATGTCTCTTTTACTACATCCAACATATCTTTGGCAGTATCATAGTACATGAAATTTTCTGCAATTTCATTTTTCATGGTATTGAGAAGCCATGACATGACTAAACTGTTCTCTAGTTGCCATTTTTGGAGGTTGGGTTCTCCTTTCTTGGGCTCTTTGCAGTCTCCTGTAACGTAGCCCTCTTTTCCTTTCCCTTAAAGAAAGATTCAGACAGACCTCTCCCATTGAAGGTAGTTTTGGCCATTTAACTTGTGGCCAGTGATAAGAAGTGCAGTCCCTTCCGTTGAGCTCGCAAGAGTTATGTCAGTCTTTGTAACATCCCATTTTTTTTTTCCGTACAATCAAAATTTATAATTACCCACATAAATTCAACAAACAACAAACAATCCATAATTAATTAAAAATTCCCCAAGAATCTCAATCAGATAACTTAATACTCCAATTGTAAGAATTCAAAAATTTTGTGCCAAAATAAATAATGATATAGACTAGAGTTCAACAAAATAAATTTCCTAAAGCTGACCACTGCTACCCCTAGAATTCCTAGAATTAAAGAGATACTTCATTTATTCTTCTGAAAACTCCCTCGGATGTGCAAGTAAATTGGAAGTGTCGTCTGTCCAAAAGTAAAGGTCATCTCCAACGTACTTACCAATAAATAAATAAAGATAGAAATATAACAGTACAAAATTTACATAGTTAATAACACTTATTTCACCCAAATGACCAGGTAGAGATATAACAGTACCATATTTACAAAATTAATAACACTGATTTCATCCAAACGACCAGATAGAGATATAACAGTACAATATTTACATAATTAATAACACTTATTTCACCCAAACGACTGGATAGAGATATAACAGTACAATATTTACATAATTAATAACACTTATTTCACCCAAACGACCAAAAGGTACAATACCTCAATTATCTTTGTAAGACACTAAACACACCTTAATCAAAATGTATACCAAAACAGACTTTATTATTTAATCTATATGCCAATGTAATGATTCTGGAATATCACCTCCCCGCAGGGGCTTCGTGGGTCCTTCCAAGCAACACCACTAACTCAAAATCCTTGCAAGGATCTGTGGGCTCCAACAAATTATGGACGCACCGCACAACTATGAATGCATACATGAATGTAGACACTTTTATAATAAATCCTTAATATAATGCGAGGCTAACTCATTAAGACACCCATGTCTACACCTTTAGAATTACCCGCAATACAACCATTATAACAACGTATCATATAATGTCAATTGTCCACCATTTGGAACATGTTCAACTCAACCATTATAACAACATATCACACAATATTTATTTTCCACACTTTTAACATGTTTAACCAACCGTTATAACAACATATCACACAACATTTAATTTCCACACTTTTAACATGTTCAACCAACCGTTATAACAACATATCACACAATATTTATTTTCCACACTTTTAAGCATGTTCAGCATAATATATATTTAATCTCACACATTTCAGGATAAACACAACCATACATAGGTATAATTAGAGTGATGCCCTTATCGATATGAGTGTCGTTATTAAAATTCTCACGCAACGGTCTTTGCTCCAAATGTGCTACACCTTCACAAATTAATTTACTTCTCACTTAGTGTCAAAACTTTTTAGTTTTATTTATTTATTTTTTTTTTTATAGATTGACTTACAAAATCTATTACTCGTGTGACCGTTAATACAATAATGATGAGATAATAGAGTTCCTAATAACCTATTTCCAGCGATACTAAAAACTTTCCTTTCCTTTCCTGTGTAACAATACTATCTTAATTTATTTATTTTTCTAAGGTCATAAGAGTTTTTTTGTTAACAATTGATCCTACGGTCTAACCCATTTACTACTCTATCTAAGCATCATGACACAAATATAGCATCTATATTTCTGATAGTTGATTAAGAAAATAAAAATCAATAAATGAAAGGTTCTTATCTATCAGAAATAAAGATACAATTAGGGAGACATATTCATCTATCGATATTATTCTATTTTATCTTATTTTTTAGAATATCAATAAAGGGTTTTATTCTACTACCAATAAAATGGTTATATAAAGTTAATATGGTCATAGTTAGAGAATTCTTACCTGAGGGAATAAATCACTAACTCCTTTAGTTCTTGAACTTCTTCCTTTTTCTCCCTAAGCCCTTTCTTTGTTTGTGGCAGAGGATTTGTGAATGGGAGGCGTAGGTTTATTTTTTTCCTTTTCTATGTGTAGAGGTGGGCAACGTGATGTTTTCAACCTAAGCCCATTAAGACCCTAAATGTTCCCTCGTCAGTTTAATGTAATTTTATTATTAATATTATTTATACCCAAAAGTTAAAATAACACAATACAATTAAGTTATAAACTAGTGACTATCACCAACAAATTCTAGAATAATTATCTCTATTCCTACTAAGGTAAAATATAAAAATAAAATAAAATGCCTGGATGTAAAATATAAAAATAAAATAAAATGCCTGGATGTTACAGTCTCTTTGGGCGTCTTCTGTTTGCTTTCCCTCCATGGCTAGGTCAGTGGTAGAGACTAAGAATGATTCAGATCGAGCTCTGATACCATACGGAAAAGTGATTGTATTTTCACTTAATACTTAAAAGCTGATTACACGAGGAGATATAAATAGGACAGGAAATTAATTTTGTACAATCAAATAGAGCTGAAAATCAGGAAACTGATTTTCCTTATAAATGCTATCACTAAATAGGAAATAAAATTAAAACAGAAATCATGATTAATACATACTAATAACTGTACAACATTAGAATATGATTCTGATCTCATAATCAACAAGTATGTCTTGATGAATTATCAATGTAATTCTAACACAATAAACTAATTAACTCAAAGCTAACCAACTCTAACAATATAATTAACAAACTAACTACCTACTAACAAACTATAACTAACATTTACATTCTAACCTCCCTCCATCTATGTCCTCTCTCATTTATCTCTTTTATCATTCTCTCTTCTTAGCTCTTTAACGCATCTACATATCTCTCTTATCCCTTTAATCATCTATTTTGTCCCACATTCTCTTTCCCTAGCACAAGTAAAATTATTGTTTTTCACTTATTCTCATTTCTACATAAATATGTAGTTATGTTTTTAATCTTATTGCATGTCAAAATGATATTTAAAAACTCATTACAAAAGCAACGTCAAATAGAGGTGTTCACTGGTTCAGGAAAATCCAAACCAATCCATGATATTTGGGTTGAGCATATTCTTTGTTTTTGGGTCTAAATCAAACTGTTGAAATATAAACATCTTCAATTCTAGGAACGAATTTCGAATTTTGAGCCCACGAGCCCACGAATTTTGTTATATGATAAAAATTCAATATTTATGAAAGTCGGTCAAAGAAATCTTACAAGTCATTTAAAAATCTTACATTATCTTTTAAAATCTACTGAATCTTTTATATAACAAGAGTCTTTTAAAATTTCAATTCAATACACTCCCATTATATCATAACTTCAAATAAAAATTGACTGAAAAAGTATAATGTAATCTCATATCCTAGAAAAATAAAATATTACTTCACTATTGAGTAATGGCCATGGAAAAATCATGAACATCTTTTTTCTTTTTAAATCTTTAACATCTTTAAGAATATGTTTAGATTATAAAATTTTATGAGATAATGTAATTTTTTTATGGCTAAATTATTCTTTTATTCTATTAATTTATTTTTTGGTTTCACTTTAGATTCATAATTATTTTTTCGTTTTGAGTCGTTAACTATACTGTTCTTACTCTGCTAGTCAAGTTAATTATTTCCGTGAGTTTTTACCAAAAAAACGTTAAATTTTGTTATATCCTTTGTCTTCAAATCGATCAACCTAGAAATTTATGATTTTCTTCAATCTAAAAACTCGGAAAATTCATCAAACTTATGGCCTTCAAACCCATAATATTTCAAATTCATAACTTATAAATTCAAATTCATAATCGTTCAAACTCAAAAAAAGAAAAGTCTCCAAATCCATTCTTCTTGTTGTCATGGTTATAGATGCAAACTCAATAACATACTATATGTTTGGTGTCCATGAATTTTGTAAAACAGTTCCTTGGAATTCCCCCACCTTTTACAACTTCAAACTTTTATAATCAAAAACATAAACACAAGAAACCCTTTGTTTTCAAACTCTATTATCTCTCTTTGGCATAACATTTTCACAAAATCTCAACAACAACAAAAACTCATTTTTCCATTTCCACAACATCACTACCTCAATCTCTTGCCTTCAAGATTACAAATCTAAAATAACTTTACATTCACTACCAAATAACCTAATTTCTTCTTTATTTGATATATCTCAATTTATAATCAACATTTATTTATATTCAATCTAAACAAGATTGGATTAACACATTTGATTCAACAAATTCAACACTTCTTACACTGTTTGTGAATTAGACCTAATAGAATTTGATCATTGTCATACTTGAATTCTTATTTTGTTTGTTAATTCAAAAAGGAGTTCTAAACAAGAAGAATGAGTTTGAAAAATTTTCATTTTTAGGATTTTGAAAGATTATGAGTTTGAAAATCATAGGTTTGAAAAATATTATGGGTTTTTAAATTGAAGTAAATCATAAATTTATGAGTTTATGGGTTTGAAGATGACAAAACTTAACGTTTTTTTGACAAAAATTAATGGAAATGATCAACTTGACTAGTAGAAGTATAGTTAAGGGACTAAAATAAAATAAAAAATAATTAAGTAACTAAAGTGAAACTAGAAAATAAATTAAAAAACTAAAAGAGTAATTTAGTCTTTTATATATTGTAATTTAAGTACTTCAACATAAATTACTTTGTTGAATAATAATTTCAAAAATTTTTAAAAAAAAATATATATGAAGTACTTAGTTAAACTTAAAACTAAATTTAAAATCTTTCAAATACTATCTAAAAACCAAAATTTTGAAATTTGATAGATTTTTCGATTAACGAGTATTTTTAAAATTATAAGGACAGCTACTAGAATACATCATATCCATTGTCATCTCTAAATACTCATGTATTAATATAAATAAGTAGTTAAATATATATATTTGTTTTATTTCTATATTTTTATCATTTATTAAAGCAAATCCATAATATTATATATAAAGTCCAATAAAAGCTTATAATCCTTGTAAAAACAAAAACAAAAGCGAATAATTGGTCGATATATTGTTGAATGGTTTTCCTCTTTTTAGATAAAAAAAATTTACACTCCCCTCCCCTCAAATTTATTTAAATAACACTGATATTCTCTTTAATTTTGAAAAAACAACAACCTCTCTTAAAATATAATAGTGATTAATTATTATGATAAATTCATACATGTTTGTGCCATATCAACTTTTCTCCCCATTTGAAAGGATATAAAATTAATTTTGTCTATGTGTCTTTACATATGGCTTAATTAAAGGATTTGATTTGGGCATTGAATACGAAACAATGGAAAAACCTTGTTACTCTTGAGATCTAATAACAAATTAGTTCACATTAACAAATCAATATGTTAAAAGATTTATTTCGACATTTTAATACTATTAGGAGTGAATAAATGGTGATATATGTACCATCTAGGGTGAAACTAGTCATCTTATGGACAAATTGATGCAGCTACAATAGAAAAAAAGATGGCTCTATTTCTATGCTTTTGTTTTTGTAAAATATGCTCATTGCTCTGAATTGGGTCTTAAAACAGCATTAATTTAACAATGTTAAAGGGGCTACGAATGTACGTTTGAAAATAGAGTGATATTATTTAGTACCAAGCAAATTTTTTAAAATATAAAAATGATGAATTATTCATTTATTAAAAATTGATCAAAGAGTCATCTTTATATTTAATAAAAAAAAAACATAAAGAGAATGAAACAAAAATTGAATTCAAACATTTGTATTTTTTAACTAATTTCACTTTCTTACTATATAACACTTTCCTTAAAAACAAATAAGGAAAATTAATGTTTGATAAAAAATCAAAAGAGATGTAACAAACCTGATGATAGGTGAGTGTACGTAATTTCCAAAAAAGAAAGAGTTGAACTATTTACCCGTTGAAAAAAAAGGCAAATTTAATTTATTTTCTAGTACTAGTCCTTACGAGCCCATTGGTTGCTTTTGGTCAAATCGGTCTTCCACAGCTTTTTTGTAAGTGACTATGAAGAAGGTGCATGAACTTAATTGTTTGATTTCTATGTATATTATAGTGTAATTTCTACTGTATATTTATAAATTAAAGAGTTTTAATAATTTATTAATTTTTATATTTTAAGAACATTATTTTTATTATTATTTTGTTGTTTATAAATATTATATTAATTTTTTATATTTATTATAAAAATATTAAATATTTACTATATATTATGAGTAATAAATTCTTTTTAAAAAAGTTCAATTTTATTTCAGTGACACTTTTGATAAATAGTATTAAGTTATTATATTAATTTTAAAAATGAAGTATGTCTAATTAACTCACGTACAAATTCTCATATTAATTATAGTTTATGTAGAAGAAAGATAACAATTAAGATCATATGTATATAAAAGAAATGAAGATATCTCATGAGTGGAAATGACTCTTGCATACAATATATAGATTCCAGAGATCACACCAAAAGGGGGGAAAAAAGATCATCATATAATATAATTAATACAAAGCTAGAGCCACTAGATATATAGATACTTTGACTATAATGAATTAGGAAAGTATAAAAGGGATTCTTTGATGTGATGATTGATTTGGTCCATGCCCTTTCTTTGACCTTCTTTTAATTAATTTCAAGTCCTTTAATTAAACATTATATTATACTCCAAATTTTCTTATCTATCTAAATAAATTAATGTACTTAAGCAGCTTATTTGCCGCTTGTTCAGGTGACATCCTTTGGTTCAAGACACAATAATTCAAACTGAAATTCCTGTAAGTAATCATAATTAAATTGTTGTATTAATTTTTTAATCATCCCCAGGTGTTGACCGCACGGTTGAAGGGAACTAGTAGGGTCATCATCTAGTAGAATAGATTTTATATCACATTTTTTTCATGGTGCACTTTTGCTGTCAATAGAAGCATACATAGGCAGGCCTAATCACAAGACAACTATGTTGCGGATCTTGTATCATATGCTTCAATGCACAAGAGCTTTTCTTTTCTTTCTTTTTTTTATTGACAATCATGCTTGAACAACCTATGTGACAATGAATGTGGAAAAAACAAATTTAATAATAGTTACTTTGCGTTTAAATGTTTATGTTTTTTTTTTAAAATTAGATGGTAAATAGTACAAGAAACTCACACATAATTGTAAGATTTTGAATTCAAATTCAGTTATACGAGGGTGCTTTCTTTTTTCAGTCCTTCATTTTAAGCCATTTGTGATTAAAAAAAGAAAGAAAAAAAATTGGATTTTAAGGGTGAGGATTTCTCCACTTAATAAACACAAGAAAAAAAGGGAAGCAATCTATTATTGTTAGATATGTATAAGATTCGGCCCAACCCTACAACTTGTCATGGTCCTCTAGTTTTGGATCGGTTCTTTATCTTAAGTTAAATATGATCAAACATTAAGGAATAACAAAGTTGTCAAAATAAAATATATATGTTCTTAGGATTGTCCCGATTATAGTTAATACTACCTCCAATTTTAAATATAAAAGACAACTGAGTTAATAAAAGTTGATATTATTAGACCAATTAACTTTTGTATATAGCATCGCACTGAGGGAGATTCTTATTGACCATACGATCTTCCTTGTCATGAACTCGTTCATATAAAGCTACAATCGTCTGCGAGCCAATCCCTTCACTTTCACTACCATCAAGTTGTAATATCATCCACACTTATATGGTCAATGTGTTGGGTTTAATGTTAAATATTTAAAAGTGGTGACTCATCTATATATATATATATATATATATATATATATATATATATATATATATATATATATATATATATATATTCAATGTTGATTTTGAACGAAGATATGTTATTAAAATCTCGTCCAATCTTAAAGCAAGATGTGAAATATTTTATTAAAATTTACTAAAAATAGTAAGAGGGCACATTTAGACCATTTTTTAGAGATCCATATCAAATGAACCATTTCTTCTCACATTCACATTTTAAATTTAAATTTAAATTCAAACATTTATTTCAATTTTTCTAATTATGTATATATATAAATTTTCATTAGTTTTTTCTTACAATATATATATATATATATAAATATTTTTAGATTTTTAATATTAAAGTATATCTTACCAATGGTTTTATTTAGTGATTTCATTTTCTTACTAGTGATTTCATAGGCATTTTTAGTTAGATCTGTTATGTTTATGAAATATCAACTCATATAAGAATTCCACTTTATTATAGCTTTAGGAGAAGAAGTTTAAATCTTATTACACACAAATTATAAAATACAACTGGAGACAATTGTAAATTGTTTCCGATGAATATGAGTTAATCATCCTTAATTTGAACATGAAGGCTAATGTTTTGAACATGAGTGGGTCCCGTTTAAGAGAAGTAAGAGCATCTACAGCGGGAGTAAAATTAAGTTCGTCCGTCAGCGTGGAATAACGTAACCGTGAGTTTTTTGAGAGTTCACCGTTGGAGTTGTGTCAGGATGTAATCACGGTTCTCTTAAGAAGGAACGGTACTTTGATATAACTGTTTCATTTTTTTATTAATTTATTAATAATAATAAATTTATGACCGTTAACTTTTTTTTATTAATCGATGACATTCTTCTTTTTAATTTATTAATAATAATAATTTTGTGACACGTTACCTTTTTTTTATAATTAATTTATGACCGTTAGCTTTTTTTACTATTTATTTGTTACAATTTGTTTATTAATAGGAATAATTTGTTTTTGTTACTCTTACTTTTTCTTTAACAATTTTTGTTACAAAAATTTCTTTAATCTTTTATTAACAATACTTTTTTATTATGATCATGTATTTAACATTTAATTTTTATTATTGCTATAAAAATTTAAGTTCAATTTTATTTTAAATTTAAATTAAAATAATGTATAATAATATTAATTAAAATATTTAAATTAATATTTTAAATTGAAATAAAATTAAATATAATTAAAATATTAATGTATAAATTAAAGTTGTGGGACCTAATATGGTTTTGTTAAATCGTAACAAATTAATGAATTGTTTTAAAAGGATGTGGTAGGCCCTATTTAATGAACTTATCTTGAGTTCACTTTGCAGTAAAAAATGAATGAGTTGCTTCAAGATGATGTGGCACAGTAAACCCCATTTAATGAACCCATTTTGAGTTCACAGTTGTAAATGCTCTAATGGCATCGCTCTTAACTTTTATTCGGCCGTTAAGTTCATAGTGATCAGTTATACGTGGCACCATTACATCCACTGGATCCTCCACTACCTTTGAACGCAAAGCCCAAACTACATTTTATAATTTTCTTTTATTATTTTTTACATTTATTAAGAAAAATATTCCTAAATTATTATTATTAGCCCATGCTCTTGTATGCAACATGCAAATTTGATATATCTCTATTCAAGTCATTTTCTACCACAACTCATAACTCATATGCTAAGCGTTTTGGTTTTTTTCTTTTTTTTTTTTTTAACAAAGGGGAAAACGAAAAACAAAAAACCGCGTCATTTTCAACTCTTTGTGTGATTGAATTGAAAGAAAGAAAGAAAGTAGAGTTAACGTCTTTTACCCTCCACGCAGCTTAAAACACGCAGTGGCAAATATAGACACACCCCCTTCACACGTTTTCACACCCCCCTCATTTTTCTTATTTGTTTTTTTATCTTCCTTTTCGTGTCTACAAACAAAAACTTCTTTCATGTTTTACATCACCGTGTCTCACATGAACTAAACACCTAGATAGTGTGTGAGTATTAAGAGAGGAAAAAACAAGTTTCATGGGACAAACTCACATGAAGGAATAAGGCAAAAGTGGAAATTAGAAAGATGTGTTGAGAAGGATAAAAATAGTGCTAACTAAGAGAGGTTTTTTCTTGTTTGCTTCACGCAAACATCTAACTATTGAGGTTAAGCCTTTGCTTCATCGCGTGGCTTTAAAGTTTTCTTCTAACCTTTTTTAAATCCTTCATTAAAATATAATTAACCTCACCAAACCCTTATATTCATACAAACACTCTCTTCTTCTCCTCATTCTCTTTTTTTTCTCTCTCTCTTTCTCCCTTCTCTTTGTCAATGCTATGAATCCTATAACCCTACTTTCTTAACCTATTTAATTAATTAATTACTTGCTCTTCTCATAAAAAGTTTTAGTATAATTGATCTTGCCCTAGCTAATTAATCACAAAGAAAAAAAAGTGCTAGCTACTACCATTTTTATAAGATGAGTATAAACTCTAGTTGTAGCGGTAGCGGTGGTGGTTGTGGTGGTGGAAATAGCGGCGCCTGTGGTCCGTGTGGCGCATGCAAGTTCTTGAGGAGAAAGTGTTTGTCGGGTTGTATTTTTGCACCTTACTTCGATTCGGAGCAAGGTGCTTCACATTTTGCAGCGGTTCACAAGGTTTTTGGAGCTAGCAACGTTTCGAAGTTGCTCCAAAATGTTCCGGTGCACAAGCGTCTTGACGCGGTAATCACCATTTGTTATGAAGCTCAAGCAAGAATGAGAGATCCAGTTTATGGCTGTGTTGCTCATATCTTTACTCTTCAGCAACAGGTAATTAGTACTAATTACAATATTTAATTAATTGCTTAATTAATTCTTTGTTCATTATTTATCATGCTATTCTAGATAAGGATGAAGATGTTCTTAATAAATTTTTGCTTCTTAATTCTTATCCGTAGAATCTCCTTTCTTTCTAAGCTTTTCCAGCTAGTATAGCTAGCTTCTAGGTGAATAAATATATATATATATATCTTAGAGTGTATTCAGTTCTTTGAGACTTTTCCTTTATTTTTCATTTTTAAACTTAGAATGATCCTCTTCATAATAGATATTTAGAAACTAGAAAGACCACAAACATATGTATGTTTAGTGTAACCTCGATTTTTATTTGTCTTTTAGGTAAGCATTGAAAATGGGTTTGACACTATTGGAAAAAGCTTAAATCTCATATAAAAAAGAGATAACTTTTAACAAAAAAAAGTTTATACAATTAACCTTGCAAATCGATATTGTAAAAATTTGTATATTTAATTCAAAGTCTAAAATACTATAATGATTAGATCAAATTTGACTTGAGTTTTGATGCTCATTTTACTACACCTTACATTTTCACAAGCAAGGAAATTAAGAAAAGGAGGATTTTTTTTTGTTTCATTGCTAATTAGTACTATTTTATTTATTATATATAAAGATATAAACTTGATAAACTAAAATACTTTTTGTTGGTAAAAGATGAATTCTAAAAGGAAAAGGAATCAATTCATTTTTATAAACATGCCGTTTTAATATTTGACCATGTGAATGTAAATTCTTGTTAACAAAGGAATCTGATTTTTTGAAGAGAAGAATTGGTCAACAAAATCTTAGTATTACATGTATGCTAGTAGTATGCTTTATGCCATCCAAAAGAGGAACAAAAGTTGGGTTTGTGTTTTTGGGGAAAGAGGAAAATGAGGTAGGTCATGCAAAAAGCCATAGAACAAAGGGACAGTTTCTATGCTTTTTACTGAAATCCACAAAGCTTAATCGATTAACAAATGATGTGGTCGGCGGTTACATAAATGGTACAGAGACTAATAGTCTATGGCTTCAACCATTAACATCTTGGTTTTGGTTTTTGCTGGTTTTAGGGGTATTGGTCGGTTTGTTTCTTGGGTTTTGGCTATTTTGATAGGTGCATGTACGTTTTTTATGTCCCTATTCTTCTCATAGAAATTACCTTAATCACTAAAAAATATCATTATAGCAATCTCACCAATCTTGTTTTGATTATTTCTTTTTTATTAAATGGAGAATTCTTAGATGTACACGAGAAAAGGTGGGTGTTGGTATTTTTAAGGTAAAATTAATCTTAAATTTATACTATTAAACAATAATCAAATATAAAAAAATGACGCGGTTTTAAATAATTGATTGTTGATACTATGTAACCTCGAGTACTAAAGATTGAGAACATCATAAATTCTCACTTAGAAAAATTATAAATGGTAAAGTGACTATTTTGTAAAGCAAGTACGTTACTCAAACACGAATTAATAATTATACTGTCATGTGACATAGTTATCATCCTGTCTTAAAAGTAAGTGCAACATTTTTATTTAATTATACAATATAATTGCTTAATAGCTAATCCCTATGCCCTCATAATTGGTCAATGTCCAAAGTTTGAATTTTAGAAAAATATTAATCGTTTTTGAAATTATATATTCTTAGCTCCATTCTAAAATACTAAATTTCGTTTTAGGTTTTTTTCATATAGGTTAAGAAAAATTATAAGTTAAATAATATTATAATTTTATAAAATTATCTTTATTAATTTTTAATTTTTTTTATTATTTTCATAAGTACATAGTGAATTTAATTACTGTGGTACAGACAATATTAATTTAAAATATAATTTAAAAATAATAATAAATATTACGCTGAAATAACAAAACAACACTTTTTAATTTGAAACATTATTTATATGGTATAAAATGACACTTGTTTTAAAATATGAGTACTCAGCTTCAAATGATGGAATTTTTTGCCCTTCAAGTCTGATCATTTTGATTTGTTTTCTTTCCCCAAAAGACTTGGTTCTTTCAATACTTGCCAAGCTCAAGTTTATCCACTTCCATGAAACAAGACATTTGTGTGTTGTTCAAGAAGGTTCTAAAATAGATCTTAAGTTATAAATAGTTTTGTTATTTATATTGAAAAAAATATTACTAGTTATTGTGGATTTAATTAAGAATGAATTTAATTCTTTAAATCGTCGTCGATTACTATTTTATTAATATATAATTCGTAAAAAAATTGACTACTTTATAAAAATTAGCCTAACTTCGCGGTTGGAAGGAAACTTCCTTGCTCTAAGCCCTTCTTTAATTTTGTCCACCTAATGTTCCTTAGTCGTGAATCAGCTTAAAGTTCTCATTTTTCATCAAGATATCAAACATCATCTTATTAACTTTCTACCAATGACTAATGCTTATATATATAAACACCCTCATTTGTTCTATGATTCAGCTTCTCTAAATTTAACGTATTATTATATAAATATGTCTCTAAATATATGATTTTATTGACTAAATATTGGAAAAACGTAAGTCCCAAATTGAAAAGAGATAACAGTATATAGTTTATGAAAAGAGTTATTCCTTATTTTATAGGTTGATTTTATAAAATTGAGTTAAATTCAATAAAAAAAAATTAAAATAGTATCAAAATGTGCCAATTCATATCACCCACCGTTGATTATATCTACTCACCAAAATCAATAGAGTTGGACTGGGAGATATATTAAGAAAAACTCAAAGCTCACTTAGAAAAGACTAACAATCAAATAATTATAACAACTGCAGTAAAAAAGAACCGTATTATTAGTAGTAAAGCAATAAGAATATACAAATAAATGAAGAGGTGAAAGAAAGATAGAAAAAAAAAAATCAATTATAGAGAATTCTAATATGTAAAAGTCTATGAGTCATCTCATAAAAGGAAATGTAATAAAGCATATTAAAAATTCATCCATATATGGATGAATAGATTCCTATAATAAAAGAATCAAAAGCCACAATCAATAAAATTGTGAAAGATGATTCAATTGTGAAGGATGAGTTAAATAATATAAAAAACCTAATACTAAATAATTGAAATTGACAAAATTTATAGTGAGATTAAATTTGTTAATAATTTGTACTATTTTTCTAAATGTATCCTTTAGAATGAAGAACTAACTTATCTTCCTAACATAGTATTAATATTAATAGAGAAAAAAATAAAATTAGTCAACAATTAATAACAAAATAAATAATTAAGTGGAGTAGTTCCCCCAATTAACATTTATCCCTGTATATGTGAAGTTTTATATATGTTGGTAGTTGTTGTGACTATCTTCTGTTTTAGTTGTTTTTTTTAATAGTTTTGTAGCATATTTGTTTTTAATATATTTTGTATCTCTTAAAAATATCTTTAGAGAAGAGATATCCCTCCCTCCTTCTGTACGCCATAAAATATGAAAAGAAAAATGTACAAAGAGTTTTAATTAAGCTTTTATTATTTATTTATTAATTATTATTTTCCTTACTATAAAAATATTAATACTTTTTGTTGTTCATATATGACCTACAATCTTTGTTGTTTGTTCCACAGGTAGTGAGTTTACAAGCAGAACTCTCCTACTTACAAGGCCACATAGCCACATATGAAGTACCCCAACCACCAAAAACTTCACCACCACAAGCAACCATAGCACCTTCAATGGTCTCACTAGCCAATCTCCCATTAGCCTCTTCTTCATCCATTAATCCAGCAACATATGACTTGTCTTCACTTTTTGATCCAATGGCCCAAACTTCTTCATGGGCCATGCATCAGAGGCCCAATGGTCAATATTTGGGTAGTGGCACATCAACAAGTAACAATAGTGGTGGTGATCTTCAATCATTGGCAAGAGAGCTTTTGCATAGATATGGATCTTCTACTCCTCCTCATGTGGCATGCTCTAATGACCCATCATCTCATTCTCTTTCCAAATGATCGATCTTTCACTTAATCAACTAATCTTTGCCTTATGTGATCTTAAAATTTCAATGTTTTATATTGAGAAAGTAATTATAGTCATGGTTTTTTATATCTTTTTTTATATAATATATAAGATTTTTATGTTTATTTACCTACCCCTTTATTGCTTATAATTAAACAATTTAGCTAATGAGAATATATACTTTCTTAATTAGTTCTAAGTTCCTTACTAACAGAATTAATATTAGAGATTTTTATTTTTATTTTTAACTTTAATTCAAAAGTTGGTAGTGTGCTTTATCTCCTATACATATATCAAACCAAATTTATGATATCTATATATATATATATATATATATATATATATATATATAAATAAAGCAAATAGATAACAAAGGAAGCGTGCATTTACACAGGTCGCATATGTATAAGTCAATTTTTAAATCGATATTTGTTTCGTATA
>JBBPBQ010000002.1:45594317-45632100 GCA_037974755.1 Cicer yamashitae
TAGCAAACATTTGCAAAAAAAACCAACAAAGAATATTTTTTAAAAAATAAAAATGTTAAATTATACATTAAGTATTTTCAAAGTAATATAAAATTTGTGTTCATTTTTCTTTTTATGCTCGGATACATATTTTATTCCTTTAATACAAAGAAAGTATATGTCTATATAAATTGTTCATGAAAATAAATACATTCATTTTAAAATATTAAACTTATAGATTGGATGAAGTATAAATTAGAGCATAGTTTCAATTAACGGTAAAAATAATCAAAATCAAGTAGTGATTTCTTATCATTCCCAACATTATTTCATGTTTTTGTCGTAAAAAATAATACTTTGAGTTTATTCATTATATAAAGTCTCCAAAAAGGATAATTAAATCAAAATATTTTTGAAAGAAATACGTGACATAACACTTCTATATAAGAATTAGTTATCAAAAGTTTAAGTGAAAATGAGATATGAAACATAAAATATAAGAAATAATATTTCATTCAATTAGTCAAAAAAAGAATAAAGAAATAATAGTGCTCAAGATAAAAAGTAAAATAAAAATAAAAATAATCATCATATAAAAATCAATTCTTACAAATATATCTCAAATCAATGATTGTAAAATATATATTCTATTTTTTAACGGAAGAAAATATTCTATAATGATTGAATGTTTAAAATAAAACAAAATGAATACAAACAATCACTCATCTTTTTTTAATAATATTTTTAGAGTCAAAATCACTCATTTTATTTAAATCTTTTTAATTGTGTATACAAACACTAACTCGTCTTTTTTTAATCATATTATTTAGAATGAAAATCACTCATTTTATTGTACAATTTTCAATTGTTTCTATTCCATTTATTCTTTTGTTATACAACCACTATTCTTATAAACTAAGAAATTTACAAATTTGAAACCTTTTTTCCAATCAGATTGATACATTTATACACCATAAATATTACCTTTAAACTTTTTAATAAATTTATACTAAAATAATATTTTACAAATTACACCCGCGCAACGTGCGGGTTATATTCTAGTTTTTCTATTCTTGCACATTTTGTGTTTTGATGGTGATTATTTTACTATAAGGTTAATTTATCTTTGCAAAAAATAAACATTATGCAAGTGCTTTGTGTAGCAACTCTATGATGTTATGAATACTTGGTGTAATCTTGTAATATGGTCATGTGTATATTGTAGAATATGTTATTAGGCCCTTAGGAAGTTCTGAATGTTCATGTTAGTTTCACTATAGAGTGGCATCTTAGTATCTAATCTAATAAAAATACTTGTGTAGAGTCTTATTAATCTTGTTTTTGTCTTTGTTTAGCAATGCATTGTGTAACTAAACTCTAATTATGTTTTTTTTTATTGTTGCACTCAATGTTATTCTACGGTGAGTTGTGGAGTGTTTTGTGTTGAAAAAATGTGTTTTTCTATGATTTGGATACATACTTGAAACGTAGAAGAGATTTCACTTGAAGTTTTGTGAGAATTTCAACAATGAATTCTTTAGGCAAAAGGGTAATGGAAGAAGGTAACTAATTCTATGACTTTGTTTATTTTGGTTCCTTTTAGCTAAACTCTAGCTATGCTTTAGCTTGTATTTTTTTATTCTTTCAAATCTTGTGATTGGTGGTGATTATTTTACTATAAGGTTAGTTTATCTTTGAAAAAAAAAACATTGTGTGTTTTTTTTGTAGCAACTCTATGATGCTATGAAGCTTTTGAAGTAGCAATGTCAATTATAAGAAATTGGGAGTTTGAATTATGACCCTTTTAAAATTTTGATTTTTGTGCTTAATTTAAATTGACTCAAGATCACACATTTTCTCTTTCACACCTTTTCTCTAGATCACACCTTGATCAATTACAATCTTCACCTTTCAACCTATAAAGGATTTTTACAATCACCTTTCAGCCTTGAAAGGATTTTTACAAACACACTCAATCTAACATAAAAGATAGACTTGAGTTATAAATGATTTGTAGGATAAAAAGTGTTTGGGAACTTGAAACTTCTCAACACTTGTTTGAGATAAATAAAGACAAACTCAGTAAATGATAATACACAAATATAGTGAAGAGAGCTAGAGTTTGCTTGAAGAGTTTTTGACTTGTTATTACTTGAAGAAGTGTTGGTAGATTTCTAAATTGAACTCTTGTCGTCATCTTCCAATTGATCTTTAATTTATAGATGATAAAAGACTTTGAATATTCAGTTTAAACTGAATATAGTCGTTAGACACACTTCCCAAGTGTCAGATATATTTTAAAGCAATTAAGCATGTGTTTATATTGCTGTCAAGAACGTTATTGACAAATGAAGAACGTTCTTGCTTTTGGGTCCGATGGAAAATGTGAATGAGTGAGTCAATGAGTTGTGAAATGTGAGTTGGTAATGTTTCAAATCAGAACTATGCAGAACTTTCTGTACTTGTGTCCTTGCTCACAACTCATCAATTTGGAGATCAATCTTGAGGTTGTTTTCCTCGATTGGGCATTCAGCTCGAGTTCTGGGCTTCACCATTGATTGGAGCTATCTTGATACTTTTTAAAGTGTGGTTTGGACTGTGGAAAATGATATGTTTGAATTGTGTCTTTAAAAGAGAATAACCAAAATGTTCTTTTGTAAAACCAGAACGTTCTTGGTTTTGTATTGCATGGAAAACATGGATGAGTGATTTAGTAGTTGTCTAGTGTCAGTCCTTTGTCTCAGAATCATGATGCATTTTCTGTAAAAAGGTGCAACAGCAGTGTCCTAGTTGTCCTTGGTTATAGCTCATGAATCTAGAGATTGATCTTGATGTTGTTTGCTTCTTTGGGCCTTTAGCTAGACTTTTTGGGCTTGAGTATTGTTTTGAGTAGTCTTGACATATGTTTATCTTAAGGTTTGGACTATGGAAAATGATTCATTTTACTTCTGCCCATAAATGAAATAACCAGAATGATCTTCGTTTTTCCAGACTTCTGTTTTTAATAAACCAGAATGATCTTGGCATCAATTTCCAATTTAGTTAAGACATGATTTGCTTTGATTTATGACATTGTGTGATCATTGATTGTTGTGTGAATGTATCTTGACGATGTAATAATCATTCTCTTCAATGATTGATACATGATATTTTCTTTTTGAGATTCTTTTATTATTTAGTAGATACTTATGCACTTTGATGATGTGAATGGCTTCTTGCTTGTTCACTTATGCAATTCATGTTCCTTAAATAAAACTCAAGTGCAATCATTAGTAGATCACCATTCATAAAACTTAATCATTTATTGAAGGTGCAAACACGAGAAGGGGGGTTGAATTGTGTTTGCCAAACTTGGTAACTTTATGATAATTTGTAAATAAATAAAAAAACTAGTTCGGTTTTGGTGACTTACTTGGAGTGGAAGCAATCAGATTCAGAGGCAGCAAGCAATGAAAGCATAAATAATTTGACACATAGATTTATCCTGGTTCACCACTAACTTGGCTACATCTAGTCCCCTCATTTAGAAGGCTTTAATCCACTAATTCAAATACCTTGAGTTACAAAACACCTGACCCTCCAAGCTAGTCTTCCCTAACAGCCTGACAACCCCAGACTTTTGAGGAACTAACCACCTTGACCTTACAAGCCAAGTCTTCTCCTAACAACTTGACAACTCGAGATTGAAGAAGGAACTAAACCACTATCGGGTTGGATAGAAAAGATTGAAACTTTAAGTTTTTGTTTCTAACAAAGCTGATAATAATAATAACTCTCACACTATAAGAAAAAAAACACTTCGAGAACATTTCTCATTCGAACAAGTGTTTCTCTCTTTAAACTCTAAGACTACTATTTTCTGCTTTTCGATGATTTTCTTCTTCAGCCTTGAGTATCTATTTATAGTTAAAATTTGGGCTTCAATTTAGTCCTTGTTTAATTCTGAAATGTATTTTGTTCAGATTGGGTTTGTAAATTCTTCAGATTGATTATGTTTCTATTTTGTTTAGATTGAGATTGTAAATCCTTTAGATTGATTATGTTCGTATTTTGTTCAGATTGCGTTTGTAAATTCTTCAGATTAATTATGTTCATATTTTGTTGTAGATAAATCTTGATCAAGTCTTCTTCAAATCTTGACCATATCTTCTTTCATACTTTTTGAAGTCAAATATATTGTCCTCATAAAATACTTTTGTTATCATAAAAACTCTAAGTATAAAATCAACTTGGTTTCAACAATCTCCCCATTTTTGATAATGACAAAACTTGTATTTTTTATAACACATTTTTCTTTATATTTCTTTGACTCTCTTTAACTTAGGGCTCCCCCTAAGTTTAAGTATCATTTTCTCCTCACTTTTTCAAATATCTTTCTCCCCCTTTTGTCATTAGACAAAACGACTTGAAAGTGAGATTTTTTTTCTTCATTTTTTTTTTAATAACATGAATACAACATATAACAAGAAAATATAAAAACTAATGTAAAGCTAAACTACTTTGAAGTTATCACAACATCAGTCAGGTATGTTTTTCTTGATGAAGTCAAATCTATCTTCAGGTAGCGGTTTGGTGAATATGTCAACCCATTGGGGTTAAGTGTCTACAAACTGAATGTTTAGTACCCTTTTTTGAACAAAGTCCCTAATGAAGTGGTGTTTGATCTCTATGTGTTTAGCTCTATAATGTAAGATAAGGTTTTTGGTTATACAAATGGCAAAAGTGTTATCACAATAGATGGAAATGTTGGATTCTAGGATTTTGTAGTCTTCAAGTTGATATTTCATCCAAAGTAGTTGAGAACTGCAGCCAACTGCTGAAATGTACTCAGTCTCTGCTGTTGACATTGCAATTGTGTTTTGTCTCTTACCTGACCAAGATATTAAGTTGCCACCTAGAAAAGTGCAGTTGCCACTAGTGCTCTTTCTCTCAAGTTTATCTCCAGCATAATCAAAATCATAGTATCCACTCAGTTTGTACTTAGGAGATTTCTTGTAGAACAAGGTAAAGTTGGTAGTGCCTTTTAAGTATCTAAGGATTCTCTTAACAGTAGTTAGATGTGATTCCCTAGGGTCATCTTGAAATCTTGCACATACAAATACACTAAAAATGATGTTAGCTTTGGAAGCGGTAAGGTAAAGTAGAGATCTTTATCATTCTTCTATAGGTTTTTTGGTCAACTTTTTCACCTGAATCATCCTTTTCAAGTGAACAAGTAGGGTGCATTGGTGTAGCCATAGGTTTGCAATCACTCATCTTAAACTTCCTAAGAAGATCTTTTGTATATTTAGTATGAGGAATGTATATACCTTTTTGACTTTACTGAATTTATATCCCTAAGAAGAACTTAAGTTCTCCCATCATACTCATTTGAAATTCAAGCTGCATCAATTTAGAAAATTCTTGGCAAATAGTGTCATTAGTAGATCAAAATAATGACATCAACATAAATTTGAATAATAAAAATGTCATCTTCTATTGATTTTCTAAAAAGTGTATTATGTACTTGTCCTCTTCCTAAGTTATTTTTAAGCATGAAGTTACTAAGTCTATCATACCATACCCTAAGTGCTTGTTTTAGACCATATAGATATTTCCTAAGTTTAAAAACATGATTTGGAAATTCAGAACTTTCAAAACTTGGGGCTTGTTTAACATAGACTTCTTCACCTATATAACCATTTAGAAAAGCACTTTAACATCCATTTGAAATAATGTAATGTTATTATTTGCAGCAAAAGAAAGTAGGAAACGAATAGCTTCTAACTTGGCTACTGGAGCAAATGTCTCAGTGTAATCAATGCCTTCTTGTTGACTGTAGCCTTGTGCGACAAGTCTTGCCTTGTTTCTCACCACTTCACCTGTTTCATTTAGCTTGTTTCTGAAAACCCACTTGGTTCCAATAATGTTCTTCTTTGGTCTAGGTACCAGATCCCAAACATCATTCCTCTTAAATTCATTTAACTCTTCTTGCATTGCAAGCGTCCATCCATCATCTGCCAATGCTTCATCAATAGAGGTAGGTTCAATTGATGAGAGTAAGCCAAAAAAAGAGGTATCTTTTAGTGAGGATCTGGTCCTCAAAGGATCACTTACACTTCCAACGATTAGAGTTTCAAGATGAGATGACTTGTACTTCCATCCAGATCTTCCTTCTAACTTATCTTGACTGTTTCTGACTTGATCAGATTCATCCTTTGAAGATTTATCACATTCTTCTTATTTGCTTGTATCCTCTGATTTTTCAAGTTGTTCTGCTTTGTCTGCATCTGCTTCCTCTAGTTCCGGTAAACCTGCACAATCATCATTTTGCCTTGACATTTCAAGGTCAAACTGTTTGTCATCAAATTTAACTTGTATGGATTCTTCCCCAATATGAGTTTCCCTATTAAACCCTCTATAAGCCTTAGATCTTTCAGAGTATCCAATGAAGGTACACTTTTGAGATCTAGAATCAAATTTAACAAGGTTATCTTTAGTGTTCAACATATAACAAGTACAATCAAATTGTTTAAAATAAGAGATGTTAGACTTTTTACCTTTCCACAATTCATATGGTGTTTTATTCAATATAAATCTAATTAAGACTCTATTTTTAATATAACATGCAATATTAATTGCTTCATCCCAAAAGTGCTTTGCAACATTCATATCATTTAACATGGTTCGGACCATTTCTTGGAGTGATCTATTCTTTCTTTCTACAACTCCATTTTGTTGGGGTGTTCTAGGAGAGGAGAAGTTGTGAGATAGTCCATTCTCATCACAAAAACTTTCAAAGAAGTTGTTTTCAAATTCTCCTCCATGATCACTTCTAATTATTACAATCTTAAGACCCTTTTCATTCATTATTTGTTTGCAAAATGTGATAAACACTTTGTGGGATTCATCCTTACTTCTTAATAATTTTACCCATGTCCACCTAGTGTAATCATTTACTATAACAAACAAAGGCATATTTCTTTCCACTTAGAGAGGTTGTTTTCACTGGCCCAAAGAGATCTATATGTAAGAGCTCAAGGGGATTTGAGGTAGAGACTGAGTTCCTAGGAGTAAAAGAGTTCTTTGTTTGTTTTCCTTTTTGACAAGCTTCACACATAATTTCAGTTTTGTAACTAAGCTTAGGTAGACCTCTAACTAGTTGAAGTTTATGCAGTTTTGAAATTAATTTAAGGTTTGCATGACCTAATCTTTTGTGCCAAATTAGTTTCTCTTCATTTACTAACATAAGACACTCAACCTCTTGTTTCTCTAGACTAAACAGATTTATCTTATAAATGTTGTTTTGCCTCTAACCTGTAAAGAGTACAGATCCATCTTTTTGACTAATTGTCTTGCATGTTTTTTGATTGAATATAATATCATAATTATTATCACTTAATTGACTAATACTTAATAAATTATGCTTAAGACCTTTAACAAACAAGACATCTTTAATAGAAGGAAAAGTACCATTACCAACTGTACCTTGACCAATGATCTCACCTTTTTGCTTTCCTCCAAAAGTCATTGTGCCTCCTTTGCTCAGTGTTAGTTCTTGGAACATAGACTTTTCTCCTGTCATATTTCGCGAGCATCCATTGTTCCAGGTACCATGATTGGTATTTTAACTTGATTGCTGAGGACATCTGCAACATAGACAACTTTGTTTTTAGGTACCCAAATTTGGTGTGGTCCTAGTTTGTTAGTCTTGAAAGGTTTCTTGTCTTTCCTTGTATTTAACATAGGGCAAGATAATTTTGAGTGACCTTTCTTAGAGAAAACAGTACACAAGATATCAGAGGGAATAGGTTTAGGATCAGTTATAATTTCTTCAAATTCTATACCTTTTTTACCATTTCTACTAACTCCATAAATCATAGAAGCATATTTGCTTCTTTCCATACCATTAGCAAGAAAATCTTGAAATACTTATTCATGCTTATCAGAGTTACATGTGGTATTTTCAATTGATGTTGAACTATGGTTACTTTTCAGAGTTAGATTTTCAGCTTTAAGTTCAGCAATACTAGTTTTTAGAGTTGCATTTGCTGTTTTAAATTCAACACTTTGATTCTTTAACACATTAACTTTTTCAGTTAGGTTTGCATTTTCTTTTCTAAGCATTTTCAGTTTTAAAGACAATTTGTGATTCTTATTTAAAAAATCATTTATAGCAGTAATTAAATCATATCGAGTAAAGTTAAAAAATACTTCAATTTCTTCATCTGTTGATTCACTTCCAAAGTCAGAATCTGTGTTGGATCTAGAGGCGGAGTTGGTGTGAGCCATGAGAGCCAAATATGCTTGTTCATCGTTAGAGAATTCATCAAAATCATCCCATGTAGCCATCAGACTCTTCTTCTTGGATCTGGAATATTTCCTCTGTTGTTTCCCTTTCTCCAGATTTGGACAGTCTGACTTGTTATGTCTAGGTTCATTGCATCCATAGCAGATAATGCTTTTCTTGTCAAAATTTTCATTCCTTCTTCCATTAGACTGCTTGGAATCTTTCTGAGGGAAAGATTTTCTCTTGATGTGCCACATCCTCTGAATTCTTCTGGATATGAAGGCAATCTCCTCTTCCTTGGAGTTTAGATTCTGATCATCTGAATCACTATCCTCTGATTCCGATGTTGCCTTTAGAACCTAATTCTGCTTGGATTTCAAGGCCTGAGTCTTGTTCTTCTTCTGGGGCTCATCTTCTTTAAGCTCAATTTCATGTAATATGAGAGAGCTGATTAATTCATCTAGCTTAAGAGTATTCAGATTTTTTGCTTTTTGAATGGCAGTGATCTTAGGTCTCCACTTACTTGTCAAACTCCTAAGGAATTTTTTCTTCACATGATCAGTAGTAATATAACTCTTCTCAAGTACCTTTAGTCTTGAGACCAGGATTTGGAATCTAGAAAACATTGTTTCAATGTCTTCATCTTGAACAACTCATACTTTTTGACTAGGAGGTTGGCCTTTGCTTCTTGAACTTTCTTACTTCTTTCATGGGTTAGAATTAGATTATCATAAATACTCTTTGTTGTCTCTTTGTTGGAGCACTTATAAAACTCCTTGAAGGTGATTGCATTTATCATGAATGTTCTAGACTTATGATGCATCTTGTACATCTTCTTCTGATCAACATTCATCTCCTTTCTTGGAATTTCAATACCATCAGTATTCTTCGGAGCAATATAACCATCTTCCACCAAGTCCCAAACTTCATAATCTTGTGAAATATAGAAACTTCTCAGTCTGTCCTTCTAGTACTCAAAATGCTCTCCATCAAACAGAGGTGGTCTGTTGTTGTTTCCTCCAACAGCTTCTTTACTGAATCCAAATATATTGGACCATTGGATCTTTTCTCAAACACTGTAAAGTGCTCAGCCTTGAGACCGAGCTCTGATGCCAATTGAAGGTGCAAACACGAGAAGGGGGGTTGAATTGTGTTTGGTAAAGTTGATAACTTTTTGATAATTTATAAATAAAAAACTAGTTCGGTTTTGGTGACTTACTTGGAGTAGAAGAAATCAGATTCAAGCAATGAAACTAGTTCGGTTTTGGTGACTTACTTGGAGTAAAAAACTAGTTCGGTTTTGGTGACTTACTTGGAGGTAGCAAGCAATGAAAGCATAAATAATTTGACACATAGATTTATCCTAGTTCACCACTAACTTGGCTACATCCAGTCCCCTTATTTAGAAGGCTTTAATCCACTAATTCAAATACCTTGAATTACAAAGCACCTGACCCTCCTAGCCAGCCTTCCCAAATAGCTTGACAACCCCATATTGAAGAAGGAACTAAACTACTATTGGGTTGGATACAAAATATTGGAGCTTTAAGTGTTTGTTTATAACAAAGCTGATAATAATAATAATAATAATAACTATCACACTCTAAGAAAAAAAAAACACTTAGAGAATATTTCTCATTCGAACAAGTGTATCTCTCTTTGAACTCTAAGACTAATCTTTTCTGCTTTTCGATGATTTTCTTCTTCAGCCTTGAATATCTATTTATAATTAAAATTTGGGCTTCAATTTAGTCCTTGTTTAATTCTGAATTGTATTTTGTTCAGATTGGGTTTGTAAGTTCTTCAAATTGATTTTGTTCATATTTTGTTCAGATTGCATTTGTAAATTCTTCAAATTGATTATGTTCATATTTTGTGTAGATAAATCTTGATCAAATCTTCTTCAAATCTTGACCATATCTTTTTTTATACTCTTTGAAGTCAAATATATTGTTCTCATAAAATAATTTTGTTATCATAAAAACTCTAAGTATAAAATCAATTTGGTTCCAACATTTATTTCATAAGATTGGTTGTCATTAAAACATACATCAAAAAGGTTTTAACCTCAATAACTTTTGTGCAATCTTGTAATATGGTCATATGTATATTGTAGAATATGTTATTAAGCCTTTTGGTAGTTTTGAATAATCCTAAAACTAACACCTTAGTTGTTGTGTACTACCCTAAAATTAACACCTAATTAAGTGCTATGTGTTTGTTATTGTTGATGATGGTGGGGATGACACCTAATTATCAAACTAAGAGTAAAAGAAAATACTTGATGCTTTTTGGCTCATTATTAATTATGATAATTTTATATTCTTCAAAGTCTAGAAAGTTTGTGAGTAATCAAAATTTTGAAGACAAGAACAAACATCTATTAATAACTGGGGATTATTAGTTTATTTTTTACAATTGAGATGAATTGTGATATTTGATATAAATTGATATAGTCCAAACAAATTCAATCATTTTATTTTACAAGAGGAAAATATTAAAATTCATTTCACTAAGTTTACCAAAAAACCAATCAGCAATGAACATCAGACTTCAACATGGGTTAACTAGTTCATGTTCTGTTTTACTACACTCTTATTATACTCATCTTGCAGAAAAAGTGTTTTATCTTTTGTCTTGCTGAATGTAAACTAAACCATTAACATAGTTTATAATTTAGAAATAAATGGTCTATCTTTGGAGGTAATAGATAACACACAACTTTGTAGTGGCAATTGCTCCATGTACTTGACTTTACTTGGTGGGAAAATAGTTAGTTGTTATTGTATTTCTAAGCATATCTAACTTCAATTGAAGACTTCTGATGCTGCACTAACTGTCTTAGATATGATTGAATTTTTCTTTTTGAATAAATGATAGAAGTGAATTACTATAATGTATTTTGAGTAAACCATCAAATTTTTCCCTCACTTTGTAGAGCACTCTCAAATAGGTCATTGGTTATATGTGACATGTGAAATGAGAGTTGATTCATTGATTTTTGGTTTATGGTTATAAGATCATTGTTGTTGTTCAAGGTTGTAATTTGATTGTGTTTATGCTTACCCATTTGACATATTTGACCTTTATTGTGTGAAATTGAGTGTGCTTGATGAATATGTGATATGTTTATAACTCATGTACTCTTGTAACAACTCACATTTTCAATTTTTCCCACTTTGCACTTCTATACACTCATGTCAAATGTTTTTGTTGTTATTATCAATTATTAAATAATAAAATGTGCTTGCTCTAAAGTATCTTTGCGATTGTTTTGTGAATCTGCTTTATGACTCTTTTGCATGTTTTGTTCTTTTATGCATGATGAATCTGTTCTGTTTAAGGTTAATCTTTTTGCTGTACTAAGTTGAATTATCTTCTTTGTGTGTCTTTGGTTCAAAATAATATATGTTTATCAAGTTGTTTAAATTTAGAATAAATATTTTGAAGCAATGAATAAGTCATGGATTATGAAGCCACACACATCGACTGAATATGATCAAGGATAAAGGGATTTATTAATTTTGCCTTTCAAGATGAATTAGAAAATGGCAAAATAATATGCCCTTGTAAATGTTGTGGTTTCAAAAAACTGCAGAGTAGAAATATAATGTGTGATCACTTAAAGTGAAAACCATTTTCAAAGGGATACACCCTTTGGATACATCATGAGGAGTCCATAGGAGAAACTAGTACTATCTCACCTAGTAGTATTTCAAATATAGTTCAAGACATAGTTTTCGTTGAAGATCATATTTAGAACATGATCAATGATGCTTTTGGAGTTGGAGTCATGCAAACGAAGTACCCATTGAATCAAATGTCGAGATTTATTGGAATTAAGATATGATGTCAAATGCAAGTCAACGAATGCATGAAGAGGCAAAAGAGTATTATGAATTAACTAGAGAAGGAAAACAACCTTTGTATGAAGGGAGTGTTAAATATTCTAACACTATCTTTTTTGG
This sequence comes from Cicer yamashitae, assembly GCA_037974755.1. Lineage (NCBI taxonomy): Eukaryota > Viridiplantae > Streptophyta > Magnoliopsida > Fabales > Fabaceae > Cicer > Cicer yamashitae. The sequence continues at coordinate 45,606,534 of JBBPBQ010000002.1, forward strand.
TAAAGTTGTATCACATCAAATGTTTGTGTGGAATGAGTGATAAGGCCATGACAATAGTTTTAGAGTTATTAAAAGATGCATTTGAATTTGCAAATATACCAACTTCATTCTATGAAGCCAAGAAAACAATCACCAAACTTGGTTTAAATTATGAAAAGATCCTTGTGTGTCTGAATAATTGTCAATGGATTTAAATTTCGAACATTGGTACGAGACGAGTTATTAAAAACTCAAAAATAGTGGAGTTGTTGGCATGTTTGGAACATGAACAATATGATGCCCAAATGAGATTTGGAGGGGGTGCCTTACTATAGAAGATTGATAGATATCATTGAGCTTTCCTATGATGGCTTCAAAGTGCCCATGTTTAAAAGTACTTGGGCGAATACCACAAACTTGAGAGGCATTAATTAAGACAGATAAGTTGGGTTTTATCTCTATTAATTTTGCAAGACTAATACATACTAGAGAACCTAATTTGGCTAGGTTGTCATAATTTGGCCCCTACTTGTGACATCCTACATCTTCGTCGTACCTTGCAGTCAAGTACTTGTATCCATTGCATGAATAAAATTGAGTCTTTCTTGCATTGCATTAGAGATTGCACTTTATCACAATAAATATGACATTCTCTTGGTTTTAATGACAATGCATTTTTCAATCAACCTAATACTTACATTTTCCTAAAGTTGAATGCTACTAGAGTTTCTAGCTCCCTTTTCTTGTTGACATTGAATTCCATTTGATTGCTAAGGAATCTTTTCTGATTTTCAAGCTTACGTCAACTTGTCACTCTTTTAACTTTTTAATTAGATGTTGTTATCCGTCTCATACTCATAAGAGAAAGTCTAGGATGATGTCTTGACATGATTCTAGGAAAAGTGTTACAATTCTTAATGTTGATGACAATTTTATTAGGAACCTGAAATTGTTGTTTTTAGGTCTTCATGAGATTTGATAATGGTGATTGAATAATTGATTTTTATGGTCACATCGACTCTAGTAATAACCTCTATGTGAATTTATCGACCATTTTGCATGACTTCGAATTAGTTGGAGTTTGAGAGTCATCAATCCTATTTGCTATTCAGACTCCATCCTTCATTTAAAGTTAGTATATGAAACAATTCATCTTTTTCATGAGTTCACTACTGTTTTGTATGATATTAAACTAGAACTTAATATGATTTACCTAAAAATTGTTCAATCTCCATAAATAAAATTTGATTTTTTCTACTTCTAGATGCCTCAAAAATCTCTTTCCCTAAAAAGCGGTCTATTTTATTGTCCTTTTTTCTTTCTTTATATTGTTAAAAAAATATATAAAACATATATATATATATATATATATATTTTTTTTTTTATTTGACGGTATATATAAAGATTTTTGATAGTATGTAACTTTTGTATCTATATATACATAGATTAGTATATTTATTTTATATTTTTTTACTGAAATTTAGTATATTTACCATAAATTCACAAAACAATCTTTTTGAAGATGTTACATACCACACTGCTTCACCCATTATTTACTTTATCAGTATTGTCTGCACTATTTGTGAGTCTCATGCCAATATTGGAACAAATAAGTGATTTGAACTTCTCAATATTTAATATATATATATTTTTTATCAAATGTTTAATATATTATTATTATTATATTGTCCATAAAAAAAATTATTACTAGTATATTGTTTTAAAAATAAAAATATTAATAAAAGTGAAATATTTATTAAAAAATATTATCCGGGTTTTCCTCATCATGTACAAAATATAATATACGGAGGGACAAAAAAGCACGAGCTCTCTCGCCATTACTCCGGCGTTCTGGATTACCGTGAAAACCCATAACTATCCCTAGTTTATCCACTTTACTACATCCAATTGCGTGATCGTATCACAACGAACAAAGGGGTAGTTAAGTCAATCAATCCTCAGCCATCAAGCAAACCCAAAAACCGCGATCTCAAGACTCAAATTCAGTAACGTTCCCCGCGATTCACCCACACTAATAACTCGCTTCCTCCCAACTCACCGGGTCAACTCGCAACCATTGTCGAACCACCACTCACTTTCGCAGCTCATGGCAACAAGATTCTAACGGAAAAATCGCTCGCATTCTATCTCTCTCGAAGATCTCAGGCTTCGCATCATCACCGAGTCACAACTCGCTCTTAACTTGGGAATGGCTTCTTCGGAAGCCGATTCCCGTCTGAGTCAGCTCGTTGTTCCTGCACTCGACAAGATCATCAAGAACGCTTCGTGGCGAAAGCATGCGAAGCTCGTTCACGAGTGCAAATCTATCAGCGAGAGGCTCAGTCTCAACAACCAGCAGTTAACTCCCGGTTCTCCCTCCGATACCGAACCGGAAGCGCCCGGTCCGCTTCACGACGGCGGTCCGGTTGAATACTCGCTCGCCGAGTCGGAATCGATCCTCACTCCTCTCATCAATGCTGCTAGTTCCGGTGTCCTCAAGATCGCCGATCCCGCCGTCGACGCAATCCAGAAACTCATCGCATACGGATACCTCCGCGGCGAAGTAGATCCCGGTGGTACCGCCGGAGAAGCTAAGCTTCTTTCGAACATGATCGAATCTGTTTGCAAATGCCACGATTTCGGCGACGAGGCGATGGAATTGATGGTGCTGAAAACGCTCTTATCCGCGGTAACTTCCATTGCACTTCGAATTCACGGAGATTGTTTGCTTCTGATAGTGAGAACGTGTTACGATATATTTCTTGTTAGTAAGAATATGGTGAATCAAACGACGGCGAAGGCTTCGCTGATTCAAATGTTGGTGATTGTGTTTAGGAGAATGGAAGCAGATTCTTCCACTGTTCCGATTCAGCCGATTGTGGTGGCTGAATTGATGAAGCCCGTGGAAAAATCTGACGTGGACAATTCAATGACACAGTTTGTTCAAGGTTTTATTACAAAGATAATGCAGGACATTGATGGAGTTTTGAATCCCATTACACCTAGTGGTAAGGTTTCATTGTTAGGTGGATATGATGGTGCTTTTGAGACCGCCACTGTGGAGACCACAAACCCTACTGATTTGTTGGATTCTACTGATAAGGACATGTTGGATGCAAAGTATTGGGAGATTAGTATGTATAAGACCGCATTGGAGGGAAGGAAAGGGGAGTTGGTTGATGGGGAGCTTGTGGAGAGGGATGATGATTTGGAAGTTCAGATTGGGAACAAGTTGAGGAGGGATGCTTTTTTAGTGTTTAGGGCGCTTTGTAAATTGTCCATGAAGACACCTCCTAAGGAGGCATCTGCAGATCCGCAGCTGATGAAGGGAAAGATTGTGGCTTTAGAGTTGTTGAAGATTTTGCTGGAGAATGCTGGTGCTGTCTTCAGGACTAGTGAAAGGTATCTCTCATTTTGCTGGAGTTTATATTTAGGACATGATTTAGAGGATGGCATTTTCTTCATTTAGGGAGAATATATATATGTCTTTGTTTAGTTTCCATGGTAGACAAGAAGTTGTAGTTTTTGCATTAAACATAGTGAGAAAGTTGGTAAACGTGACTGCATTATGTGGATGTTCTGTAAAATTCAATAACTCATCACTTTTTCACGGGTACTTTACTACTTTATAAGGAAGTATAGGTTTTATGAATTTAGAATCTGTTGACGCTAATGTAAAAATTAACTCACTTACTGCCTACTAATAACCTCTTGTAGGAAATTATTGTTGCCAATCTGATTATTGAGTTATACCTAGTTATCACGGATATTTTGCTTGCTTTGAAATCACTTCATACCTTAATTTCAATATAAGGTGGTAGACAAAAAAACAATCTTGGATTAAGACAAAACTTTTTGAGCATGATATGTGAGAAGTACACTTTCAATCGAATGGCAGATTATTAGAAATTTCATCCTGTGAAAAGCATTTTTGTTGGTTTAGAAACAAGAATAATTTTAATTATGTTGGCATTAGTGTCAACAGATATTTGCCCCAGCCTCTAGGTCTGTGTGAGGATCCTAGCCCAGGTCTGTGAGGCTCCCTAACATTAAGCGTAAGTCTTGACATACTCTTATACTTACACCTTTTAATAACCTGTTATTCATGATGAGTTTTAGTAACCCATTTATTAAGTTGAAAGTTATTATAAAGTAGATCAAGTCTACAAAATTAAATATAATTCAAAAACTAATTTTTGGAAATATTATTTTTCCTAGGTACTCAACTATATTCAGAGTTGATATAAAAAAAAGAACTATATTCAGAGTTGATTGATATGGTCACCAGTAGGGGTGGTGGTTTGTTCAATATAAAATTTGAAGTGATTTGGTGGTTGTTTGTGTAGTGGAGTAAAATCGTCGTTACTGTTGACATCTAAACCCTTTCTGCACCTTCCCTTTATTTCTTTAAAGCTTTATAATCAGGACCCTAATGCAAGCTACTTATGATATCTGAGTTCCTGTTCCTTGGTAAAAATATTGTCAGATTTTGTTCTTCATTTTCAACTTCATTAAAATAAAAAGAAAAATTGCCACTAGTATTCACATTTCACTCGTAGTTTTTCAATCTCAATACAAGATAATACAAATGTCATCATGAAGTGAAAATTTGGGACTTTGTTAAATTTTATGGAACTTCTGGATTCAGCTGTAGTTAAGGTTATTTTTATTTTTTTGTCCATTTCCTTGCTATTTGTGACTTTGGGAACAAGGAATCTGGAGTTTTGTGAACTTCATGGTAGATGCATTTGGTCTGCACTAACCATGTAGAACTTTTCCCCATCTTTAATTACTGAGGGGCGCTTTAACATATGGTAACGAAGATTGTTTGTCTTTCCTATGTGTTTGGAATTAATTGACATACAAAATAGGAAGAATATTTTCGACGGAAAGGGAAAAATTAAATGCTAGTCAAAATGCCCAATGTGGATATTGACTTTTGGTAATTTTGCTTCATTTGCACCAAACAATTTCTTTCAATTTACATTAATGAAGTTATACCAATATGTCACAGTTTTTTACCTTGCACAAGAGTTTTATGCTTTGCATATCGTGGTTTGGAATTTCCAGCATCTTCAGCATTATTCTTGTTGAGAGTTCCATATTGGGTAGTGATATGACCTGAATAGGTTTTAAGTGGGAGACAACCCTCACTTTAAAAGTCGATTTTGCGTGATTGAGTTAAGTCCAACCCTAATTTTAATATGGTATTAGAGCCAATTCACGATATGTTGGGGCACTTATTACCAGACCACCTAGATCACACTCCAGATATGTCTCAGGCATGAGGGGTATGTGTTGAGGGTTCCACATTGATTATTAATATGGTATGGATAATGGTTTTAAGTGGGAGTCAGCCTCACTTTAAAAGCCGGTTTTTTGGGATTGAGTTAGGCCCAACCTAAGTTCTAAATATTTCTTTGGGAGTTGGAGGGAAAGGGAGGGGAGGACTTTGGAGGGTAGAGAGGAATGGAAAGATAGAGGAATCCCTCACTTTTTCTAGAAGAGTATTTTTGAAGGGAATGAAGAAGCATAAAATCTCATGCAAGGTGGGGGGACTACTCACCCTTCCTCTTTACTTTACTCCTTTTATCCTTAAAATTCTCCCCTCCGTTTCCCTCCAAACTCCCAAACACAACCTAAGAAATCTGAGGCATTATTACCATGGTCATGCAAGTTGTGTTCATTAGCTAGGAATTCCTATTTCAAGTAACCAGTAAAAATAACTGAACAATTGATTGGTTTCATAAAAGGATGATTTCAACCTTACATCATTTGCTAATTGGGTTAATTATTTTAGTTGTGTGCCCTGTGTCATATACAACTTTGAACACCCCTTCTGTCCTCACGTGTCATAACTGATTCATCAGGAGTTATTATAGAGTACCTGATTAAATTGTGTAAACCTCTTTCCATTAATGACAGGTTTCTTCATATTCTATTATATATAGATATAGATTATTAATAATAGTTAGAGAAGTTAATTAAAGCCTTAAAGGAGATATCTATTATGAACAATTAGAGAAGTTAGTCAGAATTGAGGTGTTATTTGAATTTTGAAGTGAATCGGGTTGAGAAATTGAAAGAAAATCTTGTAAAGTGAGAAAATTGAAGATTTACAGTTCAGCGACTAGCTAGACAGACTAACTACCTTTATATGATATCACAAGATAAAACAGATACAAAGTAATGCACACAGCACATCTAATACAACTGAGCTTTACGCAACACTGAAACACAATAAACATGACTACTCTAACAGGGGGGATGCATGGGTTGAGGGGAGATTCAGATTTGTTACTTTGGAAAACAGAGCTATGGGTCAGTAGTAAAAGGGGAAGCCTTTGGAGGAGAATTCTTTCTCCTATTCAGTATTTAATATAACTTTCATTTTGATTATTTCTTCAATTCCCCATTTTTGTTCCCCTGTTATTTTGTGCTTCTTTTATGGGTTTGAAATTTTTTTTAGTAATCATTAAACATTTTCTTCTATATTTTCTGTACACTATTCTTTTTTCTATATTATAAAATTGCTGGATGATAGAAATTACTTCTTCTAATGGTTCCCTTTGTTTGATTGTGTTTGTGCAGGTTTTTAGGTGCCATCAAGCAGTACTTGTGTTTATCATTATTGAAGAACAGTGCTTCAACTCTTTTGATTGTTTTTCAGCTGTCGTGCTCCATTTTTATCAGTCTGGTATCAAGATTTAGGGCTGGATTGAAAGCAGAAATTGGAGTTTTTTTCCCTATGATTGTTCTTAGGGTCCTAGAAAATGTTTCTCAACCTAATTTTCAGCAGAAGATGATAGTGCTTCGATTTCTAGAGAGGCTTTGTGTTGATTCACAGATACTGGTTGACATTTTTATCAACTATGACTGTGATGTCAATTCGTCGAACATATTTGAGAGGTGTGTTATGTTTTATTTGATTTTACTTTTTTTGGGTACACTTTTTAATTTACTATTCGAATGTTTTCATATTTAGAATATGGATTTCAAGTTTAATAGCATTTTTACATTCTTGATTGTTTTCATAACACTTGATATACTCTTTATATTTTATATCTAATTGTTATGTTCCTCTTAGGATGGTTAATGGACTTCTTAAAACTGCCCAAGGTGTCCCTCCTGGTGTTATGACCACACTTTTGCCACCTCAAGAAGCGGCACTAAAACTTGAAGCCATGAAAAGCTTGGTTGCTGTTCTAAAATCAATGGGAGACTGGATTAACAAACAATTGCGGATTTCAGATCCTCATTCAGCCAAAAAAGTTGAAGCAGCTGATAATGGCCATGACGCTGGAGGTTTCACGATCGCAAATGGAAATGGAGAAGATCCAGTTGAAGGATCTGATTCTCGAACTGATTCTCATTCTGAAATCTCAAATGATGCATCTGATGTTTCAACTATTGAGCAACGCCGGGCTTATAAACTGGAACTTCAGGTAAATAAATGACTAAGATTTTGAGAAGCAAGTGTATCGTTGTTCTTGCTTTAGCTGTTTATTAAAGAATCTAATGCAAGTTTATGCCAGGAAGGTATATCACTTTTTAATAGGAAGCCTAAGAAAGGAATTGAGTTCCTCATCAATGCCAACAAGGTGGGTGATTCACCGGAACATATAGCTGCTTTTCTTAAAGATGCTTCTGGGTTGGACAAAATTTTGATTGGTGATTATCTGGGTGAAAGGGAAGAATTATCCTTGAAGGTAATGCATGCCTATGTGGATTCCTTTAACTTTCAAGGGATGGAGTTTGATGAGGCAATTAGGGTCTTTCTTCAAGGATTTAGACTACCTGGTGAGGCACAAAAAATTGATCGGATAATGGAAAAGTTTGCTGAACGTTATTGCAAATGTAATCCTAAGGCTTTTTCCAGTGCTGACACAGCATATGTCCTTGCTTATTCTGTGATAATGCTCAATACAGATGCTCACAATCCTATGGTGAAGAACAAGGTGGTTCAAATAATTCTTTGAATTGATATACAAATAATCATGACAGGCATGGCATGATGGCTCATTTTTTGTTTTTGGTTGTTGAGTTATGCAGATGTCTGCTGAGGATTTCATCAGAAACAATCGTGGCATTGATGATGGAAAAGATCTGCCTGAGGAATACTTAAAGTCATTGTTTGATAGAATATCCAGAAATGAGATCAAAATGAAAGAAAATGATATGGCTTCCCAACAAAGGCAGGCTGTGAACCCAAATAAACTTTTAGGCTTGGATAGTATATTGAATATTGTGGTCAGTAAACGTGGGGATGAGAGTCATATGGAAACCAGTGATGATCTTATTCGTCATATGCAAGAACAATTCAAAGAAAAAGCTCGCAAAACTGAGTATGTTCACCCATATCCACCCTCCCTTCTAGAAGATTTTATTTGCTTTTCAATTATTTTCTCAGGCCTGAGTAGAACATTTGACCCGAGTCTGTTTTTGGCTTGATGAATTTTATGCTTAGTTTATGGATCCTACCTTGTTTACTAGTATCCATCTGCTTTTTACATGATTCCTTCTGTTTGAAGTGTAGTGTGTCAATTTTGAAATGTTTATACCTTTCTTTTCATTTAGTATCACTGGTTTGGTATTTTGAAGTTGACCTGTTCTCTAATTGATCGAAGTTTATTCTTATTAAAGTTAGAGAGTATTAAATAAGGAAAGCAGGAAGAGAAAAACAAAGACTTTGGATTGTGATTACGTTTTTTATGATGCAAAAAGACTAAGCACCAACCCTTATTTCTATTAATATACTAGACTCCTAGTAAAACAAGGAAACAAATCCAGAGTCCAGACATATTATGAAATATGGAAACTAATTCTAAGAGATATATTATAAATTACTTTAAGATACAACCCAAATATTATGTGATGATTTTTATATACTCTAGCACTCCCCTTAAGCTAAAGCTTAATAAGCTTGTTACAAATAAACCCTTTAAAAGGAAAATATAACATGGGTTTGGCACTGACAGAATTATTGGGCCTAAGACTAGTGAAAGGCCCAAACCTGCAGTGTGGAGAACTTATGTCCGCAAGGGTAAAAAAGAGAATAAGCAGTCTATTAATGACAGGGCAGAATTCTAGGGATTTCAGTTACACATAGGGGAATAAGAATAAATTGAGGAGGGTAGGGGAGTGTTGATCAGGCATAATTATTGTATCGTTAAATTAGGAGAATACTATTTTCTCTGGAGGAGCTGTGCTCTGGGCTGTTCACTGAATCAGCATTTTCCCTTCATCAATAAATCAATAAATTCCCATTTTACCTATCATTTTACACTCCTATTTATCGGTGACTCTATCAGGCACTTTGCAAACATGGCTAGGAAGGAAACTCAGAGATGTTGAGGATGGTGGGGGGATGAGCATTACTGGGAAGGCAACTCAGTAAGATGGCTGGAATGGTTATCTAACTGTAGAGCTGGTTGGAATGTTGCATAACATGGAAGAAGAGATTTACAGGAATGATCATCAATGGAAATTTCCTTGCATAAAATTAAACACTGCAATAAATGCAACTTTTCAAATCCACCGAGAACAACACTTGCAAGCCCTGAACAAGAAAATTTAGGATATGGAAAAAAATTTGAAATTGAAGCTGGTATGTATCATAGCTGTAGAAAAACTTAGGGCAGTCCTGTTATGTATTATTTGTCAGTCAAGGACTATTTTAGTATGTAAATTACAATCAATTCTCTTCCTATAATTAAGGAGAGATATAAGGGAAAAACAATTATGAGAAAAATCCGAGCTGACTAAAATAGAAATAAGTGGGATTTTCCGGCAATAGCAATGGATAATTACGACACTACTCATCATTGAAATAGGAGAAATCTTGAATGGTATGATTCACCATGGTGGCTGCTGGTAGGACATGACCATGAGATGAAGTATCCAAGACTTTTGGATAGGATGCAGAAGTGGCAGACAGAATATCCCTCTAACAGAATTTGAGAGATAAATGGTGGCCAATTTTGTTTGTATTAAAGTTGATGAAAAGAAAGAACTGTGGAGATATTAATATTGTCTGATAGGTCCGTTAGGAACCCAAGAATTGGATTCCAAGGATTTAGAGGAAGAACTAATATTTAGAAAAGATAAGAAATAATAAGAGAGAATCTCTCCAAGAATAAGATACACAAGGGTTTATTATAGGAGGAAGGGTAATGTTGCAAATCCTTAATTTGTGAAATTAATTAGATAGTTAAAGTAGTTAGTATTTAATGTGTTTAGGTTGTACTTCAGTCAACCATATGATTTATAAATAGGGGGTAGAGGTGTACACGGGTTGGGTTGGGTCGTTTTTGACCAAATCCAATACCCGAACCGATCAATTTTATTTGGGTTGGGTTGAACTCTCAACCCATGATTTTTCCATCAAACCCGAATCAAACCAACCCGATTATGAGCGGGTTGGGTTGGGTTCACGGGTAATAAAAAAAATATTCTTTTATTAGTTTAAAAAACTGTAATTAAATTTAAATACTTGAACATTTAAAAAATAATAAAACTATATCGCAACATATCATTTAATACTTAAAATACATCCACAAATGCAACAAAACACTTAAATTTATTAAATTTGCAACAAAAGCTCAATCATAGTCCAACAACAAAATTTTAACTGTACATCAATAGTAAAAAAATAAATAAAAATATATATGCCTCGTCAATGGGTTGGGTTCGCGGATTCATGGGTTCAAAAAGTTAAATCCGATACCCGAACCGAACATAATTGGGTTTCAATTAGTTGGTTTGGTCAAAATGTGAGTTGGATTGAGTCGGGTGACCGGGTTCGTGGGTTTACCCGTACCCATGTACACCGGTAATAAGGGGACTGCATCTTAGGGAAGGAGGCTTTTCATTTTGAATAAACTTATAAATTAAGGAGTGCCCTAGTTTGAGGGGATTAGAGTTCTCCATGTAACCAATTCTTTTCAATCAATAAACTCACAGGCGAATAATCCCGATTCTCTATCTTTGGATTATTCTCCATTGATAGGAACCTAATATACTGAGATACAATCTGAATATTGAGTTATTTTCAGATGCTCTAACAATTTTTTCATTGTGGTCTCTTTACTAATTTTGGGGGGAAAAAATACTTCCTAGCCTATTATTTTTTGTGATATGTATTTGCTCGCCTTTTGTAGGTCAGTCTATTATGCAGCAACAGATGTTGTAATCCTCAGATTCATGATTGAGGTGTGTTGGGCACCAATGTTAGCTGCTTTCAGTGTACCTCTTGATCAAAGTGATGACGAGGTTGTAATATGTCTCTGTCTTGAAGGCTACCGTTATGCTATTCATGTTACTTCCATAATGTCTATGAAGACTCATAGAGATGCTTTTGTGACTTCATTAGCAAAGTTCACCTCTCTACATTCTCCAGCAGATATTAAGCAGAAGAATGTGTATGCAATCAAGGTTGGTGAAATTCAAGTTTTGTTCTAGACAACTTGTGAATAATATGATAAGCTGAAGTCATTATCAATTAACAATTCTCATTGTGTTTTACTACAACACTTCTTATTAAAGTGTGTTGATGCTCCATTTCAAAATGCACAATTGTTTTTATGCATTCAAATTCATTGCTTTCCTATGGCATATTTTTATTTTTTTCAAAATCAAATCCATGTTTACGCATTTTCTTCAATGGATTGTTTTATTCATTATTCTCCACGCTTTTGTTGTTGTATCTAAAGGCATGCACTCTTGAAGTACTTTCATCACTATATTCATACCAAAAAGGCATAAATAGTTTGGACTTCCCTTCTCCTGCAAATGTCATAATTACTAAATAATTGGAGTTTTTGGGAAATTTTGCTGCATTAGCTTAAAATGATTCTTGGAGGGATATCTGAGGACATACGACTGTTATTTTAAGTAAGTTGTAATGTACTATTGGGACCCAAACCAAATGTTAAGCTTTTGTTGATAGCTTGATATGGCTTTGTATTTGCCATCTTTATTGCTGATAGGAAATAATTACTATTGCTGATGAGGATGGAAATTACTTGCAAGAAGCTTGGGAGCATATCTTGACTTGTGTTTCCCGATTTGAACATCTACATCTTCTTGGAGAGGGGGCTCCACCAGATGCTACATTTTTTGCCTTTCCTCAGAATGATACGGAAAAAACAAAGCAAGCCAAATCAACCATTCTTCCTGTTTTGAAGAAGAAGGGAGCTGGGAGGATGCAGTATGCAGCTGCCACATTGATGCGGGGTTCATACGATAGTGCTGGAATCGGCGGTAATGCTTCTGGAGCAGTCACATCAGAGCAGGTGAATAACCTGGTTTCAAATTTGAATATGTTGGAACAAGTTGGAAGCTCTGAAATGAATCGCATATTCACTCGGAGTCAGAAGTTGAACAGTGAGGCCATAATAGATTTTGTTAAGGCTCTATGCAAGGTCTCTATGGAGGAACTAAGATCTCCATCTGATCCACGTGTTTTCAGCCTTACAAAGATGGTTGAGATTGCGTATGTAGTACTCACCTACTTCTTCATGCATGCTACCTCTTTGTTCTCCCTCTGAACCTTTTTATTTTTTCTCGTGGCTCCTGGGGCTCCAGGGTTGGGGATATTTCAAAAGCAGCAAAGTTAATTGCACTTGATCTTCTAGAGCATTGCAATATTTGCTATATTTTGTTAATAAAATGAACACAGCCATCCTAATTTTTCCTTTTTGGCTGTTTTCCCCTTCTAAATCCCCAAATCTCATGCACAGTTATCTGTAGTTATGGAAAATTGGTGAACTGAACTAAAGGCGTCAGACGGTGTGAAAATAAAAAATGTGAACAAAAACAACCCCTGAAATACTAGAAAACAAGAGTAGGTTTTGAAAACAAGCATACATAAACACTTGCTCAAACTCATTTAATTTTTAATTTATTATAAAAACAATTTTTGAAACTGTAATTATAAACAAACCCAAAAATTGGGTATAGCATTAAGCATAAGATTTACTTTCATGGTTGATTGATGTTTATTCACTGCCATCTAAATTATTTTATTTGACATAATTATTGTGGGACAGGCACTATAATATGAACCGCATCCGGCTTGTGTGGTCAAGCATCTGGCATGTTCTGTCTGATTTTTTTGTGAACATTGGCTGTTCTGCAAACCTTTCAATTGCAATTTTTGCAATGGATTCCTTGCGTCAGTTGTCAATGAAATTTCTGGAGCGGGAAGAGTTGGCTAATTATAATTTTCAAAATGAATTCATGAAGCCTTTTGTCATTGTTATGCGAAAGAGTAATGCTGTTGAAATTAGAGAACTAATTATCAGATGTGTATCTCAGATGGTTCTATCTCGTGTCAACAATGTCAAATCGGGGTGGAAGAGCATGTTCATGGTAGAGCTGATCAACTCTTGTCTATAGAAAGCTTCATTTAACACAATATTGTTTTGATTGTTTGTTGAAGTTCTTATTACCCCCTTTTGGTTTCCGCCCTCTACTTATCGCTCATAGACTTGATTTCAGGTATTCACTACAGCAGCTTATGATGACCACAAAAACATTGTACTCTTGGCTTTTGAAATTATTGAGAAGATTATTCGAGATTACTTTCCCTACATTACTGAGACTGAAACCACCACCTTCACAGACTGTGTTAATTGTCTAATTGCATTCACCAATAGTAGATTCAACAAAGAAATTAGTCTAAATGCTATTGGTTTTCTTCATTTCTGTGCAACAAAACTAGCCGAAGGAGATCTTGGCTCATCATCCAGGAATAAAGACAAGGAAGTTTCTGGAAGTATTTCCTCACCTTCACTTCAAGCAGGAAAAGATGAGAATCAAGGTAATGGAGAGGTGGCCGACAAGGATGATCATCTCCAGTTCTGGTTTCCTTTATTGGCAGGTGAGGATATTATATTAAGTTTACTAGACTAGATGTAATTAAGGAATATGAGAATTGATGTTTCTTAACTCTGTCAAATGATTAATGCTCCTTGCTACCTGCCATCTTGCTTCTAGCTTAATGTGTTGCAAATGTACTTATTCGTTTTTGTGCAGGTCTATCCGAGCTTAGCTTTGACCCAAGGCCTGAGGTTAGGAAGACTGCGTTGGATGTCCTGTTTGAGACCTTGCGCAACCATGGCCATCTCTTTTCTCTATCTTTATGGGAACAAATATTTGAGTCTGTCCTCTTTCCTATATTTGATTATGTTGGACATGCTATTGATCCTTCAGGGAGTAGTCCACAGGACAATGAAGTAGAGACTAATGGTGAGCTTGATCAAGATGCTTGGTTTTATGAGACATGCACATTAGCCCTCCAATTGGTTGTAGATCTTTTTGTCAACTTTTACACCACTGTCAATCCTCTTTTAAGAAAGGTCCTGATGCTCCTGGTAAGCTTCATTAAGCGTCCTCATCAAAGCCTTGCTGGCATTGGTATTGCTGCATTTGTTCGATTGATGAGTAATGCTGGAGAGCTATTTTCTGATGAAAAGTGGTTAGAAGTGGTTTTGTCGATAAAAGAAGCTGCAAATGCCACACTCCCTAATTTTTCATTCCTTGAAAGTGAAGACTTTGTGGCTAGAAATGAAGAATATGCCTCAACAGCTGATGATGATAGAGATCATGTCGAGTCTGGGTCACCTGATGATTTAGAAAGCCAAAGAGTTCATCGTCTCTATGCTTATTTTACTGATGCAAAATGCCGAGCAGCTGTTCAGCTTTTATTGATTCAGGTAAAATTCGTATTCAACTCCTCCAGAATTTGCCAATATTCCTTACACAAAGGAAATATAAAGGAGCCCATGAGTTTGTAGCTGTGGAATTTAGTTCATTGACTTCATTCAGGGAGTTAGAGACTGCTTGATCAAGATCTTTTAATGATGTTATGATAGGATTCTTAATGTTTTAGTGCCTTCAAAATTGTGGGTAGTATTAGGAATATGCATCCGAAGGGAGAAAATGCATCATTCAATACCTCATCGATTTAATATTTTTGCACTGGTATTCGCGATTATGTATCCCAGTCAAAATAGATGCATTTGATGTTGAAAAATGATGTTAATTCTCTTCCTATTGGCAGGCTGTGATGGAAGTCTACAACATGTTTCGGTCTCACCTTTCAGCGAAAACCATGCTAGTTCTGTTTGACGCTTTGCACGGTGTAGCAGTACATGCCCACAAGATAAACAATAACACTATATTGCGCTCTAAGCTTCAAGAGTTTGGTTCTATGACCCAAATGCAAGACCCACCACTGTTACGTCTTGAAAATGAGTCTTACCAAATCTGCCTTACATTTTTACAGAACCTTGTTGTTGACAAGCCTCCTAGTTATGAGGAAGTGGAGGCGGAATCTCATCTTGTTCGGCTTTGTCAGGAGGTTTTGGAGTTTTATATTGAAGTTGCAGGTTGTGGAGAAAAATCGGAATCTTCTCACAGAAGAAAGCCACATTGGTCAATTCCTTTAGGCTCTGGAAAGCAGAGAGAATTAGCTGCACGTTCGCCTCTTGTTGTGGCTACTCTGCAAGCTATTTGTAGCTTGGGTGATATTTCTTTTGAGCAGAACCTGTCTCATTTTTTCCCTCTTCTATCTAGCTTGGTAAGTTGTGAACATGGGTCAAATGAGGTCCAAGTTGCCCTTTGTGATATGCTTAGTTTATCAGTTGGTCCTGTTTTGCTAAAATCATGTTGATCATTTGGATGGAAACTAACCCTGCATTTTGAGATATAGGATATTTTTGTTTTAATCTCTTTTGTTCATAATTTTCTCCACTCTCCTTTGTTTTCCATTACATGTCTATAATGTACTTAACAGTGAAAGTTGTTAATGATTTTGTGTTAACTCACCTTCTTAAGTTTTGTATTTTAGAAGCCTAGTTTTTCCAGTTAAAGTCCATATTTATTACCAAGAGGATTAACGTGACACCATGTTAGTTGTGACAAGTTACGAAGAAAATTGTGATTTTACTTACGATGATTAAGAAGAATATGATGCTTCATATTGTTTTTGTAAGACACAATTCATTGATTCGTGCAATTATATGGCTTATTTTGTTGTCTCCATGGTGAAAATTGAAAATTACTTGTCTGCTACACAAGCGATTACTTCTAATATCATAATTATATACTATGTAGGCATAGTCATCAAAATGAATCAGAGGATGAACTGATGATGGCAATTGCAGTTTAGCTTTAATTGATTTGTTTTTTTTCTTTTTAGACAGAAACTTTAACTGATTGGTTGAAAGTTATAACTTTTTTTTTTTTATATAAGAACTGATAAGTAAAAAAATAGAGGAACTGATTTGATTTGTTACACTTATGGATAGAAATGCCAACTTTTATATATATATATATATATAGATAGATATATAGAGGTGCATTGACATCCAATAATTATTCATGCTATTGGCAATGTACATTATAACTTTTTTAAAAATAACCATCAAATATTTAATTTTAATTGGTTGTTCGTGTAAAATGAATTGTACACTTTATATTTTATTTTCTCTCTTTATATATATATCAAAATAAATTTAAAAGTGATATTTTTAATAACCATGAATAAAATATAAATTTAAAACTGATTTTTTTCTTCATTCTAAAATCTATAGTCTAAAGGTACCCTACCATTGTTTTTTCTTTTTTCGGCGGAATGAAATAACCAACAAAGGTTAGTTTAGTTTGAAAAGGAGACTTATGAAGTTAGATACTTAAATTTGATGCATTATTTATGTGGATTGGGTTTCAATGCAGTGAAAAGCTCGAGGTGGTCCGATCAAATTTCAACCTCAGAATTATATATTAAATTTTTGACTTAATTACAGTTTTAGTCTTTTTATTTTTATTAATTCATAAAATCGATTCTCTTATTTTAAAATTTGACATTTTCGGTCCTTTATATCGATTTTTTAACTAAAAATGACGATATGAGATACTTTATACTAATGTAAAATGATTATCACCTATAAAATCGCAATAAAACCCTTTAAAAATTTATCTTTCAACTTTAGAATTTTTTTTCATTTTAGCAACTTAATTAATGACATGAATATTAATGCTCTAGATGATTCTATATTATGAAATCGTATGTCACATCATTTAAAATACGCTAAATCATCATTTTTTAGTTAAAAAATCTAAGAGAAGGTCAAAATTGCAATTGAGACAATTTTTTTTTTTGAAAAATCGTCTTAAGATTTAACATGTTTAGTGGCATCCAACTTTAGTGATATTCATGTGAATTTTAACCAATTAAACAGTGTGTTGATAGTCTTCCTCTATATTTGATAGTAATGGCTATTTTAGCACTATCTAAATTCAAATATTGTCCTTTGAGATTATAATATCAAGTTTTTACTATTAAACTAATATAGCGAAAACACTTCTATACTTATAAAGAGTATACTAGCTTTTGGTGATACATTTTCCTTCCATTTTATTTTTAATATATATTATTTTATTTATAATTGTATAATTCTGTATCCAATTAAAAAAAAATTGAATTTTCTATATCTATGTACAAAAGGGTCTTAACTTTTTGTGTAACCTTATTTTCTTTTAATTTTATCATTTATTTAAATTATTTTATTTATAATTTTGTTACTCTTTTTGTTAATCATTTATTTATAATTGACTTGTGCAGTGACAACGAGCTACTAATGCAATTATGGTACTTGGGTTTCCAAATACATTTGTGAAAGTAAATTGTGTCATGGATCCAGTTGCAGTCCTGCACAACAGGTAGAAAACAAAAGAGTTGTTGTACTGTGAAAGTGAAATTTGCCGGCAGATATGAGTGATTTTTCTTTCTTGTCTTTTCCACTACCCACCAAACAAGATCCTAATCAAACTCATAAGTAGTCAATCAATCTAAACTCATAAGTAGAATTTGAAAATCTGCGGGTGGATAACACCAGGTATGTCTTAGAAAGTGGTCACTCTTTTTTGAGAGAATGATTGAATCCTCGTAAAGGTTGGAGAATTATTACAAGGTGACAAAAGGGGCTTGTTATAAAGCTACACAGTTCATAGTGTTGCGTAAATTAATCATCCATAAAAATATTTATATAATTATATATTAGCAGCTGTGAAAATAGTTTTTAAATATATTAAAATTTAAAAAAATATATAATATGTAATGTATTTTTTATTAGTTATTTTGATTATTAAGTGTGACTTTCATTAATTAGTCTTGTTTTTTAATGTGTTTTTTATTAATTAATTTAGTCTATAAAAATGTGTTTATAATTTTAATATATTCAAACACTACAATGATACCGTTTCATACATTTAAGGTATAAAATAATTATTTATCTATTATCTAAAATAAATCGTTTCAAAAACTATAATGACATATTGTTTCACACACTTAAAATCTAAAATAATTGTTTACCTATTATCTAAAATAAATCGTTTGTAGCGAATGTTGTCAAATAAGACTTCATAACTTAACGTAACCTTGCATTGTGGGCCCTACTGAAAAAACTTGTCCGAGTGAACTAGCCCATTGTTTCATTGTGCTGTAAATTTGAGAAATCTATTATCCACCCTCTCACTTATCTTCTCACTTTCCAAAGCAAATTAAAAGATCATTTTACTTTTTTTACCCTTTACTACTTGATAATCAAATGTTTTGCAATTTTTTTAAAAGTTTAAAAAAATTTGAAATTTTGGATAAATGTGAAACTTCCAAAATATAATTTTTCCAAAAATTTTAAAAAATTTCGAAACTTTGGATGAATGTATAACTTCTGAAATGCAAAGTTTTAAAAAATTTTAAAACTTTGGATGGATGTGAAATTTTTAAAATGCAATTTTTCCAAAGTTAATTTTTTTTTTTTTTTGAAATTTGGATGAATGTGAAACATCTAAAATGCATTTTTTTCTTCATAATTTTAAAATAGAATTTGAATTAATGTAAACTTTTGAAATGCAATTTTTTTATAATTTAAAAAAAAAATCAAAAAATTTGGATGAACACAACTTTCAAAATGCAATTTTTTTTAAATTCTTTAAAAAAATTCAAAAATTTGAAATGTTAATAATTTCAAAATTTTTAACTATCAAATAATAAGGAGTTAAAAAGGTAAAATTATCTTTTCATATGTTTTGAGGAGTTGAGAAGTAAAAACGAGGAGTGAGAAAATGAGTGGTAGATTTCTCCATAAATGTACAGGTCTAACCTAATCTAAAACGCATCTGAGTTAGGTTAGGCCAATGCAAACTTTTAAACAAATAAATTATTAAATTCATCAAAAAATTGCATATAAAAGAAGTCTAGCATGACTAGAGCTGTCAATGAATCCTAAAATTCAAAACCCCTCTTAACAAATCTCCTACTAAGCCTCTAATATTAGGTCTCCTATTGAAATAAATTTTTTAAAGTCTGACCAATTATTTCATTATTTTTGTGGGTTTAAGTGAGGGGGCTCATAGGCCCAATGTTTTGTTAATTGAGATATTTTTGTTGAAATTTTTTTTGAAATTTATTTTTCTCGAAATAATATCGAAAAAAATTTCTCAAAAAATCTAAACATTTTTTTCTTGGAAAAATTTTTAAATCATTTTCTTTCTCGATTTTTTTTTGAAAAAAATCAAAAAATTTACTTTTTTCAAAAAAAATTGTAAATCGTTTTTTATTGGAAAATTTTGAAGAAAAATTTATTTCTCGAAAAAAAAAATAAAAAAATTTTGTCAAGATTTATTTAAAAAATATCGAATTATTTTTTATAGAAAAAATGGATTTATATGCCCTATTAAGCTCACAAAATTTTAGAGAATTTTTAATTTTAGAGACTTTTTAACTATAAATTTTTTTGACTTCTTCAATATATAAACTGAAACAAAAAATTAGTGACTTATAAAATTGATACCTATAAATATGACTTAGACCAAAATGGTTCAATCCTTTTCAAACATGCATTTAAAGAATCAATAGAATTAATGTTGCAAGTACATTGAGCCAACCGATTAGGTCGGGCCAAATTTGGTAACTCTATTTGTAGCTCACACTCCATTGGACCTAAGCATAAGGTTGTGTAGGGAATGACCTACACTTAGTTTTTTGAAAAGTTAAACTTTTACTATTTAATACACTAAAAAATAAATGATATGATAAAAGAGAAAGAATAAAAGTTAAATTTTTACTATTTAATACACTAAAAAAAATAAATGATATGATAAAAGAGAAAGAATAGAGACATATTTATGTTTATATTTTGATATTTTTTAAATGTGCAACATGTTATTATAATAGTCTTTAAATATATTAAAATTATAAAAATAAATTTAAATGTATCTTTTATTAATTATTTTGGTTTAAATGTGTCTATAATTTGTTAATTTAGTACCCACATATATTTTTTACAAATTAATTTGATCTATAAAATTATTAATAAAAAAATATTTTAAAAAATATTTATAATTTTAATAAATTCAAATACTATAGTAAAAATATCTTATATATTAAAAGAAAAATAACTATAATTTTTTTTTATAATATTATAAATATGACAATAGTTGAGAGAG
Source organism: Cicer yamashitae (assembly GCA_037974755.1). Lineage (NCBI taxonomy): Eukaryota > Viridiplantae > Streptophyta > Magnoliopsida > Fabales > Fabaceae > Cicer > Cicer yamashitae. Next base: position 45,627,027 of record JBBPBQ010000002.1, read on the forward strand.
ATATATATTATCTCTACTATTCCATTCAACCAATTATTAACAATTGAATTAAGAAAAATAATTGGTAAAGAGTTGAGATAATCTAAGAGTCACGAGTATTATTATTATTTTCTCCTTTTCCATAATTTTCACACACCTCTTTTTTAATATTATTTCCATACTTTTGTTCCCTTTTTTATACCCTTTACAATCATTCCCATATTCCAACAATTTTCATTTTGCTCTTATCATTTCATTGTGTAGCCAACGTTTGTATCAACTCTTCATATTCTTTCCCTCAACTATGTTCCAATCTTTCACTAATTGCTTTACCTTTCTTCATCATAAAACCAAATCTCTCCACAACCAACCAAAAAGACAACCCAACAACAAATTTTGTTCCAATTCCGACTTCTCAATCTCTTCTTTCATCCACATGGAAGTATCTAGCCAATTTCGACAAGTTTTCAAGCTCATCGACACGAATGGAGATGGAAAAATTTCAACCATTGAACTCGCCGAAGTTCTTTCATGTCTTGGATATGATAAGTGCACGGCTACTAAAGAAGCTGAGAACATGATAAAAGCTTTGGACTTCAATGGAGATGGGTTTGTAAATTTGGATGAATTCATGTTTGTCATGAAAGAAGATAACTATGGAAAAGGAAAAGAGCATGATCATGATGAGTATTTAATGGATGCTTTTCATGTATTTGATATTGACAAGAATGGTTTAATCTCACCTAAGGAATTGAGAAGTGTTTTGCTTAATCTTGGATGTGAGAATTGTAGTTTGAAGGATTGTCAGCTTATGATTAAAGGGGTTGATAAGAATGGAGATGGGTTTGTTGATTTTGAAGAATTTAGAACCATGATGAAAACAGGACCCAAATAAAGTTTGAAAATTGGATTTTGATTATTTTTCCTCTCTTTTTTTTTTAGTTTAATTCACTCACATGTAATGTAATGTGTCCTTTACTACAATTGAGTGTCACAATTTCCCTTTGTGATCAAGTTGGTTGATTAGTTTAGAAGAGAATAATTGTAAATTTTATCTTAAAAAAACAACTTTCTATTTAGATTTTGTCTTAATTAAGATAAATGATACCCTTTGAGCAAGAAATGTCACATAATGTCAAAGAGAGAACATTGGTGTCTCTAATTTTTTACGTAACTGTTTAGAGTCCACTATTTTCGTGGTATTGTTTATAAGAAAATTCAAATGATTTTATTGTATATTTGGTTTCTTCGACTTTTAAAGAAGTCAAAATTAATTCTAACGATTTAATTAAAAAAATTGATTCTAGAGATACAAAGTTGATTTTAACATGTTTAGTTGTTATCGGGTAGAATTTATTTTGCTAGCAAAATTGATTCTTACTTGAAACTAGTAATTTATAGCTTTTTCTATAGAATTGATTTTTAGTCTGAAAATTATTATTCAACTAACTTTAACATGAATGTATCCAAATATAAATTATTTTAGATTTATATATTTGATTCGTCCCCATATATTCGCGTCTTTTTCATTTTCGTCTCTATTAGTTTTTTTCCCTTCAATTTAAACCTTTAAGTTCAATTTAGTTTTAAAATCATTCATGCCCGCTAGTTGCTATTAAAAAAAATGCTTATGTGGCAAACATAAGAGTGATATGGCAGTTTGACGTGGAAGAAGAATAAATTAAATAATTAAAAAAATAAAATTAAGTAATTAAATTGATTAAAAAAGAAATGAAGGAAAGTTGAAAGTGTTATGTTTTAGTCCCTCCACCCAAAATTAGAAACATATTTGGGGATTAAAGTTCTCTCCTCCTTTCTTTATCATCGCATCACCATTACCAGATCACTAACATCACATCACCATCATCTTCGAATTTTCATCTGCTTCTTCTTCGTTCAACTATGGCGTCATATTCCTTTACAACAAACTGAACTCGTTTTCAATTGCCTGAATATGGGTGTTGGAAAGCAATGTGTATATTCATCTCTAACATTGATGAAAACCTTAAACGGCGATATTGGATATGTCCTTATTAGGATGTGAGTAATTTTTCTCAAATCTGTTATTTTTATGTTTATTTTTTGTAGTTATAGTTTACATTTACTAAGTTTAATGTTTAATTTTTTATTTTTGTTTATAGACCACTTATCGCTATCAATTTTTTGTTGGTAATGCGATAATGGTGATTCGAAGAGGCTGATTCGATGTTAGTGATCTAATAATGGTGATGCGATGATAGAGAAAGGAAGAGATAACCCTAATCTCCAAACTTATTTCTCATTTTGGATAAAAGGGCTAAAATATAACACCTTCAACTTTCTTTCATTTTTTTTAATTAATTTAATTACTTAATTTTATTTTTTAAAGTATTTAATATATTCCTCTGCCATGTCACTCCTCCGTTTGCCTCATAAGTTTCTTTTTTAAGAGCAACTAACGATGAGATGATTTTAAAACTAAATTGAACTTACATGGTTGAAATTAAAAAAAAAAAAAAAAACTTACAAAGACAAAAACGAAAAAAACTCGAACGTACATGAATGAATCAAATATTTAAGCCATTATTTTATCTTCAACTCACTTTTAGTCAAAATCAATTCATCTAAAATCAATATTTTCACTGCATAACCAAATGTGCAATTAGTATTTTAAACTCTCTATGTTCTTATAATATTCATCTAACAAAGAAAGATGAACATCAATTATTGGAACACCTTGTAACACATTGTTTTCCGCTCTTTTTCACGAGTTTTGTATTAAACTAAGTTACTCATAAATATTTTATCGGGAATGAAATATAAACAAAAAGATAACTAAATACAATAACTTAATTTTAATGTTATTTTATTGTTTTTATATAAGTTCTATACTTAATATTTTCTTCGCCTTCTAAGATTTGAAATTAGGACCACACATAAAGACTTTAGGTTCGAACTAAGAATGGCACATTAAGACTTACTAAGTAAAAAACTATATGAGACTTATTAAGTAAAAAACGATATGATTTATAGGTGTTAGAACCTAGATGGTTTGTGGAACAATCCATTATCATGTTTTGATGATAACAAAAGATATTTTGTGGAAACAATTTAATACACTAATAATTTAATTGCGTGCGCAGAAAATAAATTAGAAGAAAACAAAAGGATTAGAAAAAACGCCCAGGATCAAAGGAAGTGCATGCATCATAGGAAGCGAACACATCAGAGGAAGCGAGCGGATTAAGAGGAAACTGGGTAAAAGGACAAATAAAAGGAAACAGAATAAAAGGACGAATAAGAGGAAATGACAACACACACCCTTCACAGCTTCCAAACGAGATGTCTATAAGGATTTACCTTTGCTTTCTAAGTAGCTAAGTCTAAGGATCTGACTCTGATAATTTGCCTCCAAGGTTTTGCCTCTGAAGATAAGACTTTGAAGTCAAGTGCAACATGTTCTAATAAGGTGTCTCCAACAAAGTAGCTCCAAGCAAACATCTGACTCTGATATGCAACATTGCATCTGCAAATAATTCAACACTAGAAGATGATTAGGTCTGACTCTGACCTTCACAATACATCATCTACCTCCAACACAAGCAAGCATCTAACTTTGAGGAAAGTCAACGTATCATTTTCATGGTTGAAAAAAGTCAATGGCTCTGGAAAAAGTCAACAAATCTGACTTTGACAAAAGTCATGACTCTGGAAGTTGACTCTGAAGAAACACGTTCTACGCACAATTTAGAAATAGACTCTGATGAAGGCTCACTGCCTTTGATACTGATACTGAAGATTCAAATGTCCAAGCAGTTATTGTTGTCCACATTTGAATGGATTAAAGTGCCCAGTTGGTTACATTCTTAATTGCACCGAATTGAATATATCATCAAATAGAAACGGTCCAATTCAAAGATTCGCGACAACAAATCTGTGCAATCAAAGATAGAACATTCTGAAATCCCAGCTACGATCAAGCAACAAAATTTTGAATTAAAGCTTAGATCAGAATTAAATTCAGCAACAATCGAGAATTGAATTTCAGCAACTGCCAAACAACGATCAGAAAATTCAAAGATCAAGAACCAAGAACAAATTCAAAGCAACGGTTGACTAAGCATCTGGACACAAATCAAAGCAACGCTCATTAGAATTTGAATGCAACGAGAATATTAAAATATTGAAGAAACCAAAACTAAATGATCAGAACGTTGGAACTAGAAGAACATTTGAAGAAGAAGAAGAATAAGTAATCTGAAAGCTCAAATTGTTGACATCTATAAAATGTTCTCACAATTGAAGAACAAAGACAACAGAGCTAAATAGAACAACTTTTAATAGTCAAATACTTAGAAAAATATTTAGCACTTCATTGTAATATTAGTTTATTTGTGCTAAGTCTGGAAGATTATTGTTATATCCTCTAATTGAGCGAAACCTACAAACAAAATCATACACTTGTATAACTTGGTCCCATAGTTGCTGTAAATCCTCAACGACTTATGGTTTTCAAGTTGGATGTTGAGAAGACTTAACTTGTGAAGTTAAGTGGTTGTAATTTATTTTGAAGGATTGGATTAAATCATTCTAGGTGAAGGGATTGGACGTAGCTACCGGGTTGGTAGTGAACCAGGATAAATCATTGTGTTATTTTCCTTCCTTCTATTTACTGCCTCTGATTTTATTTGTTTTTATTTTCACCATTTGTTAGTCCAAATAATTTTTTAAAACAAGATACACAATTCAAACCTGCCATTTCTTGTATATTTTCCACCTACAATAGGCACTGTTCTTTTTTATTTTCAGTGCAAGCTTTACATGATCACACAAGATTAAATACATAGTATTTAGGTGCACACACAAAATAGATTTTTCTAATAATAACAAAAAAGTTAGATTTTATTTTTTGTTGACAGTTTGAAAAAAATATTTCTTTTGTATATGTACCTAAACACTATTTTTTTAGTCTTGTGTCCATATAATAATAACCTTTACTTTCATATGTAAGACTTAATTCAATAGGTAAATACCGATATTATATGACTTGGATATTATTTTTCAAATTCGACTTCAAAATTTCACAGTTCTGAACGAGTTTTTTTTTTTTTTTTTT
>JBBPBQ010000002.1:45639699-45683949 GCA_037974755.1 Cicer yamashitae
ATTAACATAATTCATAACAAAAATATATATATATAATTAATATAATTCATTAAAATAACAAAAATATAATATATATAATTAATATAATTCATAAAAATATAATTCAAATAACAAAAATAATATGTATATATATATATAGTTAATATAATTCATAAAAATACATAAATATAAATTTTAAATTACATCAAAATAATTCATAAATATAATACATAAATAATTCATAATTCATTCAGTACGACATAAATAAAAATTTTAAATTACGATAAAATTTTAAATTAGATAAATAATTTATTCATAAAAAACCACAAATTTTACAAAAATTACGATAAAATTAATGTTGAAGGTGACTTCCAGTACCACATTGCCGAGGTTTTCTCACACGTACGGGATTTTGACGACGCCTTGGTACATCACGAGTTTGTTATTCTTCTTCTTGATCTTCGTCTTCTTGCTGTTGAGGATGTCTAGGAGGAAGTGCTGTAGAAGAACTACTTCCACCTTGAGTCGAGTTGGATATTTGATTCAACGGAGTATATGCATTCCCAAAACTTGGAATTTGAAAGCTTTGTTGACACATATTATTCAGTAACTGGGTAGCGGACTCAGGTGTATTATAACGAGCGTTGAAAATGTTTTACAACAAATCCTCTTCGCTTGATGCAAAAGATAGTCGACGATTGTCTTCTTGATGTGGTTGTTGGCTGTCAAAATTAAATTGTTCCCCTGGCGTGAACCCGTAAGATTGATATGGTGTGTGGGTAAAAGTATGAGGATGTGGTGTTTGGGTAAAGATTTGAGGAGGCGGTTGAGTGTCATGAGGTGTTGGTATATAATATTGGTTTTGTTGTGTTGTGTTGGGCATTGATTCCTGAAAAAAAGGTTGGCTAGATTGTGGTGGAGGTTGGGGTGGATTGACACGAGGATCAACCAATTAGTTTTCTACAGAAATAAATCGTTTAGAATTTTGGCAAAACCAAACCATGTATTCATAACTTGGTTTAAATTCAACATTTAGAGGTTGACCATGAAGAATATGATTCTCTCGTTCCTTCCACTCTTTGTTCTCATTTTCGTAGAACAATGCCCAACTATAGTCAACTTGTTTATGCAAATCTACCTTATGATACTTTTTCATGTTCCTCGGGGGATGTGGAATTTCTTGAGGTAGTCCAAATTGTAGTTTCACTCTATCGGTTTGATGCATTTCTATTATGTAGAAACAAATCAAATATGTAGATGCATTCCATAGCCAATTGTCTTCTGGATTATCGTATGTTAGATGTAGGTAGGGCCTCCAGATAAACTGATATATAAGAAGTTTGTTAGTAATATATGCATGATAAGAAATAAAATAATATAAATAAAGTAATGTTTTAATATATTACATCGTTAACGGTTATGTGATCAATTTTTGATCGATATCCAGCGGTATGAAAACGAGGTGTATCGCCAAATTTCATACCCTTTCCACTATATCTACGAAAATAAATTTGAATGTTAGTGAATTAATTAATAGTTTTATAAATATAAAATTTACCTTTATTTATATTTACCTTTTTGCGAACAGAAAATGAGGCTCAAGATTACATATTGGTGCAAGAAATGGCATATGGTACCATGCCCAAGTTTGAAGTAGATGTGAACATCCACCGATACACATAACACCGGGTTCAGATGCACGACACAATTCTCTATAAAGTGTTGCCAAGCACGCTGAACCCCAACTGTATTCTCCCGTCTCTCACAAATCTCTCAACAAGTGCAACCACATAATATGTACTCTGTTGTGGGATTTGTCAGGCATTTATATACCGCCAATCAATTCTAAAATGTATGCTCTACAATGTATAATTATTTCTTCATTTGATGATTCGGGAGTTAACATTGAAAATGTTTCTCTTAGCCATTTTAATTTTATAAAATTGCCTTTTCTTTGAGATTCAGGTGGCATGTTAAAAATATAACAAAAGATTAAAAATATAACAAAAGATTAAAAATATAACATAAAGTATTGTATTGCTTACAAAATTTTGAATGTGGTGTAGCGCTAATTTGTGATTATCATCATTCCATAACAATGCCATTTAGATGACAATAAATTTTTTACTAAGAGCAATGAAGAAATTTAAAGAATAGAAGAGTGAATATATAAAGAAGAGTGAAGAAATATGATCATAAACTTAGCCTATTTATAGAGGAAAAATATGTATACTTGACCAATATAATTCAATGCATGGCTTGACACAAAAAAATACTTTGAAAATGTAAAACTCTAGACGGAGCAGACTGAATGAAAGCATGGATTAGACTTGACGGATAATTCAATGCATGGCTTCACGTTTTTGCAGCAGATTCCTTGCAAATCGCCTTTCTGAATGGCGATTTCTCAAAGCCATCACAAAGTCGCCTTCTTGAATGGCGACTTGCTGAAGGAGTGGCAGGTGGTCGCCTTCTTGAATGGCGACTTGATGAAGCAACCTGCCAGGAACTCGCCTTCTTGAATGGCGATTTAGCAAGGCACCGTACACGTGTCACGCATGCAAGATGTGTCTTATACTTGGCAGCATGTATCAGAATTGGTCACGCATGCAAGATGTGTCTTATAGTTGGCAGCATGTATCAGAATTGGTTTCGTATAAGTATGAGTTATTGTTTTCATTGCATTTCATCTCAATCTCAATATCTCATTTTGATATCAATGGCACCAAAAAATATAGTTTTTCTAATTTATTACAATGGTGAAATATGTGAAAGAGAAGATATGGGTAAATATTTCAAAAGTGACGAAAAAAAAGCTATTCGAGTTCATTTTGGATGCAACCTTACTTACTTGAAGAGAAAAATTGAAGCAAAGTTGAAGTTAGAAAATAAGAAGGTGTCTAATATAATTTTTCGACACCCTGTCTCATTTGGACAAGGCCTAGTTCATTATGAATTGTTAAATGTTGAAGACGACGAAGATGTTTCACTCATGTTTGATGTTCAGAAACAGTGGCCGCAACTCGGATCTATCGAGTTATATGTCACGTTTGAGGATAGTAATCCATTATATGATGTTGGTCAACCATCATCATCGACCACACCTCACCCTGAATACCATTTTCAAACACAAAACATTATTGTTTTCAAAATTCTGAATCTTACCAATCTGAACCATACCAATCTGAACCATACCAACCCGAACCATACTTTGAGCAAATCGAATTTTCTGAACCAGAACCATCTCAACCTGAACAGTATATTCCACTAGGTGATGTGGTCGATTTTGATCAACAAGAAATAAGTGAGGAGAGTGAAGAAGAAACATACTTTGACGAGGAGGAGGACAAGGAGGAGGACGAGGACAAGGAGGAGGAGGAGGACGATCTAGAGATAGAACCTCTTGTAATTGCAACGGCATACGACCCACCATCATATGCGAAAGCATAAAGTCACAAGATCATACCAAACTTGACTCCAACATCATATGCGAAAGCATAAAGTCGCTTTTGAAAGCTGATCCATCAATTAAAGTGAAAGTGATCATTGCACATATTCGGGAACGATACAACTACACAATCACCTATAGAAAGGCATGGATGGCAAAGAACAAAGCTATCAAATCGATTTATGGAAACTGGGAAAAGTCATACAATGACCTTCCAAGGTGGTTGTTGGCTATGCAAAAATTTCTTCCAGGAACTATTGTGGAAATGGAAGTATCAGTTGCATATTCTGATAATACTCTGTTACAGGGATCAAAAATGTTCAAACGACTATTCTAGGCTTTCCCTCCGTGCATATCCGGGTTTAAATTTTGTAAACCATTTGTCTCAGTAGATGGAACTTGGTTGTACGGCAAGTACAAGGGGACTCTTTTGCTTGCTATTGCACAAGATGGAAACAAGAATACAATTCCCATTGCTTATGCACTTGTGGAAGGTAAGACAGGGGGTGCTTGGAGCTTCTTTTTGAAAAATCTAAGAAGGTATGTAACACCTCAAGTCGACATTTGTTTGATTTCATATAGACACGAATCTATTAAAAGTGCTTATAATAATCCAAATAATGGTTGGCATGATCCTCCGTGAACACATGTGTACTGCATCCGACACATTGCACAAAATTTCATGAGAGAGTTCAAGGACAAGGAACTTCAAAGACTACTTGTTTGTATGGGTAATGATCTAATTCTTGTTAGTATATTTTGTACTTATCACTTTATCATATTTGATAATTTTGACATCATTTATAACAGGATATGCATTAAATGAACCATCATTCAAATATTACCGCAATGAAATCAGGATGGCAAATCCAGAGGCTTTAAGATGGATCGATAATATCCCCCCAGAACAATGAACTATGGCTTATTCTCAAGGTCGACGATGGGGACACATGACAACAAACATTTCAGAGTCAATCAACGCAGTGCTCAAGGGTACACGCAATCTCCCAATCACTACTTTGGTACAATCAACATACTATAGATTGGGAGTTTTATATGCACAAAGGGGACAACAACATCATACATCATTAACTTCTGTCGAGTATACACAGACGATTGCATGGACAAGATTAAATATGAAGTTGGTAAATCTAATACTCACCAAGTCATGCAATTCGACCGAAATCGTTATTCTTTCATGGTCCATGAAACAGTAAACCCAAGAGAGGTGCGACCAATTGGTCATTTTGAAGTCAACCTTCAAAGAAAATGGTGTGATTGTGGAAAATTTCAGGCTATACATATTCCTTGTTCACATGTCATAGCCGCATGTTCTTACGTTCGTCAAAACTATTTAGTGCTTCTACCTGACGTGTACAAGGTTGTTAATGTATTTAGCGTCTACAAAGAAAAGTTTCCACCTATACCCAATGAAGGATATTGGCCCACATATGAAGGTGAAACATTGTATCACAATCCTGAAATGCGGAGAATTAAAAAAGGTCGTCCAAATAGTACCCGTATTAGAACTGAAATGGACGTTAAAGAAAAAGTACCAAGAAAATGTGGACTATGTCGATTAACTGGCCATACTCGAAAACATTGTCCAAATGTTACAGCCAACTCTAGTCAATCTATGTAATTTAATATTTATATTTATGTATTTTTATGTATTATTATGTATATTTATGAATTATATTAACTATATATATATATATATTATTTTTGTTATTTGAATTATATTTTTATGAATTATATTAATTATATATTTAATAAAAATTCAAAAAAAACTGAAATTATTTTTTTTATTAATTATATTAATTATATATATATATTTATTATTTTTTGTATGAATTATATTAATTATATATATATTTTGTTATTTTTTTATGAATTATATTAATTATATATATAATAAAAATTCAAAAAAAACTGAATTTTTTTTTTTTAAAATCTCCTTGAGAAGTTGCCTTTTGCAACGCGGGCTTCTTTAAGGAAGTCGCCATTGCAAATGGCGACTTGTGCCTAAATCCAAAACAGGGACATTTGCGTATGTTTTTTTTCAAATGGGGGCATATGTGTATATTTTTTTGGAAATAGGGTTATTAAAAAAAAAAAAACCCTCTTAAATATTGGTAGAATTTACTGTTTTGATAAAACTTGTTTGGTATTAAAATTTTGTTTTTGCAATTTGGGTGATCTAGAATTGTGTTGAAATTTGAATTTGAATTGTGCAAGTTTTCTATTTTGATATTAATTTTTGTATAGTTTAATTAATTGAATTGTGATTGAAACAAGGTTTCAATCATTGTTCAATCAATCAACTTATTTTTTGTGTAAATCGCTTGTAACACTTTTTGTATTAACAATTTCTTGTGGGTCTCAATGTGATCAAAATCTTTCACCAATTGGTAAAAGTAACATCGTTTTCGTAAAAAGTAGAACACTATAGTCAACTCCCTTCTAGAGCCTTGAAGTCATCCTTGCGTAACAAGTTGTATTATTAGCACGGTCTCTTGTTTCTATGTCTAATTGACTTCAAGATGATTGAGATGACTTTAGACAAGATTCAATAACTTTTAAATGTGAAGATTATTTGTATTGGTATACAAATTTATATAATTACTTATAATCTCGATGTTTGGAATGTCGTGAAAATGATCTTTATGTCCCAACTATAGTTCAAGATGAAATTGCTATAGACACACCAAAAAGTGATTGGACAAAAATAAAGTTCGATATAATTGTAGAGCTAAAAACATCATTATGTCTATATTAAGATAAGATGAATATTTTAGAATCTCTCATTGTAAAACAGTCCAACAAATATGGAATACTTTAAAAGTAACACATGAGAGTAATAGTTAAGCGAAAATAGTAAATAATTAATATATTGACACTAGATTATGAGTTGTTTCAATGGGACTTAATTGGGAATGTCTTTTTCTTGTAGGATCATAGTCCTTGCTTTAGTACTCTTTCAACGGCTCTAGAGTTTGTAAATTGTTTTGATAGAAACTCCTTTAGTAGGTTGCCACACGCCTGCCATCATTTCCTTCATCATGAGAACACATATAGGAACAAAAAAATTAATTTTTAAAAGATCATCATATACTTCTTTGTTGAAAAGATTTATAAATTCTAATATTCACTATCTTTTTTCCACAATTCTACCTCTTCTACTCCATGAACGATGTGGAAATCACATTTTACCCTTAATTAGTTTTAAATATTTATACTTATTAAATTATGTATCCAAAAAACTATCAATTTTTGAGATTATTAGAACAAAAATAGGTTCAAAAAACTCAATATTTGAATTTTCAGAAAATAAAAAAAAATCGTAAAACTCAAATAACGAATTACCTGAAATATATTATTTTTTTGAATTTTTTTTCAAAATTCTCAGTTAAATTTTTTTTGAGTTAAAATACATTCTTGTAAACTAAAAATTGAGTTGAGTTTTATGAGAATTTTGCAATATTTATTTAGTTATTTTTGAAAGAGCTTAGCCAGATCAAACCGTGGCATTAAAAAAAAAATTTCAGATCTATTCAACCGAATTTTTTTGGAATTTCTTAAAATTTTAATTGTCTAACTTCAAAATTTTTGAAAACTCAAATTTCAAGTTGTTTTTATGAAATTTTAAAAAATAGTAAAACTGTCATGGATAGTTTTCTTTATATATTTATAAAAAATGTTTTATAGGGGATTAGGTTGGGGTATAAGACAATGTTGTTCTCTTTTTGGTCGATTAATCTGGACTCTTTTTGTGTGTATTTATTCAATGGGTTACTTTCATTGGGCCTACAACTTTGAAATGGTAACCGATACTAGACCTAGCAGAGTTTCTTAATAGGGTTATGGATCCATTTTAATTTTTTTTTTAGAATGGTTGGTATGAATTCAAATTTCTTTTTTCTTTATAGACAGCATAGTAAAACTTTCGGGGATTATTACGAAGTTTCGAGTTTGAATTCGAGATATGATATCCAATTTAACAATTTCAATATTAATCAGTTAAATAAAATCTTACGGATGATATGAATTCAAATTTAATTCTTTAAACTTCATTAATACTAATTGCACCTTAACTAATTAATTATTTGAATTTTATTTTTCTTTAACCATTACTAATTTATAATTTTTTTAATATTACATTATTTAAATATGTATTAAATTTTATATTTTTATTTCTTGTGAGATAAATATGGAACTGAGTTTCTGAATAATTATATCCTTGTTTTTTTGGTTAATTTTAGAAGAAAATTTGTTTTCGTTAGCTCCCTCAATGAAATTCTGATTATAATTTGTTCTAACTATGAAATAACATAAGCTAGTGAAAACAAACACACAAATGTGTTGGAAAGCTTGATTTTTAGTTGATAAAGATTCAGCTTATATTTCACAAAGGCTGAAGCTCAAATTCTATCTGATGTTAAACTTAATTTTAAAAAATTAAATGCATAATTTTCAATACATTTTTAATATAATATTTTTATATTTAGTTTTTTTAATAAGTGTTTTCAAACTATTTGTTAATATTTCTAAAAGAATATATATATATTTATTAGTACTTATCATAAATTATTTATTTGACTCTCGCACAAGTTTTTTTTATATGATTAATTGCAGTTTCTTCTATATACAAATGAAATAATAGTTACATCGATGAGACACATCTAGATCCTGACATGAACTTTATTTCGTACAATATTATTGTTAATAACATGATAATATTAACTAATATTAAAAAACCATAATTTACTATTTTAGCTTTCTTTGATAAGACAGTGAACGACAAGAATTATATATAAGGGACTATATCTTCCTCACAATCTAACAGCGTTAACTTAAAGAATATGAAAACTAGTTAATTATGTACATACATAATCTAATGACGATAGTTTTTATATCTCAAGTGGAATCTACATCTTTTATTTAAGTAATTAATAATTAATAATTAATGAACTAAAGCAGATATGGTATATATTGTGACACTTTCACTAGTATCTTAGACATTAATCTATTGAGTTGATTAGGTTCTACCAACAATCATTCCTTTCAAGTAGAAAATTTTTTATGGTGAAAAAACAAATTAATTATTATTATTATTGAATAGAAAAAATAACACTTTTCATTGATAACTTAAACAACAATGAACATAAAGAACCTTCGCAATCACTAGTCATGTTTCTAAGTTATCATTCTTTTAAGTGCATTTGTATATTTTTTAGGCATATCCTCTTATCATACATAGATATATCAAACACCAATGTGTACTCATAACAGCTTTCTTTTATTTTAATATGACTACTAAATTATAAGTTTCCTAAGCTTCAACAAAAGTTCAAATTTTTTACTACCAAACTTTTAAAATTTTCCCAAGAAGTCTCTAAAATATTATTGCATGCACTTCCAAATATGTTGGAACTGAATTCTTTAATTTAACGGTTGTTATCCTTTTTTAAATTTCCCCTAGGTGTATCAGCCTATAACGATAATTTTTATATGTATATATAATAATCAAGAATATACATATCTAAATATAAAACTTCACGTCCAAATGATTTTTTATCACCATTTCTTTTCTAATCCACTATATATAAAAACCTATTACGGAGTTCGTTATATTATTTGTCCAATTAATTATAGGTGGGTTTCACAATACAATATATATATATATATATATATATATATATATATATATATATATATATATATATATAAATAAAGATTGTAGGTGGGTTTCTAATCCTCTATATATATATATAACATATCAAATGAAATGATTTATACAATAAGAGCAGTGGTGGAGATTGACTAAAAAGCTTGGGGTAGCCGACATAAGAATATAATTTATAAATTAAATATATAAATAATATTATATAAAAAAAAATTAAGTTGTAATAAACACAAAGTAAAGTATCAAATAATTTAACTACATGACTTAAGAATACCTTAAAGTAATGATCTACGCTATTTAATTAACTTAAAATCATCAATAATAGACTCAGAACTGATACTTGCAGCAATTTCCTTTTCAATATAAACCGCCATGCTATCTGCCAAAAAGTCAGCTTGCATCTTGTTTCTTAACCTAGATTTAATAATTTTCATTGCTGAAAAAGATTTTTCAGTTGTGGCAGTAGAAACTGGAAGAGTCATGATATGACGAAGTAGCCTATCAATCAAGTAGAAATTTTGCGTCTTTTCAGTTGCAACCAAACATGAGCACAATTCTTGGATAGTTGATAAATTCTTCGACTAGAGTGCACATTTTTTCAATGTTAAAAGCTTTATAATTATCCTTAGGAGTCAAAGCACAATTTAGAGTTAACAAATCCATTGCTTGCTCACTAAATCTGTTATTCAACTCTTGTAATTGTTTATCAATGACAGTAAAAAATATTTCAACTCTAAAATAATGTTCTATTGTAACCTGACCTTGTTGAAGATGAGAGCGTCCAACTCTTGTTGTTGAATGAACATCGTTGAGATTAGGAATATCAATATCATGTTTTTCACAAAAAGTCTTCACTTCAGTAAATAATGCATCCCAACCATCTTCTCTCAATGCTTGAATAAGAAACTTTGTTGTTCCAACCAAACACATGGCATTAACTATATCTTGAGATTGTTGTTGTAAGGCTTGACAAAGTATATCAGTTATCCCCATGATTTCTTTCATCAAATGCAAGATAAATATAAAATCAAACGCCTTCAAATAATTATAAGCACTATCAACATCCCCACGTGTAGACTAACTTACTCTTTCATTTGTAAATTTTTTTAAAACAGTACAAGTTGCCTCATACATATTTACCAAGCTACAAATAGAAGAGAAATGTGATCCCCAACGAGTATCCCCAGCTCGTTTCAAAGTACCAATTTGATTTATACCTTTACCAGTTACAATGTCATCAATTTCTAGCAAATGTGCAATTTCCTCTAATTGAGCAGCTTGTAATTCATCATGACGCTTAGTAGAAGAACAAACAACATTAACAACAAAAGTTAGCTTCTCAAAAAATTTATGAATTGGAACAACTTCTCTTGATGCAGTAACCAAAGCAAGTTGCAATCGATGAGCAAAACAATGGACATAGTATGCATAAGGACAATCTTTCATAAATAGTACTTGTAAACCGTTCCATTCTCCTCTCATATTACTAGCACCATCATACCCTTGACCACGCATGTTAGAAACATCAAGATTATGTCGAGAAAGTATATCACATACTTCTTTTTTCAGAGTTAAAGCTGTAGTGTCTTTAACATGTGCCACAAAAAAAAAAACCACTCTTGTATTAAACCAACTTTGTCAACAAATCTTAACATAAGAGACATTTTTTCCCTTTTTGATTCATCACGAGCTTCATCTACAACGATGCAAAATTAAGAATCATCAATTTCTTCATATATATGTTTTCTCACCCTACTAGAAAGAATATGCAATATTTCTTTTTGAATTTGATGTGAAGTATACTTGGAATTATATGGAGCATTTTCCAACACAACTTTCGCAACTTCATCATTGTAAGTTGCCAAGATTTTTATCAACTGAAGAAAATTGCCTTGATTTCTTGACCCGCTAGTTTCATCATGTCCCCAAAAAGCACAAGCTTGAAGTGTTAACCAACGAACAATGTCAATTGATGTCTTGAGACGTATTCGATTCTTCAAAATTTGTTCTGAGCTTTGCACTTGAAAAGTATTCCTAATATGTCCATCTTGATTCAACAAGTCTAGACAAGCTTTCATTGCATTGTTGTGTGGTGAGCAAGGATTCATCCCTATGTTTTTGAGAAAGGCGCAAAGTTTTCCATTTTTAATTTTCTTCCAATTTCTAAAACCCGTACCAATGAAGACATCTGATCCGGGACGTCCACTTGGTCTTTTGCTAAATAGATATCATGGTAAACAATATGCAGCATCTTTAGAAGGTGAATATTCTAGCCAGGAAGAAAATATGTTAAACCAAGCATATTGAAACCGTCTTGGATGAACCTCGTTGCCAGATAAAGGTCGTTCTTCTAAATTTATTTGATAAGGACCAAATTTTAGATAAGCTTTTCGTATTGCATCCAATTTATTTGGTGGATATTGCCAAATTTGAGAGTGCTTTCCGGGGTCATGTTCTAAATATTTCTCAAAGTCATCTTTGAAAACTCTAGGAACCTTGGAAAAATGATTCTCATTTTCTTCAATTCTTGGATTCTTAGAGATAGTTTCAGATGTAGAAGTTATAATTTTCCTCTTGAAAAAAGAATCAATTCTTTTACTCTTCTTTATTCTCACAAACTTATCTAAATCAACCAATTTAGGAAACATAAAACATCTTTTCAGTGAAAATTAAATACCTTATATTTGAAACAAACAAAAACTCCAAACTCCAAACATCAATTCTGACGATAAACGAAAATACGAAAAATTGAAATCCGAATCTTTTGAGTTTTGACGATTGACGAACGGCCAAGGCCGAGGCGGTCAGAGGAGCGACACGATTTGAAGGCGGTGAACAGATGAGCGATTTGAAGGCGGCGATCAGAGGTGACGCGTTTTGAAGGTAGAGAGGAAGGCTGGCCGCGACGAGCAGAGGAGACGCAATTTGAAGGCGGCGATTAGAGCAGAGGCGGCTGCGGCGAGCAGAGGAAACGCGATCTGAAGGCAGAGAGGAATGCTAGAAGACTGTAAGCAAGAGGGAGAGAGAGGAAGGCTGGCTGGAAGAGAGAGGATACTGAATTAGGTTTAAGGCATTGTTGTAATTTCTTAATTTTCATAAGGGAATTTTGGCCATTTTATCTATAATTTTTTTTTTGGGTGGCCGTGGCCCCCCCTGTCCTGTCCCTATAATGCTTCTCCCCTGAATGAGAGGGTGATGGAGTTAAATCTTGATCATACATGGTCATGGTTAACAGTTATTTAAGTGGTACATGGTCACTTACATAAGTCACGTGACTGTGACTCTTTGATCTGTGTTTATGACTGTGACTCTGTGAGAGAGTGAATGTGAATGTGATTATGTATGGACTATTGAGTGAGTATGGAATCTGAGTGAATTTAGAAAAAAAAATGATGAGTTTAACTTGACATGTTTAAGAATCCATCCATCCACTTGTTTTTTATTGAGTCTTGAATGTATATATTCTTTTAGGGACTACTTTTTTAATCCAAAAAAGTTAAATTAAAAATACCAATGTTTTAGTGGGATTCACATTCTAACATCCACTTGTTTTTTATTGACTTTGTTGTGTATGTTGTTTTGATTTATGGTTGTTGATTTATTTAAATTTTTTATTTGTATTAGAGAAGTTTGTGAGAATGAAGAAGAGTGGAATAATTGATTCTTTTTTCAAGAGGAAAATTTGTGAGAGTGAAAGAGATGAATAAATTATAACTTCTGCATCTAAAACTATCTATGAGAATCCTAGAATTGAAGAAAATGAGAATCATCTTTTCAAGGTTCCTAGAGTTTTCGAAGATGACTTTGAGAATTGTTTAGATCGTGATCCTAGAAAGTGCCCTCAAATTTGGCAATATCCACCAAATCAATTAGATGCAATACGAATAGCTTATCTAAAATGTGGTCCTTATCAAATAAATTTAGAACAATACCCTTTGTCCGGCAGCGAGGTTCATCTAAGACGGTTTCAATATGTTAGGTTTAGCATATTTCCTTCATGGCTAAAATATTCACCTTCTAAAGATGTTGTATATTTCTTATCATGCTATCTATTTAGCAAAAGATCAAGTGGACGTCCTGAATCAGATGTCTTCATTGGTACGGGTTTTAGAGGTTGGAAGAAAGTTAAAAGTGGAAAGCATTGCACCTTTCTCAAACACATAGGGATAAATCCTTGCTCACCACACAACAACGCAATGAAAGTTTATCTAGACCTGTTGAATCAGGATGAACATATTAGGAATGCTATTCAAGCGCAAAGCTCGGAACAAATTTTTAAGAATCAAATACGTCTCAAGACATCAATTGACATTATTCCTTGGTTAACACTTCAAGTTTGTGCCTTTAGAAGGCGTGATGAAACTAGTGGGTCAGGAAATCAAGACAATTTTTTTCAATTGATAAAACTCTTGGCATCTTACAATGATGAAGTTGCAAAAGTTGTGTTGGAAAATGCTCCATTTAATTCCAAGTATACTTCACATCAAATTCAAAAAGATCTCTTGCATATTCTTTCTAGTAGGGTGAGAAAACATATATATGAAGAAATTGGTGATTCCAAATTTTGCATCGTTGTAGATGAAGCTCGTGATGAATCAAAAAAGGAACGAATGTCTCTTGTGTTGAGATTTGTTGATAAAGTTGGTTTAATACAAGAGCGAATTTTTGATGTGGCACATTTGAAAGACGCTACAACTTTAACTCTGAAAGAAGAAGTATGTGATATATTGTCTCGACATAATCTTGATGTTTCTAACATCCTTGGTCAAGGGTATGATGGTCAAGGAGAATGGAACGGTTTACAAGCACTATTTATGAAGGATTGTCCTTATGCATACTATGTCTATTGTTTTGCTCATCAATTGCACTTGCCTTGGTTACTGCATCAAGAGAAGTTGTTCCAATTAATAAATTCTTTTAGAAGCTGACTTTTGTTGTCAATGTTGTTTGTTCTTCTACTAAGCGTCATGATGAGTTACAAGCTTCTCAATTAGAGGAAATTGCATATTTGCTAGATATTGATAGGATTTTAACTATTAAAGGTGCAAGTCAAATTGGTACATTGATATGAGCTAAGGATACTTGTTGGAGATCACATTTTTCTTCTATTTGTAGCTTGATATATATGTATAAGGCAACTTGTACTGTTTTTAAAAAAAATTACTAAAGAAAGAGCTGAAGGCGCAAACGCGAGAAGGGGGGTTGAATTGTGTTTGCCAAAGTTGACAACTTTTTGATAATTTATAAATAAATAAATAAAACTAGTTTGGTTTTGGTGACTTACTTGGAGTAGAAGCAATCAGATTTAGAGATCGCAAGCAATGAAAGCATAAATAATTTGACACGTAGATTTATCTTGGTTCACCACTAACTTGGCTACATTCAGTCCCCTCATTCAGAATGCTTTAATCCACTAATTCAAATACCTTGAATTACAAAACACCTGACCCTCCAAGTCAGTCTTCCCAAACAGCCTGACAACCCCAGACTTTTGAGGAACTAACCACCTTGATCCTACAAGCCAAGTCTTCTCCTAACAACCTAACAACCCCAGATTGAAGAAGAAACTAAACCACTATCGGGTTGGATACAAAAGATTGAAACTTGAGTAGTTGCTTCTAACAAAGTTGACAATAATAATAACTCCTACAGTATAAGAAAAGAACACTCAGAAAATATTTCTAACTTGAACAAGTGTTTCTCTCTTTGAACTCTAAAATGAATTGAGAACTTTGACCTTGAATTACTCTTTTCTGCTTTTTGATGCTTTTCTTCTTCAACCTTGAGTGTCTATTTATTGTGAAAATTTGGGTTTCAATTTAATCCTTGTTTAATTCTGAATTGTATCTTGTTCAGTTTGAATTTGTAAATTCTTCATATTGATTTTGTTCCTATTTTGTGTAGATTGGGTTTGTAAATTCTTCAGATTGATTCTGTTCCTATTTTGTGTAGATTGAATTTGTAAATTCTTCAAATAAAATCTTCTTCAAATCTTCATCAAATGTTGATCAAATATTATTCAAATCTTCTTCAAAATATTTTTCAAATCTTGACCATATCTTTTTTTCATCTTGGTCAAAGATTTTCTTCAATTATAAATATGAATCAAATCTTATTTTAGATTTTCTTCAATTATAAATTTGAATCAAATCTTATTTTAGATTTTCTTCAATTATAAATTTGAATTGAATCTTATTTTAGATTTTCTTCAATTATAATTTTGAATCTTCTTTCATACTCTTTGAAGTCAAATATGTTGTTTTCATAAAATATTGTTGTTAACATCAAAACTCTAAATGTAAAACCAACTTGGTTCCAACAATCTCCCCCTTTTTGATGATGACAAAACTTGTATTTTTGATAACTTTGCTTTATTTTTATTTGACTCCCCCTAACTTAGTGTTTCCCCTAAGTCTTAGTATCATTTTCTCTCCACTTTCCCGCTTTTGTCATTAGACAAAAAGACTTGAAAGTGAAACTATGTCTTTTTTTTTCTTCATTTTTCTCTTTTTTATTTATTTATTATTTATTTTTTTGAGTAACATGAATATAATATAGTACAAGAAAATATATAAACTAATGTAAAACTAAACTACTTTAAAGTTATCACAATATTAGTCAGGTATGAAGGTAAGGTTTAGGTTTTTCTTGATGAAGTCAAACCTATCTTCAGGAAGTGGTTTGGTGAATATGTCAACCGATTGATGTTCAGTGTCTACAAATTAAATGTTTAGTACCACTTTTTGAACAATGTCCCTAATGAAGTGGTGTTTGATCTCTATGTGTTTAGCTCTAGAATGTAAGATAGGGTTTTTGGTTAGACAAATGGCAGAAGTGTTATCGCAATAGATGGGAATGTTGGATTCTAGGATTTGGTAGTCTTCAAGTTGGTGTTTCACCCAAAGTAGTTGAGAACTGCAGCCAGCTGCTGAAATGTACTCAGCTTCTGCTATTGACATTGTAATGGTGTTTTGTCTCTTACTTCACCAAGATATTAAGTTGTTGCCTAAAAATGTGCAGTTGCCACTTGTGCTCTTTCTCTCAATTTTATCTCCAGCATAATCAGAATCACAGTATCCACTAAGTTTGTACTTAGGAGATTTCTTGTAGAACAAGGTAAGGTTGGTAGTGCCTTTTAGGTATCTAAGGATTCTCTTAACAGCAGTTAAATGTGATTCCCTAGGATCAGCTTGAAATCTTGCACATACACATACACTAAACATGATGTCAGGTCTCGAAGCGGTAAGGATCCTATCATTCCTCTATAGGTTTTTTGGTCAACTTTTTCTCCTGAATAATCTTTTTCAAGTGAACAAGTAGGGTGCATTGGTGTAGCCAAAGGTTTGCAATCACTCATCTTAAACTTTCTAAGAAGCTCTTTTGTATATTTAGGTTGATGAATGTATATACCTTTTTGACTTTGCTGAATTTGTATCCCTAAGAAGAACTTAAGTTCTCCCATCATACTCATTTGAAATTCAAGCTGCATCAATTTAGAAAATTCTTGACAAAGAGTGCCATTAGTAGATCTAAAAATAATATCATCAACATAGATTTGAATAATAAGAATGTTATCTCTTATTGATTTTCTAAAAAGTGTATTATCTAGTTATCCTCTTTCAAATTTATTTTTAAGCAAGAAGTTACTAAGTCTAACATACCATGCCCTAGATGCTTGTTTTAGACCATACAGATTTCCTAAGTTTAAAAACATGATTTGGAAATTCAGAACTTTCAAAACCTGGGGGTTGTTTAACATAGACTTCTTCACTTATATAACCATTTAGAAAAACACTTTTAACATCCATTTGAAATAATGTAATGTTATTATTTGCAGCAAAAGAAAGTAGGATGCGAATAGCTTCTAACCTGGCCACTGGAGCAAATGTCTTAGTGTAATCAATGCCTTCTTATTGACTGTAGCCTTGTGCGACAAGTCTTGCCTTGTTTCTAACCACTTCACCTTTTTCATTTAGCTTGTTTCTGAAAACCCACTTGGTTCCAATAATGATCTTATCTCAAACATCATTCCTCTCAAATTCATTCAACTCTTCTTGCATTGCAAGAATCCATCCATCATCTGCCAATGCTTCATCAATAGAGGTAGGCTCAATTGATGAGAGTAAGCCAAATAAACTGGTATCTTTAAGTGATGATCTGGTCCTCAAAGGATCACTTGCACTTCCTATGATTAGAGTTTCAGGATGAGATGACTGGTTCCATTCAGGTCTTTCTTCTGACTTATCTGGACTATTTCTGACTTGATCAGATTCATCCTTTGAAGATTTGTCATATTCTTCTAATTTACTTGTATCCTCTGATTTTTCAAGTTCTTCAGGTCTGTCTGCATCTGCTTCCTTTGGTTCCGATAAACTTGCATTATCATCATCTTGCTTTGACTTTTTAAGGTCAAGCTGTTTGTCATCAAATTTAACATGTATGGATTCCTCCACAATATGAGTTTCTCAATTAAACACTCTATAAGCCTTGGATCTTTCAGAGTATCCAATGAAGGTACACTTTTGAGATCTAGAATCAAATTTACCAAGGTTATCCTTAGTGTTTAACATATAACAAGTACAACCAAATTGGTTAAAATAAGAGATGTTAGGCTTTTTATCTTTCCACAATTCATATAGTGTTTTATTCAATATAGATCTAATATAGACTCTATTTTGAATATAACATGCAGTATTAATTGCTTCAACCCAAAAGTGTTTTGCAACATTCATATCATTTAACATGGTTCTGGGCATTTCTTGGAGTGATCTATTCTTTTTTCTACAACTCCATTTTGTTGGGGTGTTCTAGGAGAGGAGAAATTGTGAGAGATTCCATTCTCATCACAAAAACTTTCAAAGAACTTGTTTTCAAATTCTTTTCCATGATCACTTCTAATTGTTACAATCTTAAGACCCTTTTCATTCATTATTTGTTTGCAAAATGTGATAAACACTTTGTGGGATTCATCCTTACTTCTTAAAAATTTTACCCATGTCCACCTAGTGTAATCATCTACTATAACAAAACCATATTTCTTTCCACTTAGAGAGACTGTTTTTACTGGCCCAAAGAGATCTATATGTAAGAGCTCAAGGGGCTTTGAGGTAGAGATTGAGTTCTTAGGGGTAAAGGAGTTTTTTGTTTGTTTTCCCTTTTGACAAGCTTCACACATAATTTTAGTTTTGTAACTAAGCTTAGATAGACCTCTAACTAGTTGAAATTTATTCAGTTTTGAAATTAATCTAACGTTTGCATGACCTAATCTTTTGTGCCAAATTAGTTTCTCTTCATTTACTGACATAAGACACTTAACCTCTTGTTTCTCTAGACTAAACAGATTTATCTTATAAATCTTGTTTTGCCTTTGACCTGTAAAGAGTATAGATCCATCTTTTTGACTAATTGCCTTGCATGTTTTTTGATTGAATATAAAATCATAATTATTATCACTTAACTAACTAATACTTAATAAATTATGCTTAACACCTTTAACAAACAAGACATCTTTATTAGAAGGGAAAGTACCATTACCAATTGTACCTTGACCAATGATCTGACCTTTTTGCTTTCCTCCAAAATTCATTGTGCCTCCTTTGTTCAAAGTTAGTTCTTGGAACATAGACTTTTCTCCCGTCATATGCCGCGAGCATCCACTGTCCAAGTACCATGATTGGTGTTTAACTTGATTGCTGAAGACATCTGCAACAAAGATAATTTTGTTCTTAGGTACCCCAATTTGGTTGGGTTCAAGTTTGTTAGTCTTGAAAGGTTTCTTGTGTTTCTTTGTATTTAACATGGGACAAGATAATTTGGAGTGACCTTTCTTAGAGCAAACAGTACACAAGATATCAGAGGGAATAGGTTTAGGTTCTATTACAGTTTCTTCAAATCCTATACCTCTTTTACCCTTTCTACTAACTCCATAAATCATAGAAGCATATTTTCTTCTTTCCATTCCATTAGCAAGAAAATCTTGAAATACTTGATCAAGCTTATCAGAGTTACATGTGATATTTTCAATTGATGTTGAACTAAGATTGCTTTTTAGAGTTAGATTTTTAGCCTTAAGTTCAGTAATATCAGTTTTCAAATTTTCATTATCTGTTTTAAGTTCAGTAGTATCAGTTTTTAGAGTTGCATTTTCTGTTTTAAATTCAACACTTTGATTCCTTAAAGCATTAACTTTTTCAGTTAGATTTGTATTTTCTTTCCTAAGTGTTTTCAGTTTTAAAGACAATTTGTGATTATTATTTAAAAAATCATTTATAGCAGTAATTAAATCAGATCGAGTAAAGTCCGAAAATACCTCAATTTCTTCATCTGTTGATTCACTTTCAGAGTCAGAATCTGTGTTGGATCGAGAGACAAAGTTGGTATAAGTCATCATAGCCAAATCTCCTTGTTCATCGTTAGAGGATTTTGGGGTCTGGAATCTTTCCTCTGGTGTTTCTCTTTCTCCATATTTGGACATTCTGACTTGATATGTTCAGGTTCATTGCATCCATAGAAGATGATGCTTTTCTTGTCATATTTATCATCATTTCCTCTGTTGGATTGTTGGAATATCTTGGGGAAATTTTTACTTTCTATTGTGCCACATCTTTTGATTTTTTCTAGATATGAAAACAATCTCTTCTTCCTCTGAGTTCAGATTCTGATCATCTGAATCACGAACCTCTGATTCTGATGTTGCCTTTAGAACCTTCTTCTGCTTAGATTTCAAGGCTAGAGTCTTGTTCTTCTTCTTGGGCTCATCTTCTTCAAGCTCAATTTCATGTGATTTGAGAGAGTTGATTAATTCTTCTAGCCTTAGAGTGTTTAGATCCTTTGCTTCCTGAATGGCAGTGATCTTAGGTCTCCATTTGCTTGTCAAACTCCTAAGAATTTTCATCACATGATCAGCAGTAGTATAACTCTTCTCAAGTACCTTTAATCCTGAGACCAGGGTCTGGAATTTGGAAAGCATTGTTTCAATCTTCATCTTCTTCCATCTTGAACAACTCATACTTTTTGACTAAGAGGTTGGCTTTTGCTTCTTGAACTTGCTTGCTTCCTTCATGGTTCAGAATCAGACTATCATAAATACTATTTGTTGTCTCTTTGTTGGTGCACTTGTCAAACTCCTTGAAGGTGATTGCATTTATCATGAATGTTCTGGACTTATGATGCATCTTGGACATCTTCTTCTGATAAGCATTCATCTCCTTTCTTGGAATTTCAATACCATCAGTATTCTTCGGAGCAATATAACCATCTTCCATCAAGTCCCAAAGTTCAGGATCTTGTGAAATATAGAAACTTCTCAGCCTGTCTTTCCAATACTCAAAACGTTCTCCATCAAATAGAGGTGGTTTGTTGTTGTTTCCTCCAACAGCTTCTTCACTGAATCCACCCATATTGAACCCTTTGATCTTTTCTCAAACACTGTAAAGTGCTCAGCCTTGAGACCGACCTCTGATGCCAATTGAAGGTGCAAACAGGAGAAGGGGGTTGAATTGTGTTTGCCAAAGTTGACAACATTTCGATAATTTATAAATAAATCAAAAAAACTAATTTGGTTTTGGTGACTTACTTGGAGTATAAGCAATCAGATTCAGAGATAGCAAGCAATGAAAGCATAAATAATTTGACACGTAGATATATCCTGGTTCACCAATAACTTGGCTACATCCACTCCCTTCATTTAGAATGCTTTAATCCACTAATTCAAATACCTTGAATTACAAAGCACCTGACCCTCCAAGTAAGTCTTCCCAAACAGCCTAACAACCCCAGAGTTTTGAGGAACTAACCACCTTGACCCTACAAGCCAAGTCTTCTCCTAACAACCTGACAACCCCAAATTGAAGAAGAAACTAAACCACTATCGGGTTGGATACAAAAGATTGAAACTTGAGTAGTTGCTTATAACAAAGTTGACAATAATAATAACTCTCACAGTATAAGAAAAGAACACCCAGAAAATATTTCTAACTTGAACAAGTGTTTCTCTCTTTGAACTCTAACATGAATTAAGAACTTTGAGCTTGAGTTACTCTTTTATGCTTTTTGATGCTTTTCTCCTTCAGCCTTGAGTGTCTATTTATAGTGAAAAATTGGGCTTCAATTTAGTCCTTGTTTAATTCTGAATTGTATCTTGTTCAGATTGAATTTGTAAATTCTTCAAATAAAATCTACTTCAAATCTTCTTCAAAATATTCTTCAAATATTCTTCAAAATATTCTTCAAATCTTGACCATATCTTCTTTTCAACTTGGTCAAAGATTTTCTTCAATTATAAATATGATTCAAATCTCATTTAGATTTTCTTCAATTATAAATTTGAATTGAATCTTATTTTAGATTTCCTTCAATTATAATTTTGAATCAAATCTTATTTTAGATTTTCATCAATTATAATTTGGAATCTTCTTTCATACTATTTGAAGTCAAATATGTTTGTTTTCATAAAATACTTTTGTTAACATCAAAACTCTAAATGTAAAACCAAATTGGTTCCAACAAGAGCGAGTTATTCTACATGTGGGGATGCTGATGGTGCTTATAATTATTTGAAGGTGTTTGATTTCATATTTATCTTGCATTTGATAAAATACATTATGGGGATAACTGATACGCTTTGTCAAGTCTTACAACAACAATCTCAGGATGTAGTTAATGTCATGTATTTGGTTGGAACAACAAAGTCTCTTATTCAAGCCTTGAGAGAAGATGATTAAGATACATTATTTATTGAAGGAAAATCTTTTTGTGAAAAATATGATATTGAGATTCCTGATCTCAACGATGTTCATTCAGCAACAAAATTTGGACACTCTCGACTTCAACAAGGTCAGGTCACAATAGAGCATTATTTTAGAGTTGAAATTTTTTTACTGCCAATATTGACCAACAATTACAAGAGTTGAATAACAGATTTAGCGAGCAAACAATGAATTTGTTAACTCTAATTTGTACATTGACTCCTAAGGATAATTATAAAGCTTTTAATATTGAAAAAATTTGCACTCTAGTTGAAAGATATTACCTTATGGATTTCATTATGCCAGAGAAGATTAATTTGAAATTCCTACACTGACATTTCTTGATTGATGCTCTTCTAGATTTAAATTTGAAGAATTTATCAACTATCCAAGAACTGTGCTCATGTTTGGTTGCAATTGAAAAGACGCAATATTTCTACTTGATTGATATACTACTTTGCCTTATAATGACTCTTCCAATTTTTACTGCCACAACTGAAATTTTTCAACAACGAAAATTATTAAGTCTAGGTTAAGAAATAATATGCAAGCTGACTTTTTGGTAGATAGCATTGTAGTTTATATTGAAAGGGAAATTTCTGCAAGTATCAGTTTTGAGTTTATTATTGATGATTTCAAGTTACTTAAAAAGCATAAAGCATTACTTTAAGGTATTTTTAAGTCATGCAGTTAAATTATTGGATACTCCACTATGTGTTTATTACAACTTAATTTTTTGCTATATAATATTATTTGCATATTTAATTTATATATTATAATTTTATGTTGGTCACTCCAAACTTTATAGTCAAGTTCCGCCACTGCTAACAAGATACAAGGCTAAGCTTATAACTAACTAAGGCCGATAATAACTAAGTAAACCTAAAATCAATAAGGATTTGGAATAAGCTTGGACTGTAGCTGAGTTGACATTGATTTGGTCAAACTGGGCAGACTAGCTGGTGTACTAATTCGTTGGTGTGTTTACAAAGTTTGTGACTCTATATTTAATGTTATTGTAATGAGCATATTTGTTAGTTCTAAAGTCTGCTAGTTGGTTCTTTCTATTATGCATTCCTGTTAATACTATTTGCTTATAAAAAAAGACAGCACAAGTAATATTTTAAGGAAATAGATAAAACTGAACTATCTCTAAGCCTTTGAATTAGAGAAAGTTGTTGGTGTTGGCAAGCAAAAGATAAAAGAACCTATGTAGCCTAAAATATCGAATTGTGAACTACTATGGAGCTCATGCCTATGTTTTTTGATCTTGTGAATACTCAGGTTTATGATTAGTTAATCTATGAAATGTTAATTAGTTAACATTATATTACTCCCTTCAATTTCAAATATAAAAAAATCAACAAAAACTAATGTATTTGATCAAAATTTTGAACCATATTCTATGTCATTGTAATGAGTAGTTGTTACAACCGCCGAATATAAAAAACTTATAAATATTTAGTGCTATATATTTGATTTGTACAAACCATTTTGAATACAATCAATCAAACTACCTAGTCTATTTGCATATTATCTTCTTTGCCTTTATTACATTCTTTGTTTATCAACAATTTTTAAAATAGTTAAAGAATCCACAATTATAAAATAAAGTCTTCTTAGCGTAATATCAACCGAATTTGAACATCATTATTAGCATTTTATTGGACCTTTATTCGGCTAAATCTATTAAGCTTCATTATACACTATAGTCAAAATAAAAACAAGGACACAAGATTAATTTAATTCTTAAGATGAAACTTTGATCTACATTATGGCTAATTGATAATGTTGACCTAACAATAAATATGGCCTCAATATTATCTAGACAACTCAATTTATTCAAAGTAAACAAATGGGAACAACAATTTAAGATTGACACATAGGACCAAGCATCCACCAATCAAAATATAAGCAAAATCGTTGACATTATGGTACCAATAGTTTGTAAAATGTCACTTGAAAAGAGGATGAAGGGGGGAGCTAGCTAGCAATATGCATAGATGACAAGAAAGGTTCCAAATCCATCATAATCCATCACATGAACAATTCAGTTTGGTCGGCTAAATAGACATTAAAATAATTGGAATGCTCAATTGGATAATTAAATTAATAAATGAATAAACAAACATTAGTGTGAAAGCTAATTGGATTATTTGGCTTTCCATGAAGGACAAGAGATGTGTGTGCAACAATCTCAACCCACTTTGAGTGAAAAGCGGCTTGTGGAATAGTGAGAACATGCATCATCGTGCTACCTTCGATGCTATAGGTGTGCCCTTCACATGGAAATTGACACTTTACAATTTTTGTTTCCTTTTCCAAGTGGTCCATACACTTTGGATTAACTTTACTAATTATAATTCTTTAATTACACTAGATAGTGGGTTGCCATTTGTTTAGTTTTAATCACTTCATTAAGATAAGCATCGTTTAATATTATATTATATAATTTTATATTATATATTTTCTATATTTCACGATGTACGATCAATGTGTATTTATTTTAAAATGAACGATAATATCTATTTTTAATGTAATATTAATTATTTTTTTATACTTGCACCCTCTAGTTATTTTTTAATGTAATTGATTTATTTTTATATTTTTTATTTTGCAATTATAATAATGGTGAATATAACGATATTTATAAGAGTAATTTAATAAAAATATTTTTTTTATTTATGAATTTTTTTAATATATGTGAAATATTCGCTCGAGTCACTCATCGTAAGATAGATGAGTTAATATATTATGGTTGTCGTACTATAGAATATGTTTCAAGGTTTTTTTGAATGGACATATTCATATTCATTTATTCTACTCTCTAAAGGGATGACTATGTCTTTCTCGAGGACTACATATCATTCACAAAATTCGGAACACATACGTCAAAACACACACACACATGCCACAAGGTTTGTATTTTAGCAAAATCCGTGAACTAAACGTTCTATGAACTTGGCTAATTTGTGATATTCTTAGGGAACCCCTTGGATTTTAGCTTGGGGTCAATGCTAAATCCTCATATGTGAGTTTATAGGGAAAAAAATAATTATATGCTTACATTACAAGAAATATATATTACGAGAAAGGTTTAAAGTGAATTGATAAGAGGTTCAATATTCAATCTTCATTCTCAATATAATACTAACAATGTTAACATCCTAAAATTAGTTGATTTAAAAAATAATTACAAAAAATATATATTAATAATTGACTCAGCACACTACCAAAGAAAGTTAACACAAATTAAAGGTTTTTAGAGATTGTGAAATCTATCTCTAATTTGGTGAGCAAATTTAATGACGAAGGAATTAATGATAGATTTATTTTTTCTATCTTTAATCTTGTTCACTAATTCTATTTTTCTATTGGAAAATTCGTATTAATATGCCTAGTATTTCACTAGATATGACTTTCATGCTTATTTTAATGGGTCACGAGGGAGCCTAAAATAATCAAATGGATCAAATATATTGGGTTAAGAGCAAATCAAACAAGGGGTTAGTACAACACATCTTGTTCCAAACTCTAAAGGTATTAAAAATATATGAGTCATCTTACTATCTTACTTATGTGATATTCAACATTCATTTTTCATTCAATGTAAGACTTTTACTTATATTTAACATACCAACACTCCATCTCTCAAGTGTAAGTCAATCAATTAATTTTTCGAGATTTCTTCCCTCAAGCATAAGCTTTATCATCATTTGCATAATTGCATTGCGATTGACAAACATATATGTGTTGAGAAGTCTGGGGACGCAGGAACAACAATGAGTCAAATGCACCAAAAACCTTAAGACAATGGGTACATGGGTCACGACTCTTATTTATCCACCATTTAAGTTATTCATAGTCGATGTGGGAATTAATCACTCACAGTTAAAACCAACAAACTCCCCCTCAAATGTGAGTCTCCACATCATATACTTGCACTGACCGTTAGGCTAAATTGCATCCGTGGTCCCTTAACTTAATTTCAATTAACGTTTTAGTCATTTATTTTCTTTTTTTTCCCAATTTGGTCCTTTATTCTTTATTTGATGTTGTTAGAGATGAAAATATGAGTTTATTTAAAGATTTAAGTTATGAATTTGATGAAATTTGCATTATATTGAGGATGATAATTAATTTTATGGGTTTTGTTTGAAATTTGTGATGAATTTTTGCAAAAAAAAGGATAATATTGTTGACATTTTAAAACATAAAAGATCAAATAGTCACTTAAAATTAAAATAAAGGACTAAATCGTGGAAAAAAAAAAGATAAAGGACTAAAACGTTAACTGAAATTAAGTTAAAGGACCACAGATGCAATTTAGCTCTGACCGTTATCACCAATAAGACATGCTTTCTGACTACATCGCCAAAAAGACTTTCAATACAAGGATCCAATACTAGGATCCACTCTCGCTCCCCCCACCAAGCCAAACTAGGGCTCTAATACGGACCAAATGCTCCAAGATCACCAGAAACTTTGACACCGCATCTCTACCAAAAATCTTAAAGCAATGAGTATATGGATCACACTCTTATATATTCAACATTTAAGTCATTCATAATCGATGTGGGAATTAACCAGTCATACTTGAATCCAACAACTTGAACATGTCATGCCACAATCTCTCCTTCAAATGAAAGTCCATTCTTTCATTTGGAATTGCTCTCCCTCTGGTGGAAGTTTTTTCATCTACACATATTTGCAACACAGTTTGTATAATAGTATACATCAACGAGATACACCTATGCCCATTATATTATGCAAGAAGATTTTACAAGGAGTCAGTATAACTTGTAGTTACAAACACAAATCCATAGGTATAGATGATTATTGACTACAAAATTTTTTCTTTCGGTATAGGTTTTTGTATCTATAACTACGTTATTTTACCTTTACCTACAGTTTTTGTTAGTTATTAAAAGTCAATTTTCATGTAGTGTTAGTCAAGTTAGACTTCAATACCTCTGTTGGATCCCGACAAGAGCTTAAAACACCATAGGATCATCATTGCATTACGCTAAAAACAACTATACAAGTGGTTAGGTTACCACATCTCTAACCATAATCTTAAAAAAAAAAAAAATGAGTACATAATTTCGGGGTTGTAGAATATGGTTTTGGTCCAAAGGTGGATCTCACTATTTTTAGTAAATTTTAATAAAATATTATACTTGCTCTCCAATATTTTTTGGGTTTAATGATCATGCATTGTCAGTGTAAACAGTTTTTCGTTGATATATAACATCAGCCATTGATTATAAAATTATTGATAGATGAAAATTATAATCATGAGATGAGATGATAAGATCAATTATTCATATTAATTGTCACTGTAAAATTAGTTTAAATTGATACAATTCTTTTTCTATTATTATTATTATTATTATTATTAAATTCATTGTTTACTAAAATCATCTTTGTCTTATGATCCTTCCATATGAAAAATGTTGTAATATGAATGAATAAGGAAATCAATTAATTGATCTCTTTAAGCAGCTTCATTGATGTGAAATCCTAAGAAAAGCTGGAAAATATTGATGCATAAGAGTGAATATGTAAATTGGTCCTTGAAATTATAAGCGTATATTAAATTAGTCCTTAAATTTTGTGAATTGACAAATACATCAATGACATTGTAAAATATCAATTAAAATAGTTTTTGTATAAATTTTTGGTGTTAGATATTTTGATATGACACTGTAATAATATGTAACTTATCCACGTTAATCCCACATTAATCTCATCTTCCTAAGACAAATTTGTCGATTAAATTTAGTAATCATAGAGATAAATTTGTGAGCAATTGTAATTGTGCATTGATTAAATATGGACAAATTAGTTCATGAAAAATTTAAATTTAATAAAAAAATTTAGTTCACATTGCAACGACATTAATATAAGATAAATTTAGTGGAGTCAAATATTAAATTAACACGATACATTATAATCTCTAACAATAAAAAATTAAATATGAAATATTTTAATTATTATTTTACAATTTCAAATATATATTTATTAATTTTTAAAATTAAGTGATTAATTTCACCGATACATATATAATTTAAAAGTCCAAATTGCATATTCACTCGGCTTCTCAACTAGTTTATTTTGACAAGTCATCAAGTTATATATAGTGGAATCCTTACTATACATGATAATAAACTTTATGAATTTTCCATAATCAATATTCAAAGTTAAAAATCAACGATCAACCTATCACATCGTCACTATAAATGCAAGATACATGGTTATAACTTCTTTTATTTATTTATTTATTAAAGTTATAACTTCTTTTCTTTTCATTATTATTATACAATATATACATGACCTTATTAGTGGTCCTAATATATTATTTGTATGTGTCATATGTTACAACTTACAAATATAATACACAGATATTTCATAGTCACCACAAAGCACCAACCAATAGGTAATTTCAACCGTCAATCTTTACCTAATTATATATCTAAGTCAATCAAACTTCATAAATACGTGAAAAGGTTCCAATATAAGAACGCCCCACCATTTTAATTGGGTTTGGTTTTCTCTGTCTAAAAAATCAAACCAAACTTATTGGTTAATACCTATCAAGACTACAATAATTTTGACTTTAAACACCGATAAAAAACCGTGACAAAAAATAATAAAACTGTGGTATAAACTTCAGGCAATAGTTTGCCTACGATTTTTCACGCGTGTAGATAGTCGTTGTCTATTCGAAGAGGCAACAATTTTTACACTTCAGACCACAAATTCTTAAAACTGTTACCTAAAGAGTATATATAGTCCACAGTTAATATTAATGTTTTAGACAATGGTTTTATTATACAATGAATAATAATTGTTGTCTATAGGTTTAGGCAACACTTCCATAAATGTTGTCAAATACCTCATACTATATTTATAAACTGTTGCCTATTGTTTTACTCGACAGTTTCACAAACATAGTCACATATATTTGACTATACATTATAAAGTGTTGTCTATTCTTTTAATACACAATTATGTATTAGTACGCACTTTATGCTCTAAATTTTAGTGTCTCTTGTTGTCTATACTTCTATCATGCAGATGAAATTTGATGTCTATTTTGCTCATAATTAATATTAATAGAATTGAAACTAATCCATAAATTGTAAATAACATTCCAAAATATTAATAATATCAAGTTACTATTTAAAATGACATAAAAAAAGTCACTTCCCAAGATGTGAAAAGCATATATGTTTGAAATTAATCAAAGCTATGGATATAAACTTGTAATTGTTTTATATGTATCTCCAAAAAAGTAAAACAAAACAAAACATAATTAAGTCAACTTCAGTCTTCATCATCTTCGTAATGTTGAGGATCATCTAGATCTTCATCAAGTTGAAGATCATCTTCCTCATCTTGAGGGTCTTTTTCTTTGTTTGTAACATGTAAATATTAAAATAATGCATATATAATTAATCAAAATTGAGAAAATAATACTATGTCGCATTCCTATAAAAAACTAATATAAGAAACAAAACATAATCATCATTTCATATTCCTATATCCTATTCCTATATATATTAGATCAAAAATTCGCATCAACCTTGTGAATATGTGCCTCAAATCATCTAACTAAAGTTGGTTAAGCTTTAGTGGTTGTTATAACTACCTTTGTCAAGTTAGTTATGATAGGTGGTTATAGTTAGTTTGCTTGTGGATACTATATATAAAGCTGTAATATAGTAAAAGAAGGTGGTTGTAGTTTTATAGCTGAAAACTGAGAGAGGCATAATCAATTTGTGACTCATAGGAAATCAGAGGAAGAAGATTGAAGGGAGAGAAAGAAAGATTGAGTGAAAAGGCGAGTATTGCTGGTTCATAAACAGTGATAGATACTAGGAGATCAATCTTGAGAAGCCTTTAATCTTGTAAAGTTCAATTAACAATAGTGGATTAATCTTGCTTGCTTGTCCATGACGTAGGTCTCATCTATTGAGACCGAACACGTAAATCTGGGTGTTATTCTTCCCTTATCTTTCTTTATTTTTCGTTTAATTTGATTGAAAGAACTGGTTTTCAAAACTGCAGAAACGAAGAACGATAATCAGTCTTCGTTTTTCTGGTTTTCAGTTCTGTCAAGAACGTTCTCCGTTTTCAGCAGAAAACCAAGAACGTTCTTCGTTTTCGTTTTTTCTCTACAATTGTTTGTTTTCTATTTTGTTGGTTAATTCTTGTTGCAGATCCCAATATTTTTTTAACATCATCCATATGCTATATAAATGCAAGGCTATAAACAATACACCAATTTCAAATAACTATCATCCTTAAGTAATATAGTCAAAAATCTAGTAAAATATACTATGAACTATGAACAAAAATTATAGTAGGTCTTTAAACAAACTACTATGTACAACACATAATTTCATGAAATAGCCTAAAGTCAAAAATGTTGTAGTACAATAAAAATGATTGAATAATTTTAAAATTTTAATCAATATATCATTAATTAAATTAATTAAATATATTACAAATTTAAATCAAACTCTTTGTGTAAGCTAGATGGATTCGAGGAGCCAAGAGCCTTTCATATTTAGTAATTTTGTGGAAGAAATGAAACTAAATGATTTTCCTCTTTTCGGAAGAAATTTTAAGTGGTTCTAATAGAATGTGCAAATTTGTGGGGCATGTCTGTAAAAGTTGGTTGCAGTCAAATTTTACCAAGTGGATGGACTTTGTCTTGAAAGAAAAACTTAAATCCCTCAAAGGTGACATTAAGAGGAGGAGTAAAGAGGTCTTCAGTAAGATTGATGCGATAATTGAGATTCTTACGAGGGAAATAAATTTGATTGATGTGAGAAGCCATAGAGCAAATTCTTACGAGGGAAATAAATTTAATCGTAAATACAAATTATTTAACATTTACATATATAATTAATAAGAATGTATCGAGAATGGTGTATTTTTAGGTTTCGAGAAATTGTTGCTGAGGGAACAAGGATGAGAGGTAAACTACTCTCATGATCGTTTAGGTTATCAGCATTAGGTTATCCGTTTAATAGGGAAACAATTAAATAGCTAAAATGGTTGTGAGAAATGCCCTCTCTTATTGGACATAACAGAATGATTCAACCAACCCATTATGATTCATTGAGAAACAAAACCCAACACATATTAATTAATTATTTTTTGCTTAATAATAATAGACCATACTTTATATCAACAACAATTTCTAATTATAGATTATTGTCAATCCATAATTGATTAATTAAATCATTAATCTAGCCATGATAGTTGGAAGTAGAGCTCTAGTAGATCGTGAATGAGGTGATTTAAGGAGAGGGATATCAACTCAATGCATTTTTACAATTGGGTGAAAACAGAGGGAAATTAAGATGAATCAAATGGTGGCGCTTAGGGTTAGGAAGCGGTCGTTAGAGGAAGTTGTCGATGTTCAGTCTAAAGTAACTCTATATTTCTCTTGAGACTTTTCTGAGGTGTGTTAGGATAGAATTCGTCTAGATAGGATTCCTATTTCAACTATCTCAATGGGTAAAGGAGCTTATCTATTTGTCTTGTTGAAATGTGCAGAGATTAAGACTATGGTGTAGTCTTGTGATGGGAATAAGAGCCCAGATTCTGATGGTTTTAACTTCTTATTCATTAAGCCTTTTGAGATCCTTTGAAGGACGAGATCTAAATTATGTTTGATCAATTTTTTTTTCTAAATGCAACTCTATAAATAAATTTTGACTCTTACATGATTACTTTAATCCCCAAAATGGACCCACTTCTACAATTAGGAGTCTTTAGAGCATTCTTGAGTGTGTATATAAACTATTGGCAAAGGTACTTGTTTGATGATTAGTTACAGTAATAAACATTGTTATCTCTTCATCATTTGACCTTATCATTTGACCTTCATCAAAGGGAGACAACTAGTTGGTGTGACTATTGTGGTAATAACCCTATTTATGCAGACTAATCAATGGGGAATCAATTCACATTCTTTTAATCAATCTTGACATTCAAAGTTTATATGTTTTCATTGTGGGACCCGATAATCTACCGTGCAAAGCAAGTTTAATTGTACAGTCATAACTTCCTAAATAATTGCTTCATTGTGTGAACTAAACTCCGCCATGAAAAACTATTTGATTGTGCAATATCTGAAAGTTAATATTTGTAGTGCAATGGGACATATTTGTATTGTGAAATGTCTCGTAAATGACATGTTTAAGACTTGTATCACAGTGTGAAGGGACTATTTTGTCGAAGGAAAATATGGTATATGACTCTATAAATCTAAACCAACTCCACTTTTAGTGCCATTTCTTCTTAGGCAAATTCTGAAGACTACATTCGTAAAATTCGTCATTTTAATAACTCTTACGTATAGCCACATAATTGTAAGCTTCCATATATCAATTGCACTTTAATACATCCTAATTTTAATTGGTAAGTATCATTTTTTATTCTATATATCTACTTGTCGTTTGTTGCATTAACTTTGCTTTCGATCGATTAAATGTTATTATAAACACCTTTAATATCATTCCAGACAAATCGTAAAGTCAAATCAAGATGGGAGTGTAACCTTACCTATCAACATTGTGTATTTTAAACTATTTACATTAGTGTGAGGTTAATGAGATCGAGTTATGAGAATAATTGGGATAAGATGAACGAGAATGTCACATTTCTCAACCGTTCAAGGATGACCGATAGCATAAAAATATATAGAAACATTGATTAGTTGTTGTTGTGATTATTGTTTTCTATTGTGATTGTTGTATATCTCTGTTGATATGTTGACTAAATTATGTGATGAATTGTTGAAATGAGTTATTTTGATTGATATGAATGTGTTATTGACTACATTATCATGATTATTGTATACATGTGAAAAAATTTCTAGTGTGATATAACATGTTACATGTACTGTAAAAATGTGTTATACATGATTCATGCTCATGATGGTCGTTTTTCTATAAGGAGTGACTTAGGACAACAAGGGGACAAGCGTAAATGTGAGGGTCTTGTGAAGGTTCTGGAAAACACAAGAAAGAGGGATTTGAATTGTGTTTACCATTTTTCAATACTATTTTGCTTTTCTTACAAAAAAACAGTTCTTTATCAAAACATTCAACTTACTATTGAAAGAGGTCTAGAGAAAGTAAGGTTGAATCATAAAGAACTAAAATGCGACAATTAAAAGAGAACAAAGAGACCAAAATATTTTTATACTGGTTCACAACAAACTGTTGCTACCTCTAGTCCTCTCCTTATAGAGAGATTTTGCCTCAGTACAGTCGATGACTTAATCCATTATTTCCACAAATAGTTGTACAAATATTCTATAGGGTTTGAGTATTATTTTGCCTCTTTAGGCTTTGAGTATTTTTCTATAGCCTCTCTAGACTTTCGTTCCCAGAACCGTTCTTCAACATGACATATTGCGATCGAGGTTTATGAGGATAATTGTATCTTTTCATCTATCTCTTTGAGGATGATAGGGTTGTTCCACTTTCGGGCTAATTTACATCAGTTCTAGTTGGTGTCTGATTTGACACAAAATATGTTTCTAGGATTCTAACTCTTATTGAGAGGATTTACATATTCAATCCTATATCAGTTCAAGTGTATGAAAACACTTTGATTGATTTTCATCAATTCTAATAACTCTCTATTGAGATGATTTTTCATCTATGCTTTTTGATGTGTTCTTGGCTTTTTAAGAGTTGCGCTTTTGGTTCTCTTTAATTTTACCACTTTGTTGATTGGACCATTTCATCTTAAATACAAGGAGGAAATGTCCGTTGAGATATTTATGTTGGAGTTCTTTTAGGATATGACCTTTGTACTTTTGGGTCAGGCATGTGTACTTCATTTGCAGAAAGACAACCTATATCTTCATGGGTTTCAACAATTTGAACCACTGAAGATAAATCTATTTGTTGAGCTGAAAACTGACTCCCAAAAATCCATCCTTGAAATATTATGAAAAACCAGAGGAAACAGAGGGTACGAGATCAGAAGATAGAATAATCAGAGTGTTGTCTTGTAGACCATAAGAACAAGTAGGTTACTAGAGAATACAGATTATAAGAGAAAATAGATTCTGGATGATTATTAGAGGATGCGCACAGAAAGAGGATACAGTGATAAGAGGTTGTCTTGCATATCATCAGATCATTAACTTTTGTTAGAGAGTTGACTTCTCTAGAGGCATTGACTTTGTCAGGGCATTGACTTTACCAGAGGCGTTGACTTTATTAGAGGATGCATAAAAGTTCAGAGTCATACGACCAGGCGCTTGATGAGATTATCAGATGTAGAGGCGGTCATTTGCTCGTCATGCTTGGTAGAAGTAGATGCAGAAGAATTCTTGTTACGCTTGTAAAAGGTAGAAAAGCATAATCCAGGTTGGGTTCATTAGAGGCAACCGAGGTACTACGTTGCTCGCATCCCAGAGTCAGGTAAAGCTTGCGACAATCAAAGCCGCGTGTCACCAGACTAAAGTTGTCAAGCTGATGTAAAGTCTTGGTTTCTTTTGCCTTCATTCAGTCATCAGAGGATAAAAGTTATATTTCGACACATGCTCTGATGCGCTTTGTTTTTGTAGTATTTTTTTTTTGTTTTAGTATATTTTGCTCCATTAAGAGATTTCTAACACACTTGTTTACATAAATCTTGCCTTTAATTTTCACACTTAGCATATATAGTTAGGAGATAGCTGTTCTTTATTTATTTGTATTTTTTATCATCAAAACATTAACCACATGATTGTATTTAAAAAATACTTTTGTACTAACTTCTTGTACCTAGTGTTGTGCATGCTTTCTCGACGTGAGGTTCTTTGACCTAGTGTTGGGAACTAATAATTCATATAGCCTAATAGTGGAGATCACAATAAAGTTAGCAGATGAGGGGGTTTTCTAGAACAGAATTATTATGTGACTTGGAAGTAGCCCTTTAATGCAAGGAGCTACCTTGCAACCCTAAATTAATCATGACTAGTCACTTACACGAGTTTTAGGTTGAATCAAGTGAGTCTGGAGGGCGATGCCATATTTGACTTGTCTGTCCACCTTCAAGTGACACAATTCTATGTCTCTTGACCAAGTACTTCATAGTAGTTTGTTACCATATGTCATTGAAGTGTCAAGAAGTGTGCACATAACCTTGCATTGCATATATTAGTGTTGTTGTCTAAAATGTCCACGACTTGGTATGATTAAATGTACAATATGCATGTATGATTTACTATGTTTAATGTTCTTTTTGTTTGACTTAGAGTTTTAATCGCCATTACTACATTTTATTGATACTCTCTATTGTTATATGTTACTGTATACACTTATGTGTATACGTGTACATGTTTACTCTATTAGTTTATGTCTTAAAACATGACTTCAATATATTCACCTCTACATTTGTTTGGGTTTGGTAATGTGATGCACAATTGTTCTGATAGGGTACCCTAGGGTAACATTGGCTTTAAGATTGACTCTAGAAGATTTCTTATTGATTCCCCGCTCTGATAGGGTACCCTAGGGTAACATATTTAACTAGAACTTAAATTATAAGAATCAGTAGATAATTTGCGTACTTGTATATATGAACAAAGTAAATGTGATATCTTAGCATTTTGTTTGTTATTGAAATCAATATGAATTCTTATCCACTGCCATATCTTACAAATTATTTATTTTTAATATTTTCTCAAAGTGTATTTTGGGGGTTAGGATGTCACATTAGTGTATGATACATGTCGATCCAATTAGGCCGAGTGAGTTAAGTTTTATTTTTGTAACAACTATGTTGGTATTTTTTTATCATAACTATTAGAATAACTAACGATTTATGTTGTTTTATAGATGTGATTGTTTGATCAAACTGCTAAATGCATGATGTTTGAAAATAAAATTTTATTTCGGAACATTATCATATTGTTAATGTTAACGTAGGTATTCCTTTTTTAGTAAATTGTTATAATTTTATGTTCTCAATAAAATAATCAGCCAATGAGTTAATTCTTTTTTGAATTAGAGATTTAATATAAGAAATTTCCCAGTTTTCAATTTTCACACAACGATACATTTTATGTCACACTACAAAGCCAAAGTCATTGAAAACTCAACTTTCAAACTATTTCGCAATGAGACGACTTTTCGATGTATGAGAATTTGAAAAATAAGACATATTAGGTAATTAAGACGTTTTACGGTGCGACTCGTTCACTTCGTAGATCTGAAAGTTAAATGACCTAGTTTGAAGTTCAAAAAGGTCATATGGTAATGTGAATTTTTGAACATCTAAATTGTCATGGTTAATTAAAGTACTTGACATTGCGAATTGCATCGTATCATAGTGTGACACTTAACAATTATGATGTTTTTGCAGTGTCAAATAAGATCGTGTGGTAATGAGAAGACGTCTTTATTAAACTAGAACCAAAATTAGATTTTTCTCTCATTTTCATCATATTTTCCTTTGATCACCCTTTCTATTAGTTTCTTTTCATTAAAAATGTCTCAAGCTGCTTCCCAATCCCTTAAGAGATGGAACACCTCGAATGTTTCCTTCAACCAATATCATTTTTGTTCTTAGGTCCATGAGGATGATGACAAGTATTTCGTGTTGAAGAAAGCTTTCAACTCCTAGAAGGCATTTGATCTTGGGCAATATGAATACCATTTGATCAATAATGATTTGATAAAGAGGAACTATTTCACTTTGAACTCCTTCATTAAGGAAGGAAATAAAAACATCGTCCAAGAATTGTACAGTAACACTTACTTGCTTCGGAGGAGACTCAAGAGTGCATATGATATGTTTGTTGCGTGATAGCGGCCAAGAAGATGTTGTCAATAAGTGTGGACTACACAAGAAAACATAGGGTTAAAATTGTACTTTAAAACTTTTTAAAGTTAAATCAATTTAAGGAA
Source organism: Cicer yamashitae (assembly GCA_037974755.1). Taxonomy (NCBI): domain Eukaryota; kingdom Viridiplantae; phylum Streptophyta; class Magnoliopsida; order Fabales; family Fabaceae; genus Cicer; species Cicer yamashitae. Next base: position 45,676,492 of record JBBPBQ010000002.1, read on the forward strand.
TTCCTTTGAAAACACAAAGTGAGTTTATAAATCCTTTTTTAATTATATTTGAAATAAATCAATTGTGAATCTTGAAAACGGAGAAAAGGAAAGAAGATAACACAAAGATTTATACTAGTTCACCACCAAATTGGTTGCTACGCCTAATTCCTTCAATCTAAAGACTTTTTCACTAAATCAAATCAAATTTTCCTTTTCCTTTAGAGTATACTATTGTCAAATTGAGTATACTTTAGTCTTCTCAAACTTCTAGCTTAATACAATCAAGCTTCTGAGGAGACAACCACTATTGGTCCAAGTTACAAAGTGTAATAGGTTTTGTGGAATTACAAGAAAATAACCCTTTTTTCTAATAGGATTATAAATTTAAGTACAAAATACTAGAGAAAAAACTTTTAATAGAAATAATTTGAAATTCAAGTGTTCATTGGCTTTTTGGAATGTTGCTCTTAATTGTTAGTGTTGTGATATTTTTCTCTCTTAAAAACAAACTTGCAATGGGGTAGTGTACTATTTGTTGTACTCTTGAAATAAAGTAATTGCATGTTTTTCAACAAATTTTGATCGTTGTTCGTAAAGAATCAGATAGTGTCGCACATAACTTGTAGGATCTTGTACTAAAATGGACAATTGTAGTGAAATTCAAAATTGATTCATTGATGTTATCTTTTTGGAGTGCTTAAAACTTATTATATATTATTCCTAAATGATTGTGAGAATAAATTTCTTTGTGTTGTTGATGCTTATTGTTAGCAACAAACTAAATTCAAGTTGCACTAGAGGAAATGTTACACCAGAGAAATTGTTATACTGGAGGAAATGTTACACCAAATGATCCACATATTGTTACAAAAGATGATCCAAAGACCATTTACCAGATGATCCAAAGACAATTCATCGAACAATCCAAAGATTTTTCACTAGAGCCATGTAAACAAAAGTTGTGTTGCTAGGTGCCAAAGGATCCAATTTAATGATTAACTTTAGCAGAAGCAAGTTCAATACTAATGACTAGAGAATATCACGTGATAGGGACACCGAAGGATCTACACACTTAAACAAATGTCAAAAATCAAATTGTTCTCCAATATACTTTGTTGTCATCAAAGCAAAATTAAGTATTTTTTGTGTGTTAAGAGTTATAGGGTTCTATGTGTTAAGCAAGTAGTTGACGAATTCAATTCTCCTTTTCAATGTGGTTTTTGAGTAAAACCTTCGGGTCTTCATAAGAGGTGCATTAGGTTAACTACTTGCTTAACACATAGAACCCTATAACACCGAGTTCTACACTAGTGAAAAGTATTATTGTTCTCTTCTATGTGTTAATCAAGTAGTTGACCGAATTTAACTCTCTTTTCGATGTGGTTTTTGAGTAACACATTTGGGTCTTCATGCACCTTTTATGAATAAGTAGTGGCTCTGTCCCTCGGTTTCAATTGTACTTATGATGTGTCATGCTTTATATGATCAACATAGTCACTGTTGTTTAATTATCATTCTTGATGTTGTAATTGTCATCTATTTTCAAATAATTTATGTCGTTGCTTGCTTTCTTGTTTAGATATTGTCGCCTCCTTTGTGGCATATTTTTGAGTTGTAAGATATCTTTAATAATCTAACCGTTATAAGAACTTAATTTATTTACATTGTTAGTGTACATTAATTAATTTTATGTGGTCCAACATATTTAATAATCAAACGGTTATATTTGATTGATTGTGTAAAATATTTGTACACTGACAATGTATATGAATTAAATATGTACTTAACAAAAACGGAAAAAGGAAAGACTATACTGATTATGGTAAAAATCATTTAAAATACAATACAAAGAGGCGACAAATCCTACCAAGTAAATCACATGTTACTTGTTTCTATTAGGGCAAAAAAGGACACATGCTCAAAATGCTTTATAAGAAAAGTTTTAGTACCAAATGGAAGGATGGTGTGGATGCCCAAGGGCTAAGTTACCAATACTAACCTACAAAGGCCCAACAAAGATTTTGTACCTATAAATTTTGTTTGGCTATTTTGTAGGTATGTTTGAGCGCACTAAGTAAATAGTGATTTCTTGAAAATGATTCTCCAAACATTTAAAGGGTGACTTATTAAATTTTAACTTTAGAGGTTTTGTCACCTATATAAAAAACAAATGTAAACTTTCAAATTATATAAATTATGTTGTCATTAGTTCATAAACTCTACACGAAGGTATGCTTCTTAACATTCTCATTTTTGAAATAGTTCAAGTAAGTATATTCAATTTGTGTTTCGATTATTTTCAACAAATGATTAAAATGTCTCGTATGCGAAATGAGTGAATTATATCCTTTAAGTCTTGATTGTTTAAATAAATGTGTATAATACGTCAAATCTAAATGTTTTGATGTATTTTCTCTAACTAGTTTGTTCTAGTTGTTGTTGAATTGTTTTTTCCAAGCATCAATACTACGCGACTGTTATATTTATGATTCCTTTTAAAAAAAATTGGATTCTGTTTATGTTTTCAATACTATGTGTTGCGATTCATTTTTATGTGTAGTCATGAATTATATGCATGCATCATCTAGGGATTGGTTATTTATGTTTACGCAAACATTTCAATATTGCTAATTTGATGGCTTTGCTTTCTTTTTGATAATACATGTTAAAAAGGAGAGAAATAAGTGAAAAATTTGTATCAAAGTTCACAACGACACACATTCTTTTTTTATAATACATGCATTCATACTAGCAACATAAATTCACAAATTCATGGGGAGTATTTCCTTTCCAACTATATTGAGAAGATGATCAACAAAGTTTTCTAAATTTTATAATCTCCAAAATGTGGAAGTATTTAACTTCAAGTGTCCCTAGGATAGATTTAGTACTTTGATAGATATCAAAACTATGTTTATTTAATAGATGGTTTTATGTGCCTTTATTGATTCTTCAACTCTTAATATCCACAAATGAACCATTATTAACATCATTTTCATCTATTCGTCATTTTTTTCATGCATGCAAGATCATAATGTAGATTAAACAATTTTTCTTATTCAAGTCTTGTGTGCGATTGAATTTTTTGGTGTAAAACAACAAGGTGGGGTATCTCTTATTGGGGAGATTGTTCCAGACGTAAGCGATTGAAGAGATATTGATATGTTGTTCGTCAAATTTAATAAAGGATATTTCCTTTGTGGTTCTAGAGTTGGGATTACTCCAGATATGATTATCTTGCAAGATATATTGTAAGGGTATTTTCATTCTTGAAGAAGGGGTTGTTGTAAAAGCTTTATGACAATTGTCAATAGATCTTATAAACGTTTCATATCATATAAAGAAGAAACTTTTATTAATTTGAATGAAGACGTGTTAGAATAACCAATATAAAAATATCGGTCTAATTTTTTCTCACTCCTATATTTTTACATTTTGTGTTTTATCGTTCATTGTTGTTTTCTTTTCTAGGTGATTTGCGGCGAAAATTTATTTATTTTAATTGAATTATATATTAACAAGTGATGTTGAAAATTTTGTTTCTAAGCCTCTTCATGATTTGATTTATTGATTTGTAAAACTATTTTCAGAAGTATATCAACAATTGTGAATTGTGTATAAGATCGAATTATCTTTTTATTTGTCTCTATATAATTTGTGCATTCAATTAAACAATTCTAGTTTACTTCAATTAAATTTAGTTATTTTAACATTACTTGCTTCAATAAAAGTGTATTATTGGGTAAAATTATCTTTTCAACTTGTGTGATTAATAGCAATATCGATCAGATTTATAAGTAACTATTTAATACAAATTAGCTCTATTTCATTACGTTTTTCAATAATTTTTTGTTGTGTGACAAAAAGTCTCGAAAATGTTGAGACTCTATTCAACCCTTCTTCTAAATTTATAGGCTTAATTGCAGTTTTAGTCCCTCTATTATTGTCAATTCACGGAAATGATCCCCCTATTTCAAAAATCGACAGTTTTGGTCACTCCCTCAGATTTCTGAACTAAAAAATGCGGATTTGACATATTTTTAATGACTTGATATACAATTCTATTATATAGAACTATCTAGATGCATTAATTATTCTTATGTCATTGATTAAATTAAAAATATGAAAAATTTCTGAAGTTGAAAGCTAAGTTTTTATTGCGTTTTATTCAAATTTCATGAGTGTTAATTATTTTACATTATCGTATCATATATCACGTTATTTAAAACATCTCACGTCATCATTTTTTAGTTAAAAAATCATAAAGAGGGACCAAAATTGTCGACTTTGGAAATAGGGGGACCAATTTCGTAACAAACAGATATAAACTTCTAAAAGTGAGTTATTTTTATAAAAAAATTATAATAAATGGACTCTAAATCAATACTTGATAAAGTTAATATAATAAATCTTTGTAATATGGACATTATACCAAAACCAATAATTGCATCTATAAATTAAAGCTTGAAGTTAGAGAGGGATAGACTATGGAACTTAGTCAGGCTATTGCATGGATGAAGGAGTTGAATATTGCTAATGGGATATTTGAATTGGACTCGCAACTAGTAGTGGACAAATACAATAAACTTAAACTTGATCTATCTTATTTTGGTTTTATCATTGTCGATTGTATTGTTAAATTCTTATCTTTTTGTCAAAATTCCTTGGTTAAATTTACTAGGACAAGAGTTAATAGAGTATCATGTGTTAGCTAGAGCAGCTATACGCACAACTAGTTCTCAGATTTTTAATGTTATGTTTGATTTGTATTTTCATAACATTTCAAATGATATGATATAAATTTTTTTAAATGAAGGTTAATTTAATAAACAAATGTATCATTAATTATGTGAAAAGGGAGAACACAACTAAAACTAGTTAATAAAAAAATAGTGTTTTCTGTTCTTTGATGACCAATTTAAGGTAAGAATAGAATGAATATATAAGTGTTAAAATAGCCTAAATTTAAGGGGAAAATAATCTATATATTTAAATAAAATCGATTAACCAATTGATGGGTGGAGATAAATTTGGCAAGACATTGGGAGTGGAAGTTTGCATAATGTATATACCATCCTTCTTAAAATAATTCATTCGTTTGTAAAAAAAGTTATACCAAAATAAATGAGTCTTTTAATTTTTAATATACTTTTTTCAATTGTACCTCTTACTTAAAACTATTTATATATTTTTCAATACATTATATATTTATTATATTAATAATGCATTAATATTTAACAAAAATGATGTGTTAAATATAATATTTTTTTTTATTTATATATTTTTTTAATACGTGTAAACTAAACAAACGATGCTCAATTATTTTAAGAAGGAGAAAATATATCGGTGGTGATGAAACTTAGAGTTTTAGATCCTAGGAAGTGAGTTGGTGAAGGAATCGTTGACTGCTAGTTCGAAAGCGATGCATTTTTTTGTGGTAATATTTTAATCTTTGCCATTTAGTTTTATAATATAGTTCTTGTTTGTTTCTTGAGAAAGAGACAGGGTGGTTTGGTGTATTTTATTTTTGGTTTGGTGTATTATACTATATATTATCACCGTTTGTTTATTTATTTTCTAATAATAAGGTTCTTTTCAACTTGTCTGCTCATAGAAGAGAGAGATTGATAATGTGATGAGAAGGACGAAAGTAACATGAAGAGGCAGACGGACCGATACTTCCGGGATTGACCCTTAAATTAATTTGATTCTTTCATCAAACCAATCACAAACCCTAATTTCAGCATTTTTTTCATTAAAGATTATTTTAATTTTTTTTAATATTATTTATTCATCAACATCTCCTTATCTTTGTCTCTTTAATAAAATTAAATGAGTGGAAATTGCACTCTAACTAGACAAGGTTAGAATGGTATCAATGGTCATGCATAGTGTATTATATATATATATATATATGTTTGCTCCCCTTAGAATTTTGAAAGTAATTTAATAACTTTTCTGTATTATTTGTATTTTCTATTTGCTAGGTTTTTTCCTTAAAATTACCCATTGAAACCTTTTTTTTTTTGTTATTAAAATTGAAATTTAAGAGTAATTATCAAGTCTTTCAACGATGAGAAATTTTTATTTTTATTTTGTCTTGTCTAGCTAAAAACAGTGAATTAGGTATTTTATTTTTAGGCAATTTTGTGCACTCTAGCTAACACCTTTTTACATTTCTTACGTTGTATATATTCGTAGAAAAGAAAATAAAACATACACTATCAATATAAATTTATTTTATACTGACAACCAATTAAAATCAAGTATTTGATGGTTACTTTTAAAAAACAGTTTTATAACATGCATATATATATATATATATATATATGATAGTAGCATGAATGGTTACCGGATGATAGGGCACCTCCATTATACTCTTTAAAGCCATTACATTTGTACAATTTACGTAATTTGTGTGTTCTAGATACAGTTCTAAAAATATTAGTTTGGTGATTGGGGTGCAGATTCAAAGGTAGCTAATTGTAGCATTCAAAGTATGGGATAAGTGAATGTGGGGTGCTGGAGACTAGTTCAAAATATTCATCAACTTCTTTGGTTAGAGTGGGAGGTTAACATGAGTCATGTTTATCAAGAAGCAATAATAAATCAGTATTATTAGTAAGAGATAGGTTTAGAAAAATAATAATAATATATACATCTAGTAACTTGATATGTTGTTTATATTGAGGACAAATTATTTTCTCAAAGGGTCATGGCTTATACAATTGAGAATGGAGGTAGTATATATTTTTTGGATACAAAAAGAATTACTTCACATCATTTAAGAAAATTAGTTATTCACATTTAATTTGTTCAAAGCAATACAAAGTAACAATTGTATTTTCTAAATTACTTATAATAAAAAGGCTTAAATGCAGTTTTAGTCCTCCTATTTTAACTCATTCGCAATTTTAGTCCCTCTATTTCTAATTTCGCAATTTTGGTCCCCCTATTTTAACTGATGCGTAATTTTGGTCCCTCTATTTCTAATTTGACAATTTTGGTCCCCCTATTTTAACTGATTCTTAATTTTGGTCCCTCTATTTTTAATTTCTCAATTTTGGTCCCTCTATTTCTTAAAATTGATACATTTTGTAAATCTAATGGATCACAAATTTTTTTTTAATAAAATTTAATGGATTACATTTAAAAAAATATATAACATTAAAAAAACATTAGATATTTATTTAAAAAATATTTTTTATTATAAAAAAATACTTTTAAATTATTTTAAAACTAATTAAATCTAAAAATGGTTTTTTTTATTATTTTTTAAAAACTGATTTCAAAATTTATTATTTTAAAAATTGTTTTTAAAAGAATTTTTAATTATTATTGTCATTAATTCAAATATGTTTTTAAAATAATGATTAATTATTAATAAATTATGATTTTTTTTAAATAATAAAAAAAATTTAAGTTCTATTTTTTATTTAAAAAAATATGTTTTTTTCTTTAGAAAATATCTTATTT
>JBBPBQ010000002.1:45686395-45743904 GCA_037974755.1 Cicer yamashitae
ATCATACCAAAAACATACATTGAGTAAAAAAAATACATAAACTCATATATACATTAAATGCAATATTTTTTGAGGTCGTAACTATTATCATAAGAAAGATAAATTACTTATCTTTCATGAAGGACACACTTGGAAAACATATCCCCCTCCATTTCTAATATTAGTTCCTTTAAGGTTTGGATACTATAACATTATTTTTTATTTAGTTTTTATAAGTGTATCTTCAATTCGGAGTAGATAAGGTCAGAATAGATTAGTCTAAATGTGCCAGTCCGCTCAACCCGCTAAAATACAAGGCTTGAACTTAATAATTTCAGCCTGAATTTTTCTAAGACTTTTTAGTCCAATCCAAATAAACTCGTTATCCTTTCAGGTTAGCCCGTATAATACCGGATAGTGCGCCACCCACGTAAAACAAATAAACTCGTAAAATTGTCCCACGTAAAACAAAGTTTAAAAATATCAAATCCACTTAGCTGACTATATATATATATATATTATTTTTGTGATAGAATACTATAGAATATTATCTTTTTTTTATCTTAACAATATTATCTTTAGTTGTTTATATATTTTTAACAATCAATTTCTTTATTTTCCTAAGTGAACAATCATCCAACACTTTGGATAATGTGAACATTGCTCAATGAGTCTAAAAACACTTATTTTAGAGTCACATTAAAACTATTTAGTACTCTATTTGAATTTGGTTTGAGTTTGGACTATGTTAGACAAATCTAAATTCATTTGTGTTATGCTAGATAATATCTCTAAGTTTTAGACAATTTGAACTTATTTTAAATTGTGTGTTGTTTGGATAATTTTGTTTTGAAAATTTTAAATTGAGTTTGTGCTAATTGGAAAAGCCAAACTTAGTTTGTGTATAAAGAGTAAACCATAATTTTTTTTTAAATGGACATGAAAGGAAATAGACATTCAAATTGATTCATACTTAATGCATAGTATACCGTAATTTTTTTAAATGGATATCAAAGAAAATTTTTAAATTAAAAGAGTCGCAAAGAAATTAAAAATATAATGAATCAAAAAACAAAATATTATAAAAAATGTGCGGGTTACCCGCCCAATCTGCAACTCGTCTAGGATCGGATCCATGTAGTATTTTATCAGCCCATATTAAAACAGAGTTTTTGGACCCGATCCGAAGAATCATGCAACCCGTTAGGACCGACCTTATATGAACCGGCAGTCCGTTTTGACAACTCTAAGTGAGTATGATACTATAACATTATTTTTTGTATCTATGTCGATAACAATTTTAATACTTGTACTCGTACCCTTTAGGTATCTAAGTACTCGTATTTGTATTCGTTATCTGCGTTTGAACTAAAATAAATTGATAAATGACAAAATATTATATTATTTTAAAACAGTTAAAGAAAATATTGATAGTTCTTTAATATGAATCATGAAAATAATAAACTAAAATATTTAAACTATCCAAAATTATATTAAATCATTCAAATATTCTTTTGATTTGGTGACATTAATTGAAATAAAATAATTATTAGACTAGCTAACCAAAATTTATTTGAATAAAAAATAACATTTAGCATCTTTTATGATATTAATTTTTTATTTTAAACATGTCTTAGTTATAAAATATTTTTATTCAATTGCAAAAAAATCAAGAAGGAATTTAACTAATTTATGTTGTGATATTATTTGTATATTTGGATTGATAACCTAAATATTATTGGTGATAATAAAATTTATATCTTTATTGATATATTTACTTTATGTGTATATGTATGTATGGATATATGTATATAATAAAAAAGGCATCTACTATCTACCTACTATACTATTACGGTTCAGTTAGTGCACATGATAGAAAACAAAAAAGGATATAAGAAATCATGATATTATAAACTAATCTTTGAAACTTATCGTATTATATCTCTTTTAATTAAAGTTATTATCTTAAATTTAAACTGGCAGTAATAAATCAGTCGGATATGATAATTATTGTTACTGATTTATCTATATAAAATATTAAAAAAAATGAAATTTAATAAAATATATATATAAACAAAAAAAAATGATTTTATATAAAATTAAAAAATATATATTTGTAAATAATTTTAAAAATTATATATAATTTTATCACAAGGATATTTTTTAATTTATCACTTCAAAAATCATTCATCATTGTAAAATTTACACAAATTAAAAAGAAAAATACAAAATATTTTCACAAATCAAACGATATATTATGTTCTCACGCTTGACCTTTCTATATCATATAAATTTAACAGTTTACCATATTGAAGTATATAGTTTTATGGATAAAGATACAGTGAATTCTTAGGTGGACCAACATAATATATAGTCTATTATGGACCATTGCTTAAAAATCAACTAAAATTCTAATAATGATTGACGACAGTCCTTGGAAGTAGAGTTGATGACACTCCTTACATCAAATGGATTCGCTTAAAATGAGGAGAAGCATAATCTTCTCCTTCTATGAGACAACATATTTCGTCGTTAGAATTTTGTATGATTTTTAAATGCAAGTTTACGGTGGACCATTTATCAAAGAGTTCACTTAAATTTGCCTAAAGATATATCTTAGTGGTGGACGATAATTTCATACAAACATTTAACTAAAAGTTATTATGGTATAATATTATTTTAAAAATAATGTAATATTTATGTAAACTTTATTTTACAATGTCAGTTAATAGTAAAATTATATATTTAAAAATATAGGTGTTTTACTATATATATAAAAACTATATATTTCAATTTAATTTTTCTATAAAAGACTAATGAGGTGTAAATTCATCACTAATGAAGAAGGCATCTCAGCTGTATTGAAACGTAAGTCTTTAATAATCATTTGTAGCACCCAAAATTTATTATTAAAAATAAAATAAAATAAAAAGAAAAGATTTTTAGAGGAATAGACCAAAACCTATGAATACAATCATTATAATAATAAGCAAATGTCTTATTAAAAATTTCATTAGGAAAAATCAATGAGATAAAACCATAATAAATGAAAAAATAGTGCAATGCAAACAAAAACTAAAACCCCAAATTAAAAACATCAACATAAACGATAACTAGTAAAACTTAATCTTTTGCGGAAGAAGTCTTCCCTAATGAAATGAGGTAAATAATCTTAACAAAAAAGTAAAAGCGGTGATTCAATGATTCACCGATTTATCTGCACACATATTGTCTTACTATAAAAGTGACACATCCTGAAGCTCATGTATCTAAGACAAAAAAGACATTTAAAATAAACACTTTCAATAACAAGTATCCAATAACTCTACATGAAAAGAAGTAGTGATGCCAAACTTCGTCGCAAACAACCAATAAAAGTAGCTTTGCTACACCTGAAAATGCCCACGCCACCAGCTTCACAAGGTGTGCCTTTAGAAGCATCATCGATACTACATTTTAACCAACCATGAGCAAGGGGATACCGATTAACTTGAATGATGGAGAAGGGTCGTATGTGTTGGAACAACGAATAATGCGCAGCAGGTAAGAGGAGAAAAGAGAGAAAGACGATTTGCAGAAAAAGATCGTTCTGTCAGTCCAGGATTGATCTTCTTGTTAATCCAAGATCGATCCTAGATCGATCTTCGTAGAGAAATTTTATTATTTTTCACATTACAATACACTTGTTACAAGATGTTAGTTATATAAGCCTTTTATAGTTTGATGCAAGGCAACTAACTAACTAACTAACTATGTATAACAACCTTCTATATGGTAGTTATGGATTAAACTCAACACTTCCCCTTAATTCATAACTGTTGTACATTTATAACACCAAGCTTCTTTCTCAAAAACTCAAATTTGTCAAGCTTCAAAGCCTTTGTAAAATCGTCTGCTAGCTGCACTTCAGTTGGACAATATTGCACCTCAATCATTCCATTATTCATTTGCTCTCTAATGAAATGGAACCTTGTATCAATGTGTTTACTTCTGCCATGTGAGATTGGATTTTTAGCAAGGCTGATTGCTGACTTGTTATCAATTCTGAGTTTAAGAGGCTTCATCACTTCACACCTTAGTTCCGTCATCACTGAATCCAGCCATATTGCTTGACAAGTTGCAAATGTTCCTGCAATATATTCTGCCTCGCAAGATGAAAGTGCAGTCACTGGTTGCTTCTTTGTACACCAAGATATGGCTGCTTCATTGAACTTGAAAACATAACCAGATGTACTTCTTCTATCTGTGATGTCTCCACACCAATCACTATCCGAGTATCCAATGAATTCACTTCCTTCACCTTGGCTGCCATTAGGGAATAGCAGACCAAACTCCTTTGTGCCTTTTACATACCTAAGTATCCTTTTAGCAGCTATCAAGTAAGTCTTCCTTGGATCATTCATGAATTTGCTAATTACACTGACTGAGTAGCATACGTCAGGCCTGCTGTTGCACAAATATCGCAGTGAGCCAACCATTTGTCTGAACATTGTTGGATCGACCCTTTCTTCCTCACTGCACTCATCAATCTTTGAGCTTGTCTCTGATGGATTTGAAACTGAATTGCAGCTATTCATCTCAAATTTTTCCAGCAATTCACCTATATACTTCTGCTGATGCATAACTGTTCCTATTTTCATCTTCAGAAATTCCATTCCTAGGAAGAATAAGAGTTCACCTAGATCAGTCATTTCGAATTCAGATTTCAGCTTGTTTTTCACCCTTTCAATCTCTGATGCTTTGCTTCCAGTAATGAGCAAATCATCCACATATAAACAGATTATCATTGTTTCTTCTGCACTTGAACTCTACACATATACACCAAACTCTACTGCACACTTTGTGAAGCATATTTGAATTAAGAACTAATCGATCCTCTTATTCCAGGCTCTAGGGGCCTGCTTCAAACCATACAAAGCTTTATGGAGTCTATACACCATGTTTTCTTTGCCTTGTATTTCAAATCCAGGAGGCTGTGACACAAACACAATCTCTTCAAGTGGACCATTTAGAAAGGCTGATTATACATCCAAATGGTAGAGTGACCACCTTCTCTTGCAATCTAGAGCCACCACTAATCTTATAGTCTCAAGCCTTGTAACTGGAGCAAACACTTCATTGTAATCAATACCATGTTTCTGTAAGAATCCTCTAGCTACCAGCCTGGCCTTATGTTTTGAAATTTTCCCATCAGGATTTAATTTCAGTTTGAAGACCCACTTCACATCTATCTTCCTTTTCTTGTCTGGCAAGTTAACTAGCTCCCATGTTTGATTCTTCTCAATTGATTGGAGTTCTTCCATCATAGCTTTCCTCCATACATCTATCTTCAATGCTTCTTTATAATTGAGAGGTTCAGAGTCTGCCAACAATGCAAAGTGAATGATATCACCTTCATCATTTACTGCATTATCAGAAATTAATTCACAATCATTCAGCCTGCTTGGAATTTGTCTGATTCTTTGAGGTCTCGCTGCTGCTGCCACTACTTCTGGTTCACCTGCATCATTACTGATCACTTCTTCATCCTCTGATTCATCACTAGAATTAGGATAAATGCAACCTTGTTGATTCTGTTCGCTGTACACTGGTTCCTCTTCCCATTTCCACTTCTCAGCCTCATTCACAATTACATCCCTACTGATATGCACCTTTTGAGTTACAGGATTATAAATCTTATAGGCACCTGTGGGATGATAGCCTATAAGTATCATAATCTCACTCTTATCTTCAAGTTTGCTTCTCCTAACATCTAGTACATGCTTATAGCATAATGAGCCAAAATCCTTGAAATGCTTCACACTCGGCTTTCTGCCACACCAAGCTTCCTCTGGAACCTTCTGATTCAGCTTCTTTGTAGGGCATTTGTTTAAGATATAAGCAGCTGCAGTGACCGCTTCACCCCAGAAGTTGTGTCGTAGGTTTTTTTGCTTGATTATGCTTTGATTTGAGCACCAACTTCTTCTTTGCATCAAACAGCTTCAAAGAGTCACCATCCATAGTCACTGAAAATCCCTTCTCCACCAATTGACCAATGCTCATGAGATTACACTTCATCTCAGGAACATACATCACTTCTGCAATAATGATTCTTCTGCCATCATTGCTTTTGATCACTATATTTCCACTACATTCCGCCATCAGGTTTCTGCTGTCAGCCAGTTTTATGCTTGTTTTCTTGCTAGCATCAAAACTTGTCAGCCATTCTCTATGTGATGTCATGTGGTTTGAGCATCCAGAATCAAGAAACCACTCTTCATTCTTGATCTTCTCATCACTGGTAGTAGCCATCATCAACACTGTACTGGAATCATCCCCATGAGCCAGATTTGCTTCTTCATCATCATTTTGATCTTTCTTGAACCAACATTCATCTGCAAAGTGCCCATACTTCTCACAGTTGAAGCATTGTACCTTACTTTTGTCAAAATCCTTCTTCTTGTTCCTACTTTTGCCAAAAGCCCTTTTCTTTGAAGATTCAGCTTTGTCTTCAATCTTGTTCTTGCCATTGTTGGACCAATTTGCTCTTCTCTTTCCCTTTTTCTTGAAGTCCTTCTGGTTTCCCTCCTTCTTGGTAGTTTGAACTTGAAATGCTTGTTGAACTGATCTTTCAGAATTTCTATCAAACACCAGGAGCTCATGTGCTTCCAATGAATTTTGCAGCTTTTCAATTTTCATAGTTTTCACATCTTTTGCTTCTTGAATAGCTACAACTATGAAATCGAATTTTGGACTTAAAGATCCCATCACCTTTTCTACCACCATCTGATCTGTAATGTTCTCCCCACAAGTTCTCATTTGATTAACTATGGTTGTTAATTTTGAGAAGTAATCACTTACTTTCTGATCTGCTTCCATCTGCATCATCTCATACTTTCTTCTATAGGATTGTAGCTTCACTTGTTTCACCTTTTCTCCACCAGTGTGATAGTTTTCTAAGATGTCCCATGCTTCTTTGGATCTTGTGGCTTTCGAAATCTTCTCAAAGTGCTGGTTGTCAACATTCTGCTGAATGTAGAACAAAGCTTTGTAGTCCTTCTTCTTGGCTTCCTTGAATGCATTCCTCTGTGCATCAGTTGGATTCTCTACTAAGTCCTCATAGCCATCCTGCACAATTTCACTCACTTCTTGAGCTCAAAATAAAGATTTCATCAATGCACTCCATCGATCCCAGTTCTTGCCATCAAGAACCAGAATATGTGATCCAAAACCATTGCTATTCATTATGACTATCAAGAATCTATCACTCTGTATTTCCCTTGATTGTTCCCCTCACTTTTCACTCGTGTTTCCCTTGATTTTAACCCAGCTCTAGATGCCAATTGTTGGAACAACGAATAATGCGCAGCAGGTAAGAGGAGAAAAGAGAGAAAGACGATTTGCAGAAAAAGATCGTTCTGTCAATCCAGGATTGATCTTCTTGTTAATCCAAGATCGATTCTGGATCGATCTTCACAGAGAAATTTTATTATTTTTCACATTACAATACACTTGTTACAAGATGTTAGTTATATAGGCCTTTTATAGTTTGATGCAAGGCAACTAACTAACTAACTAACTACGTATAACAACCTTCTATATGGTAGTTATGGATTAAACTCAACAGTATGAGGACGACCATGAACCCAAAAATCTAGAAGAATATGAAACCCCAACATAGAGATATAGAGGACACATATATACCCTATAGAATTGGATCTAACAAAATGATCAAGGGCATGCTCATCAACCATTATACAAGCACATTAAAGAAAATTTTTATCATCAAAGAGCAAACCTTATTTCTATAATACCATACCACCCACACTACATTGGTGATGGCCGAGAGAATCATATCCCTAATTTGAGAGCTCCAAAATAGATAGAAATAATGGTGTGAAAAGAAGAGATATCTAAATTTATAGAAGATGAAAGACAAATAATTCCGCAATTTGTAGCAAAAGAACAATTGAAGAAGAGATGAAAGGAACTTTCATAAGCCACATGACACAAGCTACAAACAACATTCATAATACACCCACGCATGTGAAAATTGTCATCTATTGAGATTTTGTTATGGAGGGGCTTCTAGAGCACTAAAGTCCGATAAGGTTGAATACAATTCGACCAAATAAATTTTCCCTAGTTAAATTATTGATGTGCTTTCCACTATCTTAAATGCAAAATAGAATTAATGTTTTAAAAGTAGTGTACACAGTAATAATAATTAAAAGGTACAATCGAAAAAAAATAAAAACAACTTGTTTTGGTTAAAATGCAATGTAAATCAGAGGGAGTACTATTTTGTTTAAGTTATTCATTTTCAACAAATTAGTCCTTGAAGTCTATATTTAAACAAGTTAATCCGTTAATTAAGTCTATAAATGTTTGTGATTAACAAATTTGTTACTCTCTTTATTCCACAATGAGTAACCTATTGATAAAAAAAAAGGGTGCATAATGAATTACTCTTTTCAATTTACAATGTGTTCCCTCAGTCCCACAACAATTGATCCCCATTTGAAAAAATTTAAAAATTGTTCCAAATTGAATGATCCTTTCAATTTTTAATCCACTTTATCCAATTGTACTATTTAATTAATGATATTTGCATCACTTGCAATTTAATATCTATAAAATAAATAATTGACTCAATTATTATGGGACAAAGAGTAACATTAATTACTTTTTTCCAATTGTACCATCTAATTAATATTGCATTAAACTTGCAATCTAATTACTTCAAATTGAATATTTTTGCACTTTGCATTAATGATTATCATAAATGCATATCAATACTTTATAAAAACAATTTAATAAAAAAATTAGTATATCTCTTGTATTTATATATTTACTTTTTTTAATATATGTGAAATAGATAAATGACCGACTCATTATAGGACATAGAGAATTTTTAAAAGACATACAAATAGGTGACTTTGATGCATTGACATTCTAAAAAAATCACACAAATAGGTGATTTTTTTTTATAAAACTTTTTACATTAAATATATACAAAAGTTTAACTCTTATTTTATGTAAATATTTTAATTACTACTGCAGAAATTACTCATAAAAGTGAGACCTATATTTTACTTTTTTTTTAACTCTTGTGTGAATGATAATAAAAAAAAAACTTATTATTTAATTGTATTTAAAAAATATAATTTAGCTATCACAAATATAATAAATATAGGAGATTCCGTCAAAAAGTATATATATAAATATGGTCGATGTAAAAAAGAAGAGATGTGGAGAGAAGTAATAATTTTTTTTTTTCCTTTTCAAACAATATAAGTACTAAGATTATTATATAATTTCGTCTATTAGTCCAATGTAGTATCAGCATCGCCTACAAAATCTAACATAAAGTTTTAAAAATTGGCCTAATTATTTAAAAAAAAGACTGGACCGATCTTAGATCTTGACCAAACATAATGTTAGATACACATAATTTGAAGATCAATTACGTACAATATCGTTTTAACTATTAATAATAAGCTAGTTAATATGATTGGTATATAAGGAAGAACCAAACCAACTTTAAAATAAAGCTTCGTTCTCCAACAAGGATCCAACCTTTTAGAATGTTTGTATATTTTCTTTCATATGAAGGAGTAATATAATTGATAAACAAATACTAAAACCTAAATCAATCGAAGTCTTATTCATAGTTATGGGTTCACTTCACTTTTTTATTTCTTTTTGTTTGGCGAGGGAGGGAAATTGAACAAAATGATTGACCTTTTTTTAAATGTGCTTCAAAACAATTTTATTAAATATAAACTTTTAATTGCATGATAAAAAGTGTTTTAAATATAAACAACTTTATCAAAACAATATTATTTATAATTTATAATATTTTATTTTAAAAGTGTTTTTTTTAAAGGAAATATTTTATAAGTGTTGTTTTACTAAAAAAATGAAAAAGAAAATGTATCGAATTTAAAACTCTCTTATTTTATTTATTGTTTTGAAAATATTACTGTCGTTCTCTCTCTCTCTATTGTTATTCAGTTGATCATTTTTTTAATCTATATAACTACATCATTAATTAAATATATTTTTTAAGATTATTAATTCAGTAAGTTTCATCAAAAGAATTACAACATCAAGGGACACTTTCTATAAATAATTCGAAACTTTTGGTATATATTTTAATTTATTCGGAATCAATTATTATAGACTTTTTCAATTCTCTCAATTAGTTTTCTATAATGACCAAGGAAGAAAATGTGCGCATATTATATTACCAACCAATTAATATTAAAAAAGATAAAGTGTTTTAATTTTTCAGTATAAAATATGTGAGTATTCTCAAATTGCACAAATCAGTTGACAAACACAATAGATTTTTACAAAATTTTGAGTAAATTATATGTACTCTTGGGAGTAGTTTCTTAATATATAAACAAAACTTACAACTATAATAAAAGTTGAAATACAGTACATGAGATTATCTTATATAAAATATTTAGGGTGAAGGAATATTGTCGTAGTTCAAGGTAGCAAATATCTTAGTGCTCAATTATCATTTACAAAATAATTTATATTTATCTCTATTTTCAATAAAACTAGCATATCTTAGTGTTCAATTATCATTTACAAAATGCTTTATATTTATCTCCATTTCTAATTACACTAGCAGCATGACATGAGATTTAATGAAGAATTCTTCGGAGCGGTATTGGCCTAATATAAGTTAAGTATTGGAATTCGAATTTTATGGATAGGGTGACAAAAAGATATGTATCTCTGAGTATTTTTGGATCAAATTTGTAACGGTTATGAGATAAGTAGTTTAATAGTTATTTATGATAAAATAGACAGATATTCCAACTACTCGCTAATTAATTAATACTAAGGCGAATATAATAGTATTATCTATATCCACAAAAATTCATATCCATTAGCAAATAAATAAATTATCCTATTAGCAAATTAAGTTATATGTTGTAATACATTATGCTTATGTATTAATATTTTTTATAAGGGAACTTTGTGATGCATTGTTTATGTCTTATTTGTTAATGTATTAATATTTTTATGTGTTAATATTTTGTTTTCTCAAAGAAGGAGAAAAAATGATATATAATTGCAAAAAAAAAAAAATTGTACATAAATGATTTTTGGAAAGAAAAAAAATGAAATATGTGAATATCTATGGATACCTCAAAATCCGACAAATACCCCCTCATGAATATCTATGTAGATGTAGATATTGCACAATATCATTTTTATTTAGCGAAATTCATATAGATGACAATCAAACTCATACCTAATACGTACCCACAATGTATAGGATAAAACACCACATCATGATTATAAATGTGGACACAAGTAATTTCGTGAAAAATGAACAATATAAGTGCAGGTATGAATATTTTTTCAAATTTCTAGCATAGGAACAAATACTATAATTCCCTACTCAAACCTACCCATTATCACCCCTAACTACTGATAACAAATTGTCATCCCTATTTATCAATGTAAAAAATGGAATTGAAAGAAAAGATTTCACTAATAATATTTAGTTAGTTAAATTTTTCAGTAGAGATTAGTTACTATAGCAAGGTGAACACTATATCTTTATACTATCTCTGTTAGAAAATATAAGTCCCTTTTATAAAGCATTCTAAATTACTAAATACATTTTCTATTTTTTTTTCAAATATATCAATCAATTAATATAAAGTGTTTTAAAATATGAAAAATTAGAGTTATACACATTTACATACAAAATGGTTTTTTTAGAAACATTTATACACATAATAGATAAATTAACTAAATTTCATATTTTCTTAATATACATAAAAACATCATAATCTATTCTCAATTGGCAAATTTGACTTTAAAAAATCATAATCTTGTTCCAGAAATAGATGGCTTAGTTGCCTTTAGATGGTTAAAAGAATGAGATTTATAATCTCATATAGTTAGAGAAGATTTTCAATGTGCTGACATTATTGCTAATTTGGGGTTTCACATCGTTAACACATGGTGAGATACTTTTCTTTTTAATATGTCAGATGTTTTCAATAGAAACGAGCTTGCTGATTCATGTAGATGTTTACTACACTCTTTTTTCCTTCACCGTTGTTTTTTTTCTCTTAGTTTTTCAGGTAAAGTTTTTAATGAGGCAGGTTGTATCCCATATAATTGTTTTCTTGGATTTTGGTATATTCCTCCATTTTTCTATTCTATTTTATTTTTAATAATAGTTTAGAATGCTACAAATGATATGTGATTAACTTAGGGTGTCAACACAGTTGTGATATCAAACTAATCATGGGATACCTTTGCATTCTATTTTTGCATAAAAAAATATAGTGAAAACTTGAAAAGGAACTTATAATAACAGAACGAGTTAGTAAATATTTTTTCTATCTCATAATAATTCTCACGTTTACAAATAAATTATCCTAAAAGTAATATCACTTATAGTTTTGATTGTAACTTTTATTGTTTTTTTTCTTCTAATTGTGTCATCTAATTAATATTATGTGAATAGATCACTCTAAAATTTACATTTTTGAAATTGAAAATACACCAATAATTAATAAAGATAATTTAATAAAATATTTATTTATTTTTATAGTTGAATGTTATTGGTTAATTTATGTTATGGTTTTGCCACCCGTATAAAGAAGATGGTTGCAAAGTTTGATAACTTTAAACTATCTTATGTCCATCGTGAAATCAATCAAGTAGTATATCTTTTTTGCTAAATTCGGTCTTTCTTTTTCTCTGTGTTGGCCGATAAGAGGTTGATTGCCTTTGGTAGGAGTTTTTAGTTTTGTTCTCTTGGGTTTGACCCCTTCTTATTCACAAAAAAAAAAAATGTTATAGATTAATTTGTTAGTAGCAGAGATCGAAGTCCTCAATATTCTTTCAGTGTCTCTTAGCTATAATCCGAATTATCTACGCAAGACATACTATTTTTCTTTAATTTATAATATTTTCTTAATTTGTGTTAAATGAGAAAATGTAACAATTTTTGTGGAATAAAAAGAAGTACTTTAAAAAAATAGTTCTTACAAAAATAGTAATTTTAATCTCTTACTTTATCGTACTCAATAAAATAATTCTTTTATTTTAAAATTAAATTTGTTCGTCCTTAATTATCACAATTATACGAGTCAAAGTTTGAGACCAAAACTAATGTGATTGAGGGAAAATAAATTTGATTTTAAAAAAAATTATTTTTACAAACATGGTAAAATAGAAGACTAAAAGTAAAATAAAAAAAATAAAAAAAGTTAGATGATTAATACATAAGAAGGAAGTGATCTGAAGCACGGGATATAGCTGAAGTTTGAAGCATACCGATTCTAGGAACCATCAGAGGAAACAATAATGAGTTCCAATGACATAGAAATAGAGGTGTCTGTCTGAAAAGAAGGTGCACATAGCACAGAGATGTAAAAATTAAGGTTTAAGGATTAAGAGTGGTGTGAGTAAGGTTTCTTAGCCAATAGAATTTAAAGACATATTAATATGTTGTTATTTGCAGGCTTTATTCATAAGAGAAGAAACAAACTTAAAAGAAAGAGAAAAAATTAATAAGAGAGTGTTATTGCAAATGCAAGCATGGTAGTCTTGAATTAAATGGGACCCACATTGTAGGCCCCACACACCGCCCATGCGCACGCTGTCTTTCTTCTTAACCAATATCAAACCCATCATCGATCCAATTCCTTGGACCTAACCCTAACCCAACAAAAACAAAGTAAACCCAAATTCTTCCAACAAAAACACAACAAAAAATAAATAAATTTAAAAAACAAATAGCATCCTCAATCTCGTTATTAACCCACACAAACAAAAGCTTCCCAAGTTGTTTATTCTCTTCCCTTCACCTTCTCAAACTTTTCCTTTCTTAGAACTCTTTATTACCTTATTTCCTCCAAACCTTGAACTACCAACTCTTTACTTTACTTCCATAAAAGTAGCTTAGCTATTTTTTTTTTTTTTTGAAGATGCCAATCTACAAATCAATAAACAAACACACAATTCCTTCCCTCATGAGATAATAGATCAACAAAAAAACATGGTGCTTGAAATTTGTTGGTTGGTTTTTCCAAAAACTATTTTTGTTGTTGAAGGTAAGTGGTAAGTAGTATAGAGAGCATGCCATCAACAAATTAACACCTAGCTAGCTCTTCTTTTTTTCCAACCTTCAAAGCAACCCAAAAACCAAAGATAATAAAAAGAAACTAGAAAACAAAAACACAAAACACAAAATAACCCCTTCAAAAGTAAATCGCCACCACTACAACCTAGATCCTCCCCTATCTCTCTTTAATCTATATCTCTACTTTCTTTCTCTTTCAATTTTCATAAAATCTAGGGTTGTGACTTTTTGAGGATATTGATCTTGATCATATCATCTTGATAAAGAAGAAATTTATCAAAAAGGGAAAGAAAATCATGGATCAAGTAGCACAAGGTCGTCCTCTTCCACCTCCTTTTCTTACTCGAGACCTTCATCTTCACCATCAATTCCACACCAACCACCAACCCAACGAAGACGAACAACAAAGTGGCAATGGCAACCTAAGTCGTGGTCAGAAACGAGATCGAAACAACAACAACAACGACGACAATAACACTCCGACCGGTGGAGAAGGAAAAGACGAAGGCGGGAGCGGAAGCGCCGGGGGAGGAAGTGGTGGTGAGATGGGAAGAAGACCAAGAGGAAGACCAGCAGGTTCGAAAAACAAACCAAAACCACCGATCATCATCACGAGGGACAGCGCGAACGCGCTTCGATCCCACGTGATGGAAGTCGCAAACGGGTGCGACATCATGGAGAGTGTGACGGTCTTTGCACGGAGGAGGCAGCGTGGTGTCTGCATCCTCAGTGGTAGTGGTACTGTCACAAATGTGACTCTCCGTCAACCAGCATCACCTGGTGCGGTTGTCACACTTCATGGAAGATTCGAGATATTATCTTTATCTGGCTCCTTCCTTCCGCCGCCTGCTCCACCAGCAGCATCAGGATTGGCCATATATCTTGCTGGTGGACAAGGACAGGTTGTCGGCGGAAGCGTGGTGGGACCCTTATTGGCTTCCGGTCCGGTTGTTATCATGGCTGCTTCCTTTGGAAATGCTGCATATGAAAGATTGCCTTTAGAAGATGAAGAAACACCAGTGAATGTGCAAGGAAGTGGAGGATTAGGTTCACCAGGAATCGTAGGAACTCAACAACAGCAGCAACAACAACAACTTGTGCAAGATCCTAACACTTCATCACTATTCCATGGAGTGCCACAAAATCTACTCAATTCATGCCAATTACCAGCTGAGGGTTATTGGGGTGGAAGTGTTCGTCCTCCTTTTTAACCTAAAATTAATGTTCTTCATCACTTCTCATCATGCTTTTCGTTTATCTTTGTTTTTTTTTTTTTTTAATTTTTTTATCTTATCTTATTTTGTTTTGTTTTTTGTTCACCCCTTTTACTTTCTCTTTATCACTGTTCATTCTCCTTCTTATAACTTAGTTTAAATTGAAGACTTTTTCTTTGATCATGTTATTGACTAGCTACTTTGTGTTGAATTCAAGAAGGATGTATAAATTCATGAATTTTTGTGGAGTTTGAATTTTATGATATTGCATCCAAATGGTTTTTTTTTCTTGTTCATCTAAAAAAAAATCGTGTTGTTGCTTCTAAATGAAGCAGCAGAAGCTACATGTGCTCTCTCTCTCTTTCTCTCTCTCATTCTCTCTCTCATTCTATTTTCTTGCAGCTATTCTAGTATCTTGTCTGTTAATTTATCAGTCAATCTTTGCAGAGGGAGGAAAAAGAGAACATTTTTTCATTTTTTATTTTCTTTTCAATTTTATTTTCTATTATTTATTTTTTTTCCTTTTTCCCATTTTAAGTGATTAATTTCTAGGACTTCCAACCTAGATTCAGATTCTAAAATAAACAGATCTATAAATAACCCCACAAAAACAATGTACAAACATGTTACAAATTTTTATCTATTTCAAGAAAAGTGTGTTGTGTGAGATAATAATTAGCTCCCTTTGTAGTTAGAACATCACTAACTCAACCATCATAATTACTATATACACTCTCACTTTCTTTGCTACTTACACCCATCATTACATCCAAACTCATGTCCTTTTCACACCCATGTTCTCAAAATTAGCACTATCATCGTAATGTTAATATATTATGTTTCATTTCATTAATATTATTAATACTATTGGTTTTAAATTGTGATTGCATTAGTTATGCTACAATTGTTAATATCTATATTGCAATAAAATACAATAAAATTTGGTTGTATTTTCAAAATCACAGTTGAAGTATCATTTGCCGAGATTTTAAAATCTAAAATTTTGAAGCGACAATTGCAATTGTAAAATCTCAATTTAAAATTAAAATTGTCGAAATTTTAAAATCTAAAATTTTAAAGCGACAATTGCAATTGCAAATTTCAATTTAAAATTATAATTAATATAACTTCTAAGTCTTAATTAATTAAATTCAAATAAAAATTATAATTAATATAACTTCTAAGTCTTAATTAATTAAGTTCAAATAAAAATTAAATTGGTCCAGTTAATAAAGAGTTGACCTATATTATATAGAAACATGAGTTGAAGACCTGTTGGTGGATAATTTGTAATTATTTCTATCAATTATGAAAGAGTTGTCTATTTTTTTTTAAGAACAAAAAATGAATTAGTTAATTAAGTAAAGGTTTATAGATGATTATAGGAGTATTTTTATTTTAATAAAAAGTTGGTGACTCTTAGAAAGTAAGAGATGTTGGAGAGTGAAAATGATGATCTATTTAAAGGAATATAAGAATGGGAGGTTATGGGCTTAACTCTGTTTGTCTGTCTGTGTGGGAGAGATTAGGGTTTATTATGAAGGCAGAGATGAGCATTGGGTGTTGGGTCACACGTGCGCTGCTCTGTGAGAAAAATTAAAGGTTCCTTTTCGAGGCAACAACCAGAACAAACAGACCTCAAACCAAAGTGTTTTAAAGCCTCTCATCCTTCTATATGTGCCATTGCCACTTTCTAGACAAACAAATGGGATTCAACTAATATCAAGCTTTTTAGGTCACTTACATTAGAGCAATCCACATTAGAGCACACATGTTTGAGTATCTAAACGGATCTTAATTAAATACATCACTGAATTTATAATTTTTTAATGATTAATATTAAATCGATCTCATTAATAATTTTATATCACTACATTTCAACAATATTTATTTATTTTAACAAAATTTATAGTATAAAATTTAAAAAAAAGTAAAGAGAGAGTATTTGCATAGCTACCTTTCTTTTCTATACACCCAAAAAAATTCTCACAGTGGAAGTAAAGCAAATGACCTTAGTATTGGTAATAATAATGATTTATAAGCTTATTGAAGTAAAAAAAAAATTACTATACAGCAACAATGTAAAAGAGTTTTACATTATAAATATATATATCTAATGCGACACTAACACTAGTATATAAACATCGATAATGATTTAAGAGAAAAAAATTATTATTATTGATATACATGTACGGATGTTAGATATTGATACATGTCATATATGAGACATGTATAAACATCGATAATAATTTAATTACTATACATCGATAGCGTGAAAGAGTTTTACACTAAAATAAAGATACATATGTCAAAACGACACATAAACATCAATAATAATATAAAAATAGAAATAATTGAGTGTAACCATGCACATGCATCGGTGCTATATATCGTCACTACAGTAAATTTTGGATTTAATATCGAACATTGAATAATGCTTGTTAAGTAAAAAGTATTGTTGTATCTGAGAAAACAGTTTCATTCTAAAGTGTTGATACCAAATAAATTTTATCCACAAATATTCAATTTTGTGTATGTCTAATATAAACCTCTCAAAAAATAATCTAAAAGGAGACTCTCTTACTTGTGTTAGTAAAAAGATGAATTTTATAATAATAATAAAATAGAAAGTAGATATAATATATTATTAAAATTTACTAAAATAGTGAGGTTCGTCTTTGAACTAAGACTATATTTATTTTTTAGATGTTCTTAAAAAATAATAAAACAATTATAATACATGATTGAATAGATATAATTTTTTTTTTACAGTAGCTATTAAAATTTGATAACATAAATGTAACAAAGGGTAAAGTAGATGTAAAAATAAATAAAGGGTAAAGTGGGAACATATATATATATAGATAAATAAACTCAGAGTTATGTCTTGATTATGGAATAGATGCTCCTTGAAACCCTAGCTGTTTGTGCTGTTTTTAGACTATTATTATTAGTAGTAGTAGGTTCATACTAATCAGTTTTAGAACACTTATTAAGAAAACAATAAATATATATATATATATATATATATATATATATTAAGAAAACTTTTAAGTTGAAAATTTGAATTTTTTTATTCAAATATACATGCTCTAAAATTTTATTGCCATATTATTATTATTTTTTTTATTAGAATACTTAAGTTCTTAACGAGTATTTTGAGACACTTGTTACTATTTGTATTGATATTATTCCACCAGTGCCAACGTGTATATAATAATTAAGTATGTTTATTTAATATTTTCTCCCATCTTTTCCTTGGATTCTATTCTTAGCTTGTCCAGTTCCTCTACCTTAGTTTCTCCTTGCTAGTCTATAAATAATCAGTTCCCAAAGATCATTCTCAACGTTAATATGATCAATCACTTCCTGAAAAAAGTCCATGTATAGCAGTATAGCAGTATAGCACTACTTGTGTTGAAAGGGTGCAATTTTGGACACTGTCACTTTTACTGTTCTTAGTTTCACATATGAACAACATCCAATAAATAATGTCGGATTTCTTAATTAATATCTTTAATATCCAAAATTAATAGATTATCAGTAAAATTTAATTTCACTGAATTCCACAGTGTATTTATTATTGTAGCACTATATAGTTGGTCTTACAATGAATGAAATTAATTTGAAGAATCTTTAACTGGTCAGCACTTTAATTACATTGTTTATTCAGAATTAGAAACTGCTCTTATGTAGTTTCAAAAAATATATATTTTATTCCTCAAAAAGAAAATTCAGCAGTCTTTTATTCACAAAAATATATTTTTTAATTTTATTTAACCTTAATTGTAACAATTACTTATCAGATTTTATTTATTACTCCACTAAACTTTAGATTATTAAAGTCGTATTTTCTTAAATATATATATATATATATATCTTTCTTAGTTTCTTATTAGTTTTATACTTAATTGCTTTTAAACATAGTATTAGATTTATAATATGTATATTGTGGACCATATACTACTGTGTTTTAGATGATTATACCTTTCTGCTTCATCATGGTGAACATCATCACTTGACTTAAAACTACATTATAATAATGGGATGGATCTAATATAGATTTCTAAAAACTGTCTAAAGGTGGACCTTTACCATTATAAGTTTATCTTTGAACTATTTTCTAAGAGTCCATATTAGAAGCACCCATGATAATGAACCATTCATTACTATACCTACATCTCACTATAAGTATCATTTTAGCTATTGCACATTTCTTAACAAAATGGTTACTCCATTTGATTTTTATAGTAAAATAATGTGTGAAGATTAAAATACTCACATTAATTAAAATAATTGAAAATAGTAGTAGTGGATCAAGTAGTTAAATAGACTATTTAATTAAATGAGAGCATAATTTTTAGAAAGAAAAAACAAAAGATAATAAATATTTCTTTGTATTATAAAGTTTGAAAATTTGAAATAGATAAAATTTCAAACATAACACTTATGATAAAATAGGGGAGTAGATAATAAGATTCCACTGTAATTTTTTTAAATAAATAAACTATCGACCCTATTTTTTTTAAGAGATAACCTCTACGTTCTCTTTAAATTTTCTCTTCTTTTTCATTTACTGAAAAGAGGTGGTTTTAGACCATTTTTTGACCCAGAATCACCGATGTGCTTTGTTTTCTATGTTTAAATTTAAATAAGTGGTTTCCACACAAATTAGGTTTTCTTTTGTGTTTTTTTTTTTTTTTATGATTTCATCATCTCAAATCTCTGTTATTTGATTTTCTGATTTTGTGTGGTGTTCGTTTGATGCAAATCGACACATCAATTTTGATCAATTACTGATTTAGCCAATAACTAGGTTGTCAACGTTGTAGATCTAAGACAAATGTATTTCGATCACTTTGATTATGTCACATTATTTGTAGACATTGTATCGTTTTATGCTATTAATTTAGATGTTGTAAGTTTGTTCGCATATTCATTTTGTTTTTAGCGTGAATTTGTATATGATGTACTCCACCAATTTGAATAAATGAATATCGTTTTCTTTTGCTAAAAAAATAAGATTCCATTGTACTATTTGATGATTATCGTGTATCTTAATTTATTTAGCCACATGTTTACTCCATTCGTCATTATCTTAGAAGATAAGCACTTCACAATTTAAAATGTAGATCAAAGATGGGGTATTTTCCAAGCTCATAAACATTATCTATGTTGATTTCATTCACAAATAATAAAATATGAAAATATATTTTCCGATTTAAGTATTTGTTAAATGCATATAAAAAATTCTATAGAGTGCTATAGTAGTAAATGAAGTTGTAGATTTGGCGAAAATATCAAGTCGAGAGTGTCTTATCTTTAAAGTGACCTTTGAGAAGGTTTGTGATTTAGTAAATTGAAGTTTTTATTATCAATAATATGATGGTAAAGTTTGGCATCAACAAAAACTGAAGACCTTGAGTTCGTGAGTGTGAACTCACGAAATTTATTAATCTTGGTTAATGGAAGTCCAACAAACCATGTTGATATAAGTAGAGTTTTGTAGTTCCTACTATTACAGTATGAAGATGATACACTTTTTTATAGGTGAGACATATAGGGAAAATTTATGGATGATGAAGGTGGTACTTAGATGGTCAGTATAGGTGTGTCAAATTAAAAAGCAAAGTTTTCAAAATATAGGCTTGTAGGGGTGAATGTTAATCCTCCTTCTTTTCCATGGCGGTAGGCTATATGAACTATAAGTTGGACTCAATATCATTTATATATCTTGGGCTTCTGGTGGATCCAAACACAATATAGATATTTACTTGAAACCAATGTTGGGTGTCCTTCATCATAGGCTTGGATCGTGGCGAAATAAGTATGCAATTCTTGGAGGACGGACTAAACTTTAAAATTAAGTCTTGTCTCTTTTACCTCTCTTCAAGATGTTAGCTGTAATGGTATAGACTTAAAAGGTCCAACTCAAAGATATTATAGATCAAATACATAAGAAATCCAATGCGAAGTAAAGACCTAGTATTGAGCTATAGCCCATTAAAGTCCTCACGTGATGACTTCAGTGTCCAATCACCGACGTCATCCCTTAGTATCCCGCGCAAATAGGGAAACATGGAATCTAGAAGCAATGATGTGTTGTCAACATTCCATGTAGTATTCCGTCAATCCTAGGAAACTTCTTATTTTAGTCACTAATTTAGGTTGAGACCAACTTAGTATTGCATCTACCTTACTAGAGTCAACTGTTACTCATTTAGTAGATATGGTATGTCCTAAAAACTTCAACTCCCCAAACCAAAACTCACATTTCTCAGGTTTTACATACATTTCTTATGTATACATTTCTTATGTTCATCCAAGCTCCTAGAGTAGATTAAAATATCATATATGAACACCGCAACAAATTTATCTAACAAAGATCTAAAAATTCGGTTCATATAATCCATAAAAATGGCAAGGGCATTGGTAACTCTAAAATGCATCACTACATACTCATCGTGTCCATATCTTGCTCTAAAAGTTGTCTTATTGATATCTTCACTCTTAACCTTAATTTTATGGTACCCAGACCTCAAGTCTATCTTAAAAAATATTGAAGCTCCTATCAACTAATATAAGAGGTCATCTATCCTAGGTAGGGGATATTTATTCTTAATGGTAACTTGATTCAACTTTCTATAGTCTACACAAAATCTCATACTCCTATCTTTCTTCTTCACTAAAAGTATTGGCGCTCCCCAAGGCGACACACTAGGCCTAATGAATCTTTTTCCCAATAAATCTTCCAATTGTTTCTTGAGTTCATCCAACTCTATTGCTGACATCCTATAAGGTGCAACTAATACTAGACCGCTCCATGACACTAAATCAATAAAAAAAAAAACTCTAATTCTCTATTCAGGGGGTAAGCTAGATATATCTTTAAGAAACACATCAAGAAATTCACAAACTACAGGCAGTCAAAGTTAAATTATCCTTAGTCTCTACCTTAGAAGAAAATAAGTGCATGTATCTTTGAGCTCCCTCAGCTAAAAACTTATGACAAGCTAAAGTAAACACAAAACATTCAGACCAAGGTGAATCAATAGTCATAGATTGATGTGCAACATAGATACATTTGTCAAAATAGTGTAGTACCCTAAATTTGTCCAACCTTTTTAAAAAAAATAAATCAAAAAAGGAAAATATATATAAAAAGGGAAATAGAATAATTATAATGATATCTCATCAATTTACATAACCAAATTAAATTACATTAAAATGAAACCAAATCAATTACATTAAAATTAAAACCAAAGCAATTTACAATCAAATTACAAGCTTATGTTGCCTTGTCATGTTCACTGTTGTCTTGCTCATTGTTGCCTGGCTCATTGCTGCTGCTGATGCATTGTCTTGCTGATGCACTAGGCTTACATCAATGTTTTTGTCCTGGACACAAAACAAGCCCAAAAAATGATATGTTTTGAAATACGTAATAAAAAGTCAAACTCTCTTTGCCTCAGCCTTTGTACACATGATATAGAATAAAAAGACAAATTGTTGAGTTTGAAACAGAAACTAAGCTAAGACCCAAAGCTGCAAATATAAAAAAAAAAAAAAAAAAGTTTTTTAGCCCAGCAAATCAGCTCTGTTTCCTTTACACACAAATAGAAGTCCAGCAAATAAGCATCACAAACATAAGCTAAAATCGTGAATAGATCATAGATGCAGAAAAAATTCAGATAATGAGCAAAACAGATTAAACATCAACTAGGAAATCATTGGAGAAGGACGAAAGCAAAAGCAAGAAAGCAACTAAACAGATAAAAAACTCTATAAATACACCTTATCAAATTTCAAAAAAAAAAAAAGGAACATTGACAAAAAAAATACCTAAAACGAAGAAAAAGAAAATAGAGCAGTAGCAAGAAAAGACAAACAGAAGAAGAAGAAGAGTGAAGGTAATTTTTTTTCTCTCTTTATATTACAGTTGTTCTTATTTTATAAAAAAATGTGAAGTTTTTTTGATTTAGCAAAAGTAAGATAACATTACGAAAAGAATAAGAAAATAAGACAAAAAATATGAACCTGTGATGATGTCGTTGTCGCTGTCGCCGTCGCCGCAATCACCATCACCATCATCGTCGCCGCTTTTGTGTTCTTCTTCGTTTTCCTGTTTTGTTTCCAACCGCGACTGATGCTTGTATCGTCATAGCTAACCCAACCGCCCCTGCCATCAACCAATCCAGCCGCGACTGATGCTTGTTTCGCCATAGCCAACCCAGCCACATCTGCCATCAACAAACCTAGCCGCAGCTGATGCGGTTTCTGCCATCAACCTCTTTCTCTCCAATACATGTTTGCGTTTTTCATGAAAATACACGAGCATGTGTTTGTTCCTGAAAGCAATAGAGCGGCCTCCCAAATGGCTCTGAGTCCATCCTGATCTAGGGTTTTGTTTTAACCCTTTGTTTTGGTTTTGTTATATAATTTGGGCCCAATGCCTCTGAACTGTTTTAACCTTTTTTTTGTTTGTTTTGTTATAATTTGGGCCTAAAACAAAAAAGCTGTTCAAACTCAGCCCATTTTTTAAAAGCTACTTACTTTATTTTATTTTATTTTTTAAATAAAAATCAAATTAAAGATAAATAAAATATACATATTAAAGATTAATTAGATGTGACATCTTTTTAATATTTGAATTGTTATGACACAAGTGGTACAACTTGATAGTTCTAAAACTCTCTTTATTTATTTATTTATTTATTATTATTATTATTTGATTTTTTTTAATAAAATAATCAAAAATGGACTTATAAATTTGTGCAATTAGATGTGGTATTATTTTTTATATTTGAATTGTTAAGACACATATTGTACAATTTGGTTTTTTTTTTTAAAATTCATATCTAAACCGAAAATAATAAAATATTTTTAAGAGGATTAAATCATATGTGACATGTTTTTTTACTCCTTGAGTTTTAAGATACGAGTTGTACAACTTGATCGTCTTAAAACTCGCCTTTTTTAAATAATTACTTAAATCAAACAAGCTCTTTTTTTGTCAAAAATATTTTTTTTATATAACAAAATGATTTTTCTTTAAAAAACAACCAACGCATCCGCATTTTTTTAACCCAAGAACTACGTAGCTTTGATTTCTCCATCGCATCGGGAGATACGTAGGAGCAAGATCACATTCTTGTCAAGCAAATTAATAAAAATTTCTTTTTTTGTCCTTTATTTCTTAAGCACATACTTATTCCAAAATCATATTAAAAAATTAATAATAATTGTTATTCATATTTAATAATAAAGAGAAATAAATATATTTAAGTTAATATTAATATTGCACAATTAATTATAGGTAACCGTTTTTTAACGGATGTCGTAGGGTGTTAATACCTTCCCTACGCATAATCGACTCCCGAACTCGAAATTTGGTTTCAAAGACCATTTTTTTATTTCTTTCTATTTTTAAGGGTTTCTCAATATTTTCCCTATTTTAAAATAAATTTTGGTGGCGACTCCATTGAATTCGAGAAACGCTCGAAATTTTAGACCGCGACAGATGGCGACTCCACTTGGGACTATTTAGAGAGTCAAGCCTAACAGATTAATTGTGCAAATTTTTTTTTAACTTTTTCTGTATTTGTTTGTTTTTCATTTTCTTTTACTTTATGTTGATCAATTCTTATTAAGTATTAGCTGATAGTATAATACTCTTTTAAGTTAGTGTATCTTTTTTATTTATTCATTTAGTTATTTATTTATTTATTTTATATATGTATATATGTTTTATTATCATTATGGGGCTATTGAATTATATTTATTCCACACCCTACACTTTTACTAAGACACACACTTATGAGTGGAACCTTATACCCGGGTTTGAACAAAACTTAAGTTTAGTTTCGAGATTGTGTAGTGGTAGCCTTCTGGATGTACATCCTGTTTGGTTAGCATGGAAGTCTCACCTAGAGTTTGATCTTGTTGAGGGTATTGTCACTCCAAATAGTTTACCTATTGTTGTTGACAATATTCCAAAATAGGATTATTGGCTCTAGGAACCGTGTTTAGAACTATAGAGCCACCCTTGTGAGAGTTTCACTACATAAGCCAATAGACCATTTCATCATAAGAATATCCATATAAGCAAAAAAATACCTCATGCATTCATTCAAACTTTATATATTCACAAAATTGCATCCATCTCTCATGACATTGTTTCTTTTGAAAATGAATTGGCATTTTGCATCAATTTTCTGGATTGTTGAGGAATCATAAGAACCTTAGTCACGTGTTAAATTAAAGTAGACAATGGGATCGAAAAAAAGAAAAACTTTACTTTTAAAGTTCAAGAAACCTGATTTAAAAAGTTTAAGAGACATCAGCAATCAAATGAAAACTATACAACGTGACAATTTCTTTCACAAATATGGGAAGATCCTAAATCTCTTGGTAGTAAATGTGCAAATAGGGGCCCTCACAGCATTGGCTCAGTATTATGACCCTCTCTTAAGATGTTTCACCTTTCAAGACTTTCAGTTGGCCCCGACATTAGTGGAATTTGAACGAATATTGGGTTACTCTTTAGAGAAAGGAAATCCTTATCGATATACTGGGCAACCACCGAATTTGGGCGCAATTGCTGAAGTGTTGAAAATCGACATAAGAGAGTTGGCACGTACAAAAGAGAAAAAAGGAGCTATTCATGGTTTTTCAAGAAAATATCTAGAGCAAAAGTGTCAAGATTTAGCTGCTAAAAAAGAATGGAGTACTTTTATAGATATTTTGGCTCTGATTATCTATGGTATTGTTTTATTCCCAAACCTTGATAATTTTGTAGATTTTGCTGCCATCAATGTCTTCTTAGCTTTTAACAAAAATAAACAAAATCCAATTCCCGCGGTTCTTGCTGATGTATACTACTCTCTGCATATGCGACACGAGAAGAAAGGGGGAACAATTTTGTGTTGTGTTCCAGTGTTGTATACTTGGTTCATGTCCCATATGTTCAAGAAAGGATATCATGTTGGAGTTAAAAGTAATCGTGAATGGGCCTAGAGTATCGCTAGCCTTACTGGGGACACAATTTCATGGTATCATAGATAACAAGGGGTGGAGGAAGTAATATGCCAATGCGGTGATTTTCCAAATGTACCTCTCATGGGAACCAAAGGATGTATTAATTACAATCCGACGGTAGCTCTGAGACAGCTTGGCTACCCTATATTGGAGAAACCAGATGATAAGTCGTTGGAAGCTTTTGTTTTGCACAATACGGGTACAAAAGACCCACAGATGTTGTGAAGGATAAGTCGAGCTTGGGAAATGATCATTAGAAAAGGAAGAGTACTCGGATGCAGAAGTTGCAGCACAAAGGAACCCTATCAACAATGGGTAAAGAAAAGAGTCCAAGAAATCAAGTTGCCTTTCCACAGTATACCCTCGAGTGATCCATAAATATATGAAGCTACCCTTGTTGCCAATGAAGAAATAGAAGAACTCAAAACAACATTGTTAAAATCTGAAGAGGAGAAAAAAGAGCTACAAGCAAAGTTAGAAAAAGTCTCACAAGAGAACGAGAACACAATTAAGGAATGAAAGGCAACACAAAGAAGAAATTGAAGAATTACTCTCAAAACATCAAGATGCACTAAAAAGAGAAATGGAGAATTATAGTGAGTTGAAGAATTACATTGATTACCAAGAAAAGATCTATAACGACTTAAAGGATGAAACCATATATTGGGAGGATCGTTTTATGATGTTGCTAGGTCAGTTGAAGAATCAAGAGATCTATAAAGAGCTGGAAGATAAGGGCAAGCATTGGAAAGACTGTTTTTCAAAATTGGCGATGCTAGCTAATCAAGCAATCATAAAAATTCCAAAGCATCTAAGAGAGATTGATGCAGTAATGCATCCGCTCAATACTCCAGTCAAAGTCTACAAGTTTGTTGAATATTGCAAAAATTTGGTAGAAGAATTGGAAGAGAAGATTGGTTGTCCTATTAAAAGAGAAGATTGAAGTACCATAGTCAATGTAGTTTTTAATTTAAATGTGATGTACTCTTTTTCTCATCAATGAAGGATTTGTTGTTTTGATTTCCGATCCCCATATTTTCTTCACTAATAATTCGTTTTTGTTAATAAAAGAATTTAAAAGGCTTATGATTCCTCAATATCCAACTATCATAATTAACTAATTAATTTCATTTTCATTCCATTCATATTTAATACATAATCATTGGAATTTCATTTACTTATTTATTTATTTATTTATTTTAAATAAATAAAAAACAGAAAAGAAAAATCAATAAAGCTGTTTCCCCGACACCCTTATCAGACTCGCGCGAACTCCAAGATCATGGATAAACTTGAGCCAAACCAAGAAGTCATGCGAGCAGATGTTAACCAATTGAAGGACAAGGTTGATCAAATTCTAGAAGCTATAAAGGCTTTGGCAAGGAAGGAGAATACAAATGGGGATCCTCCAACTGCAAATGAAGAACACCAAACCACTCCTTCTCACCCACCAGGCTTTACCCCGACCACCCAACAGTATCGTACAACGGATATGCAATTTCCTATGTATGGTCTCCCACATGGTTATACTCCGCCTGTAGTCATCAACCCCATGGACAATAACCAAAACCACTCAACTATCAACACCCAAAACCTAAACCAACCACAAATCCCACCTCCTATGGGCTACACGCCACCCCAAAACACTATACCCTCAGAAAATATTCCATATAGTGCACCCCAAGTACCCCATTTTGATGCTAATGGGAATTGGCAACAACCTCACGTTGGGGATGATACACAATGAAAAGAGAAATTCCATGTTTTAGAAGAGCGAATAAAAGCAATTGAAGGGCATAATGTCTATGGTCTCGAAGCTTTTGGTATGTGTTTGGTTCCCGATGTGACTATCCCTTCAAAATTCAAGGTTCCTGAGTTTGAAAAATACAAAGGCGCCACATGTCCTAAAAATCATCTGACTATGTATTGCAGAAAAATGGCTTCTCATGTTCATAACGACAAACTTCTCATTCACTTTTTCCAAGACGGTTTGAGTGGGGCATCGTTAAGTTGGTATATGCATCTCGAGCGATATCGAATTCGTTCGTGGAAGGACTTGGCTGATGCCTTCTTATAACAATACAGCTACAACATTGACATGGCCCCTGATATGATGCAATTGCAAAATTCATTGAAAAAGGACAACGAAACTTTCAAAGAATACGCACAACGGTGGAGAGAAGTGGCATCACAAGTAGAACCTCCTTTATCTGAAAGAGAAATGGTTGGTATGTTTATGGATACTCTCCATTCGCCCTTTTATGATAAGATGATTGGGAGTATGTCATCAAACTTTTCCGACCTAGTCATGATAGGAGAAAGGATAGAAAATGGGATGAGGAGTGGCAAGATCATATGTGCAGCAAGTGGCGTGAAGAAACCCCATATGGGATTCATAAAAAAGAAAGAAGCAGATGCTAACGCTGTAATGGTAAACCCAAGAGTCTCCTATTTTCCATCCATAAATTATTATCGACCCCCAAATTTCCAGCCCCGATACCCAAAACTCCTTACATTCCCTATCCATATGTGGTTGCAACTTTACACCCCCAATATCACCCTTCAAGGCCACCTTTTTATCAACCACCTCTGGTACAACCACCACCCGTCACATTTCCCCAACAAAACCAACGAAGCCAAAATCCAAACCCGAATCAATACAAACCACCAGTTAATCGAGAAAGGAAGATAACCTATTTTGACCCAATTCCCGTGACATACAGCCAATTGTTGCCTCACCTACTCCAGAATTCAATGGTAGTCCTAAGACCAATGAAACCTTTGGAACCACCATTCCCAAAGTGGTATAACCCGAACGCCAAATGTGAATACCATGCTGGAGCTGTAAGGCATTCCATCGAAGATTGCCAAGCCCTAAAATCTAAAGTGCAAGAATTGATTAATGCAAAATGGCTTACCTTCAAGGAAGACAGTCGTAACGTAGAGAGTAATTCCTTACCGGGCCACGGGGATACTTTCGTCAATGTCATTGAAGATGAGATAGACCAATGTGCAAAAGATGATCATGTGTTGACCATAGAGCCATATATGGAAAATAGTAGATCTTTCCAAAGACCATTGGAAATCCTTTATAGGAAAGAAAATCTTAAGCCAACTCCTAGCAGGCCAAATGCAATAATTGTCCAAGAACCAACCCCTTTTCCTTACAAAAATACCAAGGCGGTGCCATGCAATTATGAAGTTACCTCCCACTTGGCCAATCATCAATCAAGTAATAGTAGTGAATCTAAAGGAACTGATGTCACCAATATTTAAGGGATTGGTGGGATGACTCGGAGTGGTCGAGTATATTCCCCCGAACAACCTAAGGAAAAGGAGGGCCATGGAGGAAAAGGAAAAGAAGTTATGAATCATACTATAAAAAAGCAAGAGACTTGTGAAAAGACAATGCTCGAAGAAGAAGCTAATGAATTTTTGAAGTTTATCAAGCAAAGTGAGTATAAGGTGGTAGATCAACTAAATCAAACCCCTTCCAAGATATCTGTTCTTTCTTTGTTATTAAACTCTGAAGCGCATAGAAGGGCACTGATGAAAGTTTTAAACGAGGCTTATGTTACTCATGATATTACTGTCAACCAGTTTGATGGAGTTGTCGGTAATATTACCGCTAGTAGCGGCTTGAGTTTTAGCGATGGTGAATTACGTGCTGACGGGATTGAGCATAATAAAGCACTACACATCTCTGTGAGGTGTCATGATCATATTCTTGCACGAGTGCTAGTTGATAATGGTTCATCGTTAAATGTCATGCCGAAATCAACACTATCAAAATTATTTGTTGATGGAGCCTGTTTTAAGCTGAGTGTTTTGGTGGTGAAAGCGTTTAATGG
Organism: Cicer yamashitae; assembly: GCA_037974755.1. NCBI lineage: Eukaryota > Viridiplantae > Streptophyta > Magnoliopsida > Fabales > Fabaceae > Cicer > Cicer yamashitae. The sequence goes on from JBBPBQ010000002.1 coordinate 45,716,590, forward strand.
ATCTAGAAGACAAGTTGTGAGTGAGATTGACCTGCCGATTCAAATCGGACCCCATAACTTTGGAATAACCTTCCAAGTGATGGATATTAAACCAGTGTACAGTTGCCTTTTAGGGAGACCATGGATTCACGCTGCTGGAGTAGTGACATCCACTCTTCATCAAAAGCTAAAGTTTATAGTGGACAATAAGCTGGTGATAATATCTGGGGAAGAAGATATGGTAGTAAGTCGTCTCTCTTCTACGAGCTACATTGAAGACACGGAGGAAGCCATAGAGACTTCCTTTCAAGCATTAGAAATCGCCAATGTTGTCTTCATGGGTGAAGGATCTCTTTTAAAAGAACCAAAGTTGTTTACCGCCTCCTTAAAGTCTACCAAATCGATGTTGGAAGGAGGAGTTTTTGTTAAATTGGGAAAATTGTTAGATATATTCAAAAAGAACGATAAGTACGGTTTGGGGTATGTACCTACTAAAGCTGACAAAGAAAATGCTGTGAAGGAAAGAATGGAAAGCATAATGGCTCGTTTGGAAAATCAGACACTGAATTCACAGAAGATTTCTATTTTTGACATTCGCCAAACCTTTCATAGCGCTGGAATAGTATATGCTGACCATGTGGCTGTTGTGGAAGAAGAGGATCACATTGATGATGATACCCTCAAATTGTTGTACCCTTTCCTCCAAACACTAGTCTCAACAACTGGAAGATCATCTAGTTTCCGGTGTTTGTTCATTCATGTTCAAAGTAATTGTGTATTTTAACTCCTTTTGCTCTGCCCAAGGCTATAAGGATAACTAATTAGGGCGCATGTATTTCAGTTCCGTACTTATTATCAATAAATGCATTTTTGAATTCTCCAACAGTTTTTGTTTTTCTCTTTTCTTTTTTTGACAATCTTTATTCATATTTTCTTTTTTTCCTTTTTCTTCTTAAATTAATTAATGCAGAGTCGAAAACGAATATGTTGAAAATAGCAGCGCTAAAACCCATTCTTGTAATTTTGAACTCCCAATTAATCACGCTGATGAGGATTGTGAAGACGATTGTGAGCCTCCCCCAGAACTAGAAAGGTTAATTGAACATGAAGTTAAGATAATCCAACCCTATCAAGAACCTGTTGAAGTGATCAATTTAGGGACTGAACATGATAAGAAAGAAATTAAAATTGGTATGTCTATGAAAGAAACTGAACGAGAAAAGTTGGTTAAACTTTTATTTGATTATGTGGATGTCTTTGCATGGTCATACCAAGATATGCCTGGGCTAGATACTAACATAGTTGAACACAAGCTACCACTCAAGCCTGAATGTGCTCCAATTAAACAAAAATTGAGGAGGATGAGGCCTGATATGTCACTTAAAATTAGAAAAGAGGACAAGAAGCAATTTGATGCTGGTTTCTTAGCAGTAGCAAAATATCCTCAATGGGTTGCTAATATTGTCCCAGTTCCAAAAAAGGATGGAAAGGTTTGAATGTGCGTTGATTATCGGGATTTAAATAAAGCTAGTCCTAAAGATGATTTTCCGTTGCCTCACATGGATGTCCTAGTAGATAGCACTGCTCAATATTCTCTTTTCTCCTTCATGGATGGTTTCTCAGGGTATAATCAAATCAAGATGGCTCCCGAAGATATGGAGAAAACTACATTCATCACACAATGGGGGACTTTCTGTTATAAAGTGATGCCATTTGGATTGAAGAATGTTGGGGCAACCTATCAAAGAGCAATGGTAACTTTGTTTCATGACATGATGCATAAAGAAATAGAGGTTTACGTGGACGATATGATTGCCAAATCTCGGACCAAAGAAGACCATGTTGTTAACCTTCAAAAGTTGTTTGTGCGACTAAGGAAGTTCAGACTCCATTTAAACCCTGCTAAATGCACTTTTGTTGTAAGATCAGACAAGTTACTTGGTTTTATCGTTAGTCAAAAAGGGATAGAAGTGGACCCAGATAAAGTAAGAGCAATACAAGAAATGCCCGCTCAACGCATGGAAAAAGAAGTTTGTGGCTTTTTAGGTAGATTGAATTACATTGTCAGGTTCATATCGCATCTCACCGCTACATGCGGTCCAATTTTCAAGTTGTTGCACAAAGACCAAAAGGTTGAATGGAATGAGAATTGTCAAAAAGCTTTCGAAGAGATTAAGCAATACTTGTCAAAACCTCCAATCTTAGTGCCTCCTGTTCCTGGGAAACCGCTTATTATGTACTTAACAGTACTTGACGAGTCAATGGGTTGTGTATTGGGGCAACATGACGAATCCGGTAAGAAAGAACATGCTATTTATTATTTGAGCAAAAAGTTCACCAATTGTGAAACAAGGTATTCACTGCTTGAACGAACATGTTGCGCATTAGCATGGGCAGCTCGTCGGTTGAGGCAATACATGTTATGTCATACAACTTGGTTGGTGTCTAAAATGGACCCAATTAAATACATCTTTGAGAAACCTGCTCTTACTGGAATGATTGCCCGTTGGCAGATGTTGCTATCAGAATATGATTTGGTACATGTTACGCAAAAAGCTATCAAAGGAAGTGCCCTAGCAGAGTATTTGGCCCAACAACCTGTAGAAGATTATCAATCAATGCAGTGTGAATTCCCCGATGAAGGCATAATGACTTTATTTGAAGAAACTAAATCACCTGATAAAGAAAAATGGATGTTAGTGTTTGATGGTGCTTCAAACGCGTTAGGGCATGGAATTGGAGCCATTTTGATTTCCCTAGGGAACCAGTTCACTCCATTTACTGCTAGGTTGTGTTTTTGATTGCACAAACAATATTGCGGAATATGAAGCATGTGTTATGGGCATTAAAGCAGCTATCGAATCCAAGGTAAAAGTTTTTGAGGTATATGGAGACTCGTTGTTGGTCATCCATCAGACAAAAGGAGATTGAGAAACGCGAGATTCCAAATTGATTCCGTATCACACCCATATCAAAGAACTGATAGAACACTTCAAGAAGATCACTTTTCACCATATCCCTCGAGAAGGAAACCAATTAGCTGACGCACTGGCCACACTATCATCAATGTTCAAAATAAACGTCGGTTAGGATATGATGGTCATAAAAATTCAACGAAAGGATAAGCTAGCATATTGCTTATCAATAGAAAAAGAGTCTGACAGCAAGCCATGGTGTTATGATATCAAATCATATGTTAAGAACAGGGAATATCCAGTGGGTATTTCAGAGAACGACAAGAGGACTTTAAGAAGGTTGTCAATGAACTTCTTCTTAAATGGTGATGTGCTTTACAAGACAAATCATGATATGGTTCTCCTTAGATGTGTGGATCAAGCGGAAGCGGAGAAAATCATCCAAGAGGTTCACGAAGGTTCTTTCGGAACTCATGAAAATGGACACGCAATGGCAAGAAAAATCCTAAGGGCTGGCTACAATTGGTTGACCATGGAGTCCGATTGCTTTAGCTACGTAAAGAAATGTCATAAATGTCAAATTTATGCTGATAAAGTCCATGTACCACCCACCTCTTTGAATGTTTTAACATCACCATGGCCATTTTCAATGTGGGGAATAGATGTTATTGGACTCATCGAGCCTAAGGCTTCACATGGGAACTGGTTCATCCTAGTAGCTATTGATTATTTCACAAAATGGGTTGAGGCCGCTTCTTATGCCAATGTTACAAGAAGCGCAGTTGTCAAATTCATCAAAAGAGAATTGATTTGTCGATATGGCTTACCAAATAAGATAATCACTGACAATGCGACCAATCTGAATAATAAAATGATGAAGGAGTTGTGTGATAGTTTCAAAATTCAGCACCATAATTCTTCTCTATATCGTCCAAAAATGAATGGGGCTGTAGAAGCAGCAAATAAGAATATCAAGAAGATCATACAAAAGATGGTGGAGACATATAAAGATTGGCATGAAATGTTTCCCTTTGTGTTACATGGCTATAGAACCTCTGTTCGTACCTCAACAGGGGCAACTCCTTTCTCATTGGTTTATGGAATGGAAGCGGTACTTCCCATTGAAGTTGAAATTCCCTCGATTAGAGTCTTGATGGAAACAAAACTAGAAGAGGCTTAGTGGGTTCAATCAAGATTTGACCAATTAAATCTCATAGAAGAAAAAAGAATGATAGCTCTATGCCACGGTCAACTATATCAAAAAAGACTCAAAAAAGCATACGAGAAAAAAGTTCGTCCTCGATAGTTTAAAGAAGGGGACTTGGTGTTAAAGAAAATATTACCCATAAAAAAGGATTCTTGTGGAAAATGGACCCCGAATTTACGAAGGACCATATGTTTTGAAAAAAGCTTTCTCTGGGGGAGCTCTAATACTCACAGAAATGGATGGAGGCGACCTTTCACTTCCAATAAATTCAGATGCAGTCAAAAAATATTATGCGTAGAAGAGTAATCATTTTAAACAATGGATTTTTGCTTCGCCTTGAAAAAACGGTCACTCGATAGATACGAAGAGTCATCATGTGGAAATAATATTTGTTTGTATTCATCTATTGAATCATATGGCGTAGAAGAGCATAAGGATCGGGGAATCAAAGAAATGAACAAGAATTGATCTACAATGCATGACACACATAAATCATGCATAATTTACTCATACTCACATGATCGATGCATCTTTATTGACACTTTACCTATACTCAATGCATAATACACGCATGAATCATTCATACCTTATCGTCCGAATTGCAAGTATCATATACTTATTCTTCCTCTTTATCTACCTTCAAGATTGGACCAATTACGTTTTTTTTTTTCATTCCTATTGATCTACGCATCGGTAACCAATCCGAACACGATCACTTTCATTTCTGTCGATCTACGCATCGGTAGCCAATCCGAAGACGATCACTTTCATTTTTGTCGATCTACACATCGGTAACCAATCCGAAGACGATCATCCTTTCATTCCTGTCGATCTACGCATCAATAACCAATCCGAAGACGATCACTTGCACTCTGTCGATCTACGCATCGGTAACCAATCCGAAGACGATCATCCTTCATTCCTGTCGATCTACGTATCGGTAACCAATCCGAAGACGATCACTTGCACTCTGTCGATCTACGCATCGGTAACCAATCTGAAGACGATCATACTTTCATTCCTATCGATCTACGCATCGGTAACCAATCCAAAGACGATCATACTTTCATTCCTGTCGATCTACGCATTGGTAACCAATTCGAAGACGATCACTTTCATTTATGTCGATCTACGCATCGATAACCAATCCGAAGACGATCACTTTCATTTCTGTCGATCTACGCATCGGTAACCAATCCGAAGACGATCACTATCATTTCTGTCGATCTACACATCGGTAACCAATCCGAAGACGATCACATTTTTATTTTTATGGATCTATGCATCGGTAGACAATCCGAAGACGATTATTTTCATTCATGTCGATCTACGCATCGGTGATCAATCCGAAGACGATCATTTTTCACATTTCAAAAAATTGCATCTTTCCCACTTTAACATTTCAGGGGCACTTTAATTCATGCGTTTGTTATTGGACAAAATTTAGGTCCTTATATTTACTTATCTTTTACTTGATAACATGAAAATGAAAACCATTGTTATTCATATTTTCATTTTTTCATTTTTTTTTTTCAAGTAAAATATAATTAAATAGGGGCAGCTGTAGTACCCTAATTTTGTCCAACCTTTTTTAAAAAATAAATCAAAAAAGGAAAATATATATAAAAAGGGAAATAGAAAAATTATAATGATATCTCATCAATTTACATAACCAAATTAAATTACATTAAAATGAAACCAAATCAATTACATTAAAATTAAAACCAAAGAAATTTACAATCAAATTACAAGCTTATGCTGCCTTGTCATGTTCACTGTTGCCTTGCTCACTGTTGACTGGCTCATTGTTGCTGCTCACTGCTGCTGATGCATTGCCTTGCTGATGCACTAGGCTTATATCAAGGTTTTTGTCCTGGACACAAAACAAGCCAAAAAATGATATGTTTTGAAATACGTAATAAAAAGTCAAACTCTCTTTGCCTCAGCCTTTGTACACATGATATAGAATAAAAAGACAAATTGTTGAATTTGAAGCAGAAACTAAGCTAAGACCCAAAGCTACAAATATAAAAAAAAAAAAAAAAAAAGTTTTTTAGCCCAGCAAGCCAGCTCTGTTTCCTTTACGCACAAATAGAAGTTCAGCAAATAAGCATCAACAGATAAAAACAAACATAAGCTAAAATCGTGAATAGATCAGAGATGCAAAAAAAATTCAGATAATGAGCAAAACAAATTAAACTTCAACTAGGAAATCATTGGAGAAGGACGAAAGCAAAAGCAAGAAAGCAACTAAACAGATAAAAAACTCTATAAATACACCTTATCAAATTTCATAAAAAAAAAAAAGGAACATTGACAAAAGAAATACCTAAAACGAAGAATAAGAAAATAAGACCAAAAATATGAACCTGTGATGATGTCGTTGTCGCTGTCGCCGTCGCCCCCGTCACCATCATCGTCGCCTCTTTTGTGTTCTTCTTCGTTTTCCCGTTTTGTTTCCTACCGCGACTGATGCTTGTATCGCCATAGCTAACCCAGCCGCACCTGCCATCAACCAACCCAGCCGTGACTGATGCTTGTTTTGCCATAGCCATCCCAGCCGCAACTACCATCAACAAACTTAGCTGCAGCTGATGCGGTTTCTGCCATCAACCTCTTTCTCTCCAATACATGTTTGCGTTTTTCATGAAAATACAAGAGCATGTGTTTGTTCCTGAAAGCAATAGAGCGGCCGCCCAAATGCCTCTATATCCATCCTGATCTAGGGTTTTGTTTTAACCCTTTGTTTTGGTTTTGTATATAATTTGGGCCCAATGCCTCTGGACTGTTTTAACCTTTATTTTTTGTTTTGTTATAATTTGGGCCTAAAACAAGAAGGTGTTCAAACTCAGCCCATTTTTTAAAAGCTACTTAGTTTATTTTATTTCATTTTTTAAAGGGTTAATTTCCTTCATAAATAAAAATCAAATTTCATAAAAAATACAATAAAATATTATATTAAAGATTAATTAGATGTGACATCTTTTTAATCTTTGAGTTGTTATGACACAAGTGGTACAACTTGATAGTTCTAAAACTCTCTTTATTTATTTATTTATTATTATTTTATTTTTTTAATAAATTAATCTAAAATGGACTTATAAATTTGTGCAATTAGAAGTGGTATTATTTTTTATATTTGAGTTGTTAAGACACATATTGTACAATTTGTTTTTTTTTTTAAATTCATATCTAAACCGAAAATAATAAAATATTTTTAAGAAGATTAAATCAGATGCAACATCTTTTTTTACTTCTTGAGTTTTAAGACACGAGTTGTACAACTTGACCGTCCTTAAACTCGCCTTTTTAAAATAATTACTTAAATCAAACAAGCTCTTTTTTTGTCAAAAATATTTTTTTTTATATAACAAAACGAATTTTCTTTAAAAAACAATCAACGCATTCGCATTTTTTTAACCCAAGAACTACGTAGCTTTGATTTCTCCATCGCATCGGGAGATACGTAGGAGCAATATCACATTCTTAAGCACATACTTATTCCAAAATCATATTAAAAAATTAATAATAATTGTTATTCATATTTAATAATAAAGAGAAATAAATATATTTAAGTTAATATTAATATTGCACAATTAATTATAGGTATCCGTTTTTTTAACTGAAGTCGTAGGGTGGTAATACCTTCCCTACGCATAATCGACTCCCGAACTCGAAATTTGGTTTCAAATACCATTTTTTTATTTCTTTCTATTTTTAAGGATTTCCCAATATTTTTCCTATTTTAAAATAAATTTTGGTGGCGACTCCATTGAATTCGAGAAACGCTCAAAATTTTAGGCCGCGACAAATAGTTTATAACAACATTCAACCCAGACATAATCTTTTTTTTTTTTTGTTAATAAAACTCATACCTTTGATAAGATCATCCGGCTCTTTCACCTCTTCCCCTTGGAGTGTAAAAACTATCCCTTGGTTTGTTGACCTAGGATGTGATTGTCCTTCACTCTTGCAACATCTAGAAAACTGTTTAATCTTTCCACGTTTAAGACATGTAGTTCTTTTCTTTAGACATGAGTGATCTCCATGATTGAATCCATACTCTTTTCATCCCTTACTTTTACTAGATGAAGCTTGTCCTTTGAAATTGTGGGTACATCACGTAGAATCTTCTTAAATTTATTGTCCTAGTTGTGGAATTTCTTTCCACCAGAGTTAAACTTCTCTTTCGGTTTCTCAGCTTTCAACACTTGCATCTTCTGCTCAGCTACCCTAGACTTGTTTACCAAGGTGGGGTAGTCACGAATATCTAGAATTCCTATAAAACTTTGTAGTTCAGGTTTAATTCCTTGCTCAAATTTTATGCCATCCATTCGTCTTGTGGATTGTCCTTAAGAGAGCGAGAGTATCTTGATAAAGTTTCAAATTTAGCTACATACTACGCAACTGCATATCTCCCTAACAATGATGAAGAAACTCAGTCTCCTTTTGAATGCAAACACTATGGGGAAAATACTTTTCTAGAAATACTTCCTTAAACCTATCCCAAGTAATAGAAACTCCTTGTATCAGATAACCTCCTCTAGCACAATTTCAAACCAATGCTCAACATTAAACTCTAACATATAAACTACAAGGTTCACTTTTTGACCATCAGCGCACCACATGACTTGAAATATTTTGGCTAACTTCAACAACCATTCTTGTGCCTCAACTGGATTATAACTACCTTCAAATGGTGGTGGATTGTTCATCTGGAATTCAGAAAGTCCTAGGTATTGAAGGTTTGCGACTGCTATGACATTAGGTCATCTCAATTGACGAATAACCTCTCTTTGTTCTCACATGGATTCAACCATCAAGCTGTGAGCCTCAACAAGTGTTTCATCCTGTTACCCTCCATAAATCTGCACACCACCAATAAAACACTAAGTTAGCCTGGCCAAATATCCAAAATAATAGCAGGCATAAATAATGACTAAAACAAGCAATCCTATATGCCTAAGTTTTAATTTTTTTTTCTTAAAAATAATTGATAAAAAATAATAAAAATAAAGTAAAGTAAACTCATACCACAGTCCAATCTAGGTTCGATGTGGCTCTAATACGAAAAAAAATGTAACGCCTAGTTACGTGGATTTTAACAATTAAAATAATGACGAAAAACTTTCATATTTATATAAGAGAATAAGGTACTACTTATAAATAATTAATTATCCGAAAGAAATAATATTGTAAAATCCTGAAACTAAATTCTTACAACTGAAAATTCTTTAATAATCAAAATATTCAAAACTGGACATTTAATAACTAATCTCGAAATAAAATACGATGTAAACACTATTTCTACTTATTCTTGATCTACTAATCTAATCTAAGTAAATTACTCTTTTCAAAGGAGATAGGACTTATCAGCTCTCGACGTTCTCAATGGTTTTAGTCTCTGAAAATAACACTTTCATGAGATGCTAAATCCTAGTGAATAATGCACACAACTTTAAAACAAATATTGTTCTCAGCCGGCGCGATAACCGAAAAAATTGACCATGTCACCCGCGTTCTTCCAAAAATATTCTTTAAAAATCTAAATAATATAAATAATTTTTCTATAATAACCAATTATTTTCATTAATTAATATAAACACATCCACTTAAAATCAACAACAATTCACATCTATAATAATCAAATAAATCAAATACACATTTATTCTGCAAAAAATAATCAATCAATTCAATGGTGTTCCATTGTTATATATGGAGATGTAATACTTTCATGAAGTGATTTTCATCTCATCATGTGGAACACCAACGCATCTAGTGTAGAGTACAAGACTCATTCGTGTAAAGTTTAAAGTTCATCTCATGTGGGGTATAAGACCCACCTATATGGAGCATATAACTCATCCAGGTAAATAACTATGGGGTACAAAGACCATTCATATGGAGTTTAAGCTCATTTCAAACACATACAATAAAAATAATCCATTTTTAACAACCATCTTCAAAAAATCGTATTTAAATTATAAAATTATATTTAAATATACAATAATAATAATCATTTAAGAACACATAATACAACAATCTTTCAAAGATTACATATTCAAACAATCATAAAATAAAAAAGACAATTCAACAAAAATAATAGTAAATAAATCAGTTTCATAATCTTATTTTTACAAACAAAATAGTAAATAAATCAATTTTATAATATAATATTGTATTTTATAAAATCTCAATTTTAATAGAGTTATTCTTTCGACTTAATATATTTTTATAAAAATTACTATTTAAAATATTTAACTATTTTTCCGTCCCAAATTCTCAAAATAAATATATCATGGAAGCGTTAAAAATTGTGATTACTCACCTTTTGAGTTAAGGTAGAATTACAGTCCATCAATACTTCTTTACTTCACTTTTATGTGGTGTCCAAAAGTACAATTTTTTTTTCTTTTTCTTTTTATCGTTTTGTATGTGTGTAACAATATAACTTATTTTTATTTGAATCGTGTTTCTATATAATTTGAGTGCCAAATATGTTTTCACGTTACTGAAAGGTATCTTTATCCCTTTTGTTCGTTATGCTATTAAACTACTACTATTATTTCAAATTAAGATAACTTGTTTGTAACAATTTGTTACATGGATCCGATTATTGGTAATTCAAAACAACTTTATCTTCTAAACTAGTCATTCAAGTCATGATCCACTTTTTAGTATTACTATAGTAACAGACTTCTTCTTATTAGTTATGCTATGTCACCAATATTTTATTTTATTCTAATAAATAATTAATAAAGTAAAAACAAAGATGGTTAAGTTATGGTATAAGACGTGTCGTATACCAACATAATAATATTATTAATAATAATAATAATAATAATAATCTATTTAATAAAAAACAATAATAATCTTTAAATTAAACTATTTTAAATTATAATTATTTCTAATCTTTGATTTTAGAATGTTAATCTGACATCAATGTTAACAACATTTAAGTTTGACATCGACGTTATCATTACCTAATCCTAAAATTAACATCGACATGTGCTAAGCCTGACACATACATCAGTATTACTAAAGTCCGATATCAGCATCGACACCACGTAAGTCTAAATAGTAATATCAACAATCACAAAGGAAAGCAATGTGTTTTAGCCCAATATTCAACAACTGACATTCAACCAAGTGATACATCACAAATTAAAAACATGCATCACTAAATCAACTTATCAAAATAAAATATCCGTTATTTCATTATTTATAGTACTATTTGTAGAGAGAAATATTCTATAGTTTACACTTATAAGGGCTATATTTTATAAAGAAGATGGCACATCAAACAAGAATATTAAACTATCCTAGAACAATAATAGGGGCATTCCTCAACTTGGAAGAAAATACAGGGGACACATTCTAAGGAATGAATGACACTATTCTAGAAACGAAGGGCACACTACCTAGAATGAGAGACATGCTCTCAAAATTACGATTAATGTAAGGGAGGAGGTAAAAGCTTTTCTCTTGCATTATAGACCTCCCTCATTACTAAGTCGTACATCGACCGATGACTTCATATTAGAAGTCAAACGATAGATGTGTTATTTGGTTAAACATATTGTTCTCAAGCATTTTGGCATATGAGTTCACTTTTTGCCAACATAATGTTCTTATTATCATCACCAGTTAATTCTAAGAACAATATGGTAAACCAACATTGAACAACAAAGGTCAAACAAAACATGATTTGAATATGCTTTAGAAAAAATAATGGCATATTTATAAGGAAATTGGCAAGGGAACGGGCATATAGAGAATGCGAGTAAATATGAAGAATGAGTCATTACTATTGACACGAAAACGAATTTGTATTTAAATCACATGCATAAAATGTAACAATGGAGTTAATGAAGTTGGTAACAAAGTTACACAACTTTAAAAGAAAATAAAAGTTAAGAGACTAAATGGGCTAGTGGTCAAACGCACCGACCCCAAGTTTGAATTACATTACAAAAGTTACAAGGGCCTGCCAAGATGGCACGTGCAGCTTTGGACCTTCTGCACCTTGCTCCTCGACACTTGATGAATGAAGAAGAGGATTATGTTGGAACCAAGTTGATTTTCCACTTATAGTTTTGATGTTAACAAAAGTATTTTATGAGGACAATAAATTTGGATTAATGACTTCGTTAAGTATGCAAAAATTGAAAGAAGAAAATCAGAGAAAGGTACCCGAAGAAGTGACCAGAGGTAGTCATCAGAGGAAGTGACTAGAGGATGAGATTAGAGGAACACAAAGTATACGTGTTTTCTTCTGAACATATGTCTCTGAAAGTAACGTGCCTCTGAAAGTTACGAAGATTGCATCTGATGTCTAGGTCTGATGTTTGGGTCTGTAGAATGGGTCTGATAATTGGGTCTTAAGACTACCTCTGAAGAATGGCTCTGAAATTGAGTCTGAAGACTGCCTCTAATAACTGTCTGAATACTGCCTCTGAAGACTGTATGAAGATTGCCTCTAAAAACTGAATTTGAAGCATGCCTCTGAAGCCCTTGCATGTCTCTGATGTGCCCAAACCCAGCATGCCTCTAAAGAGTTTATATCCAGGTATAATTAACTATGAAGAGATTGTTCAAATCATAAATTCAAAGCTCACAATCCACTAATCAAAATGGTGCAATACACTCCAAATATTGCCTCTAATGTTGCACTGACTCTGAATTTTCAACAAGGTTATTTTCCTACTGCCACTAATTCTAAGTCATGCAATTTTGCCTCTCACTATCATTATTTAAGAAACACAACATCTCACTCGAACAAGAAAGTAAATGCCTTTGATGGAAAGTCAACGACTAAAATTGAAAGAATTAAGTATGAAAAGAAGACTTAGCTGAATCAAAAACTTGTGAAGCTCCAAGAACAACCTGAATCCATTCCAGTTCAAATCTAGCATGAGTATGAAAGAAGATTCGTGTTTTTGATAACAATCTAAAATAAGATTTGATTTAGATTAATAATTGAAGAAAATCTTTGACTGAGCTGAAAAGAAGATATGGTCAAGATTTGAAGAAGATATGATCAAGATCTTATCAACAAGAAGATATGAATTATGTTGAAGAAGGTTTGATCAAGATTTATCACAAGAAGATATGAATTATTTACTATTTACAAGATGATTTAATCGAGATTTATCTACAAGAAGATATGAATTATTTACAAGAAGATTTGATCAAGATTTATCACAAGAAGATATGAATTATTTATAAGAAGATTTGATCAAGAATTATCTACAAGAAGATATGAATTATTTACAAGAAAATTCGATCAAGATTTATCACAAGAAGACTTGATCAAGATTTATCTAAAAGAAGATATGAATTATTTACAAGAAGATATGATCAAGAGTGGTTTACAAGAAGAAACACTCACAAGAAGATACATTTATTATTTGCAAAGACATGATTCAGATTTTGCAAAGACAAAGAAGAAACCCTAACATATTCTATAAATAGATACTCAAGGCTGAAGAAGAATATAAAAGAACTCACAAGCACAAAATTTCCTAAGTTATTAGACTTCATAAGGTTAAGGTCTAGACAAACACTTGCTCAAAAGAAATATTTTCTAAGTGTTTTCTAGTGTGAGATTCATTGTTACTATTAGCTTGTTAGAAGTAAACCAATTTGTTCCAAACTCTTGTAACCTAGCCCGATGGTGGCTTTCGTGTTCCTCAAGAAACTTGTAGGTTATCAAGTTGTGTTGAGAAGACTTGGCTTGTTAAGTCAATGTGTGTGTGTTCCTCAAAAAATTTATAGGTGTTAGGTTGTTTTTAGAAAACTAGCTTGTAGGGTCAGGTGTTGTGTAATTCAAGTTTTGAATTAGTGGATTAAATTATTCTGAGTGAGGGGACAGGACGTAGCTACCAAGTTAGTGGTGAACTAGGATAAATTCTTGTGTCACTAATTTTACAATTCTTGTTTTACTTCTACCTCTGATCACGTAACCCGATTGCTACTACTTTTATTCTAAGTAAGTCACCAAACCCGAACGAGTTTTAAATAAATTAGCAAAAAGAATCCAACTTAGTCAAACACAATTCAACCCTTTTCTCGTGCTTGCACCTTCAGGACTAGACGATTTGGTAGGCTCTTCTCGATTGCGTGTTTCCAGTCCATTTTTCTCTTTTTTTTTTTCTTCAGGACTAGACGATTTGGTAGGCTTTTCTTTGATCCATACCTGAACATTCTCAAGTACCTTCCCCGAAGCCTTGAGGTTGACTAGAAGACCATCAAACTTCTTCCTATCCATCTCAAGGCCATTCTATTTGCATAATGGAACAAAATTTAACCTCGATCACTACACATTATCAAAACACTTAATGAAGTATTTCTTCAAAGAAGGAGGATTAGATTCAAGCTTTAGGATGTCACTTGAATCCATGAGACAAATAGAATATAAGAATTCAACAACACAACAGGTGGTGGGAGGTGACAACTCTTCATTTACAGTTTTGATTCCTACATGATTCAAATTCTAGTAGAAAGGAAATTTTGGGTCACCTGAGGTATCATAAGCGATATAAGGGTCCCTAGGAATTCCTGACACTTTGAAAAAGTATTTTTTGAAAGATATGTGAGACAAATCGAAAAGGACAAAGAACCCTTGAGACGGTTGACCATTTAAAGAATAGATATCAACCTTTAAAGTATACAAACAAAATATTGTTGCACTACAAGGAAATCTCTAATGCGTAGACACCAACTCAAAACATATAACGTTAGCCCAACTGTTGGGGTGTAAAAGTGAAGGAGCACCAGCTAACCACCACATCCCTTCGCATTCAAAGTCTCTAAATAAATGACGTAGTTTAATCCTATTAAAAAGGGATGAATAAATAGTCCAACTCTTCGATATCGACCTTTGTAAAGCAAATACAACCAGATTCTTGACATGGAATAACATGCACGGCAGCAAAATGAACATCCTCTTTTTTAAATGGGACACTAGCAATAAAGAACTTAAGTAGGCCGACATCCAACAACACAGTGTGAGCAACCCTATCACTCTTTTCAACCTATTCACACTCAAACAAGTCTCTATCACGTAGCTTTCTATTTAGTTTGTATAAAACGACACAACGCCCAAGACCAACATCATATTGATCAATTAAAAACAAAAGACGACACTTCTAGATATTTGACATCTAACAGTTAATCAAGATAATCCTTTGTAACACTTCGGGTTCGCTCAAAATCATATACTTCATCAATGTTTGGCTTAGACATATTTATTAGATACACCAGGATTGAAATGAACAAAAGTTGATAAGGACGCAATAAAAGCAAAAGGGGAACTTCAATGTACATCGAGAATGGAAAAAAAGTGAAAAATGAAAAAATGGAAATAATAGAAGTTTAAAAGGAAACACAAGCTACCACACTCAATCACACATGTTGGTTTCCAACGGTCACAATTTCATACAAAATAGCAACAGTCACATCTACCCGATCAGATGAATACGTGCTTACACAAGTCTAGATTCGAATCGTGACGACATGAAAAACGTACACCTAATGACTCTATTGAATCCTTAGAATTCCACCTCCTCCAATAGAGATGTAACTCTAGGGAGAAAAAGTAATGTTTCATTACCTAACACGTCAGATATTGTTAAACCTCAAAAAATCACATCATAAAATTTAGACTTTATATTCCCATTACATGTCTAACGATAGCTAAGGGTCTAGGGACCTTGTGTAATGGTATGCGCCTAAAAGGCCTAATCCAAATATATTATGGATTAAATACAAAAGAAGCTCAATGCAAAGTGGAGCAAATGGAACTAGAATCGAGGTGCATCCCAAAAAAGTACTCGCGCGATGACGTCCATGTCCAACCACTAACATCATACCTTAAGGCGCAGAATACGAACACATGGAATCAAGAAGCACCGATGTGTTGTTAGCATTCCATGCATCACGAATCATAGTTAAATCAGATAGTGCTCATCACCTAACTTGGTATACAATTACGTCTCAAGTAACGACAACTCCACAGTGATATCAACGATCATCTTATAAATAATAGCAACATAACGAAGTCCAACCACTCCATACATAGAGGATTTGCCCCCCATATATCACACACCTTACTCATTACTCAATAAACTAGCTATCTTATTGCACCTTGTCGATATCACCACATCCTGAATTCACACCACCACCACTGGTGATCAACCTCTTAAGTTCGTGCAAGAACATTAACAAAAGTGTTAAAATGGGTGGTTTAATTATATAGGTAATTAATGTATAAAAGACAAAATGCCCAAAAAAGAATTTAAAAAATGCCCATCTATTTATTCTATTAGGACAAAGTTGCTTTGTGCATAAAAGACAAAGTGCCCAAAAAAGAATTGAGAGAATGTCCAAAAGGAAACCTATAAAAGAGGATATCACCTGCACTAAAGGGGAATAGTTCTAACCTAATTTGGAGAACTCTAGCTTCCACCATTAATATCATCATCACACCTTCCATCACCATCTCATATTTCCTCAATTTCAAGAAATTGATGCTCAATTTTGGAGCTATGGTTCAAGAGGGCATTGTTGTAACTCACTACAAGAATATTGGTTTTATGTGACAGCCAAAATCCCCCACAAAAGGGGAAAATGACCACAAATATCAAATTTATGACGGCATAAAGCAGCCACAAATAACTCGGTCACAAATGTTGAAATTTGGGTTGCATTTTGTGAGGACCAAAGTCATTATAAATTTGTTGCAAAAAAAGGGGTCACACATTTGTGAGAGCAAAAGCTATCACAAATGTCTATGCTGACAAAAAAAAATCCGTTTGTGGTTGTTTTGGCCGCCAAAAACGTTGTAAACTGATCCCAAAAACCCATTTGTGGTTGTTTTGGCTACCACAACTAAACATTAATAAATAAAAAATATGCAAAGTACAACTTCTCAAAAGAAAAAATCTGCAAAGTATATTTAAGATAAAATATCAACATATGTGTGTTCATTAAAAACTAATAATATAAATTATTATTAAAATTATCTGATCAATCGTGAATTTATTAGTAGAATCTACATTTTGTGTAGCAGGAACTTCACCATCAACTCCACTCATGCTTGATTTAATTTGAACAAATATATAAGTTAAAAAATATACCAAATTTTATTAATATTTATATTGTAAATACAACATTTTTTTAAAAATTACTGTAATTATTTTGAAAACAAATAGACATTTCAAAAATTTGAGTAAGTTTTGTTTTTGAATATATATGTTCATCAAAATTTTTGAAATCTAATATTATATTTCGTATGTTTTGTTTTTGAAACTTTTGAAAAGTTCATGCTTCGAAAGTTTCAAAGTTTCGAAAATCAACATTTTGAAAATTTTGTTGAAGCTGAAATCTTAAAAAATATTTAACAAATATAATAAATTCTATTTCAAAGCTTTCGAATATTCCAAAAATCTGAACTCACTTTGTATTTCAAAAATTTTGCAATCAACCAAAGTTTCAAATTTTTGGAAATTTCTATAACTTTTTTGTATAGGTCGAATGTAAATATAAATGTTAGTAACATTTTTCGATAAAAAGAAAAACGGTAAAAAAAACATTTTTTCCAGTGAACGAGGGGTGGTAGGTATAGGTTGGGGTTGGGGGTGGGGAGTAGATTTCCCCTACATAAGAAACCCCTATTAAGGCTCCTAGAAATGGGCGAAATTCCATTTCTCTAGCTACGTGTTCCTAATTCTATCTAGTCGAGCATTTAAATACAACATTAGAAATGCAACAATGTTAAATCTATTGAGACAGCTCTATCACCTATTGTGATGATACCTAGTTCATGCACTCACAAAAATCTACATGAGTTGTCAAAGTGAACAATTTAATAATCAAATATGCATATAATAAAGGTAAATTCTTTACAACCAAGACGATTTTTTTGAGTACCAATATTTTAAGGTAATATTAATTCAAAATTTAAATTTAATTTAAAATAATTAAATATAAAAAAATGACATGATAGTAAATAATTGAATGTCTTGTACCATATCCAACAAAAATTTTAACTATCAGAGTGTTGAAACTAAGAAAAGTTACAATGATTTAAATGAATTTTTTCACAAAAAATGTCATTGCTTATGTGATGAATGGTTAACCACAACATAACTACTATTCAATGTCACTCCAAAAAGTCACTAAATGAGTGTTAACTATCGTTAACAGCATATTTTTAGTTAAGTTGTGGGAACTTCGCCACTATTATATTACAATTTTACTTTAATCATCCCGATAAACACAAGATCATTGAACAAAATCCTTCGTCACAGCCATCTAACAACATCCTCACGATATTAGTGAGTGTCCTAGAATACCTACAATCAGGCAACCAATACATTCGATATGTTCCGGTGTCACAATTTTTGACAAAGACAATAATACACAACCTAAGGGTATATATAGATAGAGATTTAAGTGTTCTTACAATTGCCCCAATATCAAGATGATATTTCTGGTCATGAGTTGACAATACTCCCGTTTATACTGAAACAACAAATATTTCATCAAGAGTACAAAAACAACAATAGATTCAAGTTAGGACATTTGTAACCACAACATGCATGCAAGAACAAACAGTAAGGAAAAACAAAATGGGTTTCAAATATTATTCACCTAAACAATCTCCGAATGTCATAATCGAAACCTCCATTTGTGTCGGAACGTCAACAACACAACGGTAGAGTTGACTGTGAGTCATAACCGATGGAATTGGGTTGAATATGGTGAGAACACACATTTGGTCGTGACTCTCCAGGGTAACATCAACGGGAGAGTGGAAATGGTAGATGAGACCACCTATTAATTTATAGTTGTTGATCTTACTAATTTCGCTTAACGAATTGGATTGAGTGCTCCAACATGTGGCCATCCAATGGTATAACTGTACTCTCATCTTGGTCTTCTTGCTCAACAAGTAAGACCCATTAGGGATTCTTTTGAACTACGAATCTCCTCCATCTCAGTAGGAAAGTCTCTATAAATGATCATATGAATACAATAGTACCTTCGGTTCTAACACACAAACAAGTCTCTATAATTAATTATTGTTTCAGAAAAAATTCAAACTCTCATTCTCACGAACGTTTGTTTCTAACTGATGTTTATTAACCACTTAAATTCATCAACTTGATTTTCATATCTTTAAATATAAACAAAACTGTACATTTATTTAGTGTAAATTTAGACTTGATACTTAAATTTTACTTGTATTTAAGTTAAAAGGGAATAATTAATGTTGATAGTTAATAGTTTTTATATTATGTACAGGTCGAGTAATATAATTAAGAATGAAATTTTTCACCTCAAAAAAGAGAATGAAATTATTGATGTAGAAAAAGCTATGTTCAAAACATTGGATTAAACATTAAACCAGTAAAAGAGTTTAAAGATTGAAAGTTTAACAGCTGCCGAACCGATAATAATAATAAAATAATATTTTTAAAATTTTTAATATACTAATATATTGAAAAATATTTAACTTCACATAAATGTATCATAATTCATAATATATTACACGTAAAATATCATAATATTTATTTGCAACTACACCAATAATATCCATGTACAAATAGAATTATTATTTTATTATAGGCCAAAAAAAGAATTATTATTTTATTATTTCTCACCTTGTTGCCAGATTATTCTAATACTAATCTTCTATACTATTCCTATTCCTATATGTATACTTAGAGCTTTATCATTATTTTGCTTCAAAACGGCCAATAAAAAGTAACTGAAAATGCCTTAAAATGTACAAACATTTGATTTTGAATTTTTTTAAAGTAAAAAACTTTTTTATTTTTCAAACCACTTTGAATCAGTTAACCATCGATTTTTTCAATTTATTTCGGTTTTAGATCGATTATGGCAATTTTCTTCTGCTTTATTGTTTGGGCAGTTTTGAGGGTCAACGGAATCGAGTAAGATGTCTAGTTCTCAATTCGATTATTAATTCGCTAGTCGAGTATGATTTTATAAAAACAATGAGAAGAAGACACGTGGCTATTTATTAAGAGAGAGAATAAATTAGAAAAAGTCTTCACTTTTAATCGAACCCTCTCATTTACATTAAAATCTATTATTGACTGTATAGAGTTGACAAACTATTGGGTATTTAATAATTTTTTTTACTTTTAAAAATAATATTCATTTATTTAAATTGTATAATATATGAAGGCAATACAAATTTAAATTTGTTGAACACAAAAATGATAAATCCTTAAATAAATTTAAAACACTCAAGTTAATAGCGATACTATAACACAAAATAGCAACATGTCAACAAATATGATAAAATTCAAGTGTTTAGAATATGTATGTCTCCAGATATGTAATATTGACGACATTAAAGTCATTGATTGAAATCTGTAAAGTATGAAAGTTACTTTGTCAATATAAACTAAAACGAACATCACATTAAAACGAAAAAACCAAAAAGTACCGCACAAAGATTATAAACTAAAAAGTGTCGCACTCAGACAACACAATAACAAAAATGAAAATACGAAAAAAAAATTAAATTTAATTGAAAATCCTTTATTTTGATGAACCAAAGGAAAAATAATTTTAAAAGATGATTTTAAACTAAAAAAATAGTTTTAAATCACTATCTCTATAAAAGAAGAAAAAATAACTTATATTTTCTAATCAATATGTATGGATAAAAAATTATTAGGAGATGTTAGACTTCTTAAATACATCTCTGTACTTTAAAAAATTAGTTCCTAATTTTTGGCTGGGAATATCTTGGACAAACAATAATATCTAAAGTTTATGTATAATTGACCATGTACTTTGACAAATTCTTCTTTATGATAAATTATATTATGTATACACCAAAAAAGTTATATTTTTTATATGCTTATTGCCATGTAGAATTATATTAATGTTGTTAAGGCTTTCATATATTGCGATCCTAAACTTTTTATTTTATTATGTATTTAAATCGATTTATTTATTTGTAAAAAAAAATCATTTATTTATTTAAACTTCAAATAATAACTAAAAGTTTAGTTCGTAATGATATTTTTAAATATTTAGAAAATAACAATATTATCTTAATATAACAAACAAACTTATAAAACAATAAAAATTACTCATGGATTGACAAAACATAAACTACTACATAAATTAAAACAAAAATATTATCAACAAAAGTAAACTAAAAAAAAAAAAAATATTACATATGTATACCCCTCAAGTTTTTGTCTTGGTCCACACAACCCTGTATTCTTATATATATCTCCATATATACCCTGTAACCATGTCCTCTGCTTCTTCTTCTCTTCCAATTAAGTCATACCTCCACAAACAACTTTGTTACCTAATTTTCACAGCACATTAAAAAGCCAAGAGATGAATATTAGGTACTTCACTGAATAATTAATTAATTCCATTTTGTATATTTTCCTTAATTTTCATTCCATTAATTTATTATATATTTTATGTATTGTGTATGTTATGCATGTATGAATTTATATATGCAATGTGTAAATCAGGTCATAAATATTTGGACTCTGGAGAAGTATATGCTCTGGCATTGATTTTCAAATCAAAATTGTGACACAAGCATCTCCAGCTTTCAGAAAAAATATATCTCAATCTCTAATTTTTTTTTTTTTGGAATCATACATCTCAATCTCTAGTCTTAACTGCAAACTAGCTCATATTGTATTAATTTTTCTGTATCATTCATTTTGAAATTTAATTTTGATATTCAAAGGATATATACATATACAATATGCTTCTAGTTTCATGACTATTGATTAGTGTAAAATTTACACAATGAAAAATAGTCATGAAGCTAGAAGCATATTCTATATGTATATATCTTTTGAAAAATAAGTTCAACAAAGTCTATAGTAGTATTTTAGTAAAATTATTAAAAAAGTTGTATTAATAAAAGTGAAGTTCCAACATTTGTTTATGATATTGGACTTCTTCAATAATTTAATGTATAAATTTACAGGAGGTTTTGCAGTTGGAATGGATGCAGCACTTCACATAAACCCGTACTATGGAAAAACCTCAATGGAAGGTTTAATTGCTCATTACAAAAGTGTAATTTCAATAGGCCCTATTATTATATATAACATACCTTCAAGAACTGCTCAAGATATTCCACCTAGTTTGGTTGAAATTTTGGCTCAAAACCCTAATTTTATTGGTGTGAAAGAGTGTGTTGGAAATGAGAGAGTGAAAAAATATGCAAGTGAAGGGATTTTTGTGTGGACTGCAAATGATGAGGAAAGTCATGATGCTAGGTGGGAATATGGAGCAATTGGTGATATGTCAGTTGCTAGTAATTTGATTCCAAGTTATGGTGAAACTTATGAATGAGGGGAAAAATCCTTTGTTGAATTCAAAGCTTATGCGTTTGTTTGATTGGCTTTTTATAGAGCCAAGTCCAATTGCTTTGAACACTGCTCTTGCTCAACTTGGTGTTATCAAGCCTGTTTTTAGGTTACCATATGTGCCTTTGAGTATGGAAAGAAGGGTTGAGTTTGTCAAATTGGTGAAGGAAATTGGAAGAGAGTATTTTGTTGGAGATAATCATGTTGAAGTTCTTGATGACCAAGATTTTATTATACTTGCTCCTTATTAATTTGGAATATTGTACTTTTCAATCATATCATATTTTATATTACTATTTCTGATGTGTTATGAATAATATGTGTTAATGGATGTCTCTTCTTTAGTCTTCTATATTTTCATAGTTCTCATTCCCTTAACTCTTATTTAGTGAATGGATTAATTGATAGCTTTTAATCTCGATCTTTCACTTACCTATTTGTGTCCTGTAAATAGGATTTACCATGTTTTGTAAACACACACTTGAGAAGAGAATAATACAAAAAGTTTCAATCTCTCTATCTTTATTTTGTTTTCTTTTAGTTTATTTCATAACATCAACACGATTCTCCACCATAGGAATGATGGGAAAATAATCTTAAAGGTTATATTGCAAGAATACTTCTTCTCAATATCTTGTTAGTAATCTAATTCTAATGTTGTTACTATATTTGTTGAGAAATGTCATTGGTTTTCTATAATTATCACATATTTCTTTGTTTATTTGTTAAAAGCATCCCTGAAGGATTGCTCAAATAATGATTTTGTTGATCATTATTTATGAAGATACTTTGAGAAATAGTTCTTGAATAACTAAATATTTAAAATTAAAATATTCACAAAAGATCGCTCAAAAAATGAATTTTCCTTGATCATTGTTTAGGAATATTGTTTGTGATATAGTTCCTGAAGAAACAAAAAAGTTAATATTAAAGCATCCCTGAAGGATTGCTCAAAGTACTATTTTCAAATATCACTATAGTTCTTAAAGAACAAATAAATTAATATCAAATATCATTATAGGATTGCAAAAGTGTGATTTTCCATGGTCACTATGTAAGAAGATTTGTTGTTGAGTTCCTCAAAAACTACACACTTAGATCATGATTGAAATCTATAAGATATATTTCATGACACTCAAATATGCTCTTAAAGTAGCAAAACTAAGAAAATATTTTAAAAGATTAGTCAGGAATTACAACCCGTGGTTTTGGTTGGTTTGGAATTTTGAACCCGAACCCGCCCGTTTGTCTAGCCCCAGTAGTAATTACTATTGATATGATACATGTGATGGTGATAAATCTCCATTAATATGACAAATGATTATGATTTTTACTATTCTATTTTGATTTTGCACATTTTCCTAACTACATGCACTATATATTTTGGTGTCTTATGTTTTACTAGTTATTTGCACTTTTATTGGTTATTGTATATATGGTTGTTTATTGGTTGTTGTTTTTAGTTCATTTTGGGCAACGTAAATTCTTGGAGTTTATTAATTGGTTAGTAAGTAACATCTTTAGTTTTTCTTCCATTCATGATACATTCTCTAAAAATTCAAATGTCATGATTTAAATGTTTGCATAGAAACTGAATTGCTTATGAACATAATAATATCACAACCCACCATAGAATTTGTTACATTCCCGGACAATGAACCTCAAATTGGTATGTGAAACTTATAAGAAATTAGTACAAATTTTGGGTGACAACATCTCGTGTGTGACAAGATCATATGACACAAATTGTTGCAATTGGAGATAAGATTGGTCATAAATTTTCATTAAAATATTTCTCTGATTGTGCTAGTGTGCATCATTTTTATATTTCCTAATTTATTATTATACTTTATTTTTATCTATTTTAATTTTTCATGATAGAATGAATGACAATAGTATAAAAAATGAAGATACACCGATAGTGCAACAACTATCAACACAATTCTTAAGAAAAAAATAATATTTATTTCTCATATTTAGTGATGCAAGAAACTAATATTAGTACTATATATCTGACACTACAAGAATTATTGAAGACCACAGAAGAACTAATATATTGTTACATGGGGAAATAAAGTTACACATTGCTAATGCAATGTGTTTTTTTAAGTCTCATAGAAATTTATTAAATTTCAAGTATATTCATCTAAATGGATACCATATTGAAACAAGAAATGAAGGAGATGTTCAATATCTTTATATTATGAGACATACTTAATTTGGATAAAATAAGTGTAGTGGAAAAGTTGCATGTCTTTTCCTATGGTTTGTATTGCACTTATATTAGTGCAATACAAGCACATGTTATTGTAAACTAAAAGTTTACAAATCATAATAAATTTTTCGTTGGCAAGAACGTTGGGTCATCCCAGATTTGTTATGTTGCAAAAAGTTAGCTAAAAAATTTCAATGGATATGTGTTGAAGAGCCAAAAGTCTCTTCAATATAATAACTTTGCAATACTAATTCCTAAAGGAATTTGATAATATAAGGAAATGAGAGACTCTCATTTCTAGAATATATGATGTTTGTCAATCAATACATCGAAGTATGTTTATTATAAACTAACAATTAGAAGTTTGTTAGAGTGTTGTATCAACTAATTTGAACAAGATGTCATTTTTCTCATAAGTATTGTATTGGAATTGATATTCAACATGATAGCATATATGTTCATATACAAAAAATGAAAATGAAGAACCATGTGAGATTGTAGCTTACCATTTTTACTTTGGAGCATGCAATGTATGTCGAGATATTTATTCGCATGAAGTCAACAAGTACTACATGTAAGTTCTCCCATTAATTTATAATCAATTTTGGGTTAATGCCCCAATATGTCACATCTAAGAGTTTTTTTTATGTGTTGTGTATATTTCAATTGCTCCAATATAATGTACTAAGATGGGACATACATGTCATTTCCATTTATAATAAAATATATTGAGTTGAAGACATGTTTTCAAATGAGTTTATTGATTATCATTTAATGAATTAGTATTTCCAATATTAGGGGGAGAGAATAAAAAGCTGAAAATGATTTTTGAACTATGTTATTATCTCATCTTAATCCCCATACAAACTAGTTTGAACTAGAAGTTCAAAAGAATACATTTGCAAAGTTTATGAAACCTATTACTAGTTGTTAATGCTCCAATCAAAATGGATGTCCTTATTGGGAATCTAATATTGCAAATGAATCTCAACTGCGCCTGAAACGTGGTAAGTAAGTAGGTTCCAAAGACAAAATCTTCAAACAAAGAAAATGAACTAAAACAAAAGATGACTCATGTTGCGGCCAAAAAATACGAGTGATTATTCGTAATCAATGGAGTCACCGTCAATAATTTATTTAATTAAGGGAAATATTGGGAAAAAAATATTTTAGATAAAATTAGACTTTTGAACCAAATTTAGATTTGGGAGTCTAATATAAGTAGAGAATATATTAGCACCCTACGACATCCTATTAAAGAAATTGTTTGTACTTTGTCCTTTTCTGTAACTCCTTGGCTATAAAAGGAGAGGTATTGTAACATAAGAAGGCAGAAGCAATCTAAATAAGACCCAGTGTGCTTAAGTATAAACATGTTCTTCTAAATTTTCTCTTCTTTCTGAAAACTCTAGTTATTATGTTCATATCATAATTTCCCCATAAGAGATGCAAGTATGCTCTACACTCGCCTCAGAAATGAGGATCTTGTGTATCAGAAAACATCTGACTATTGATCCATACTACGGTCCTCTCTATTATGAGATGATAGTTTTAATTGTTGGTCTGTGCTTAAGACTTTATACCTATGGAAGGTTCTTGTTTGTCTCGCTTGACTGTACAGTTAAAACTAATTTCATAATATGTGAGGCTCCCGGCCAGCGTGGTATCAGAGCCTGAACTAGAAGAGGGGGTGCATATGGTATAAATATAATAAAGAGAGTGAGTAAGGAAAGAAAATGGGGCGTAGCCAATTATTTTAAGTTTTAAAAATTGCAAATGTTTCCATACTGATCAAATCAAAAAGTAGATTTGGCATAATTACTGTTATTCACTTGAAATCTATAGTAGTCGTCGATTTTAGATTTTTGCACAATTAGGGAAGCAAAAAGGAATTTGGCTCGACCACTGTTTATAGTTTTTAAAACTGATTGAAATTTTTGTCAAACAAAAAGAAATGGATTGAAATTTTTAAATTAAAAAAAAAAAGTATATGATTAATGATTGATCAAAATGAAAGAACAAATTAAAATTGATAAACCAAAAAAGGGACGTTTTGCTTCTTCTTGGCGAAGAACCGATACATTTCTTTTGACACACGGATTATTATTTTATGTTACAAAAGATAAAACAATATAACAGGGGAGGGGTGCCACAACATTGAATAAAAATGAAAAGTTAAAATGTAATTAATATATGGATATGAAATTGATGCTTCACAGCACAAACAGAACATAAAAAGATCTCAACCCTCACACACACATAATGATTCTAATATAACAAACACACATTACTAGAGAAAAGGAAAAGTGAAATTAAAACTTTGCATACATGCCTTCCATAGAAAATGAAAAATAGGGTATTCATGATTGGAGCAACAACATAAAAATGAATTTAGAATATTTTTACCTCTATGTAGTGAACTAATAATAGAGGCTTGTAATTATTCTCTTTAGCATGCTATGGCTTTATTCGATCTCCTTTTTTAGTGTTTGATTCTTAGTTGAGTTAGAACTCTATTGTAGAGTAATAAATTCTTAGTAGAATAGTATGATTTTCACTCTTTTCTCCTCCCTCAGTTTCTTTTTTTTTTTTTTTTTTAAATAC
>JBBPBQ010000002.1:45744027-45763844 GCA_037974755.1 Cicer yamashitae
TTTTTTTTTTTTTTTTTTTTTTAAATACTCGTGTTAGTATAGAGTATTTATAAACCTTTGTAGGTGTAGATTATAAAAGAAATAAAAGACAAATAATTGAGTCTGAATTAATCACTATTATATTAATTTTTATTTTCATTAATCCCTTCTTTTTAGTTGATTTGTCTTATTTTAGATTCAATAAAGGTCAATTGTATTAAATTGATTTTTTTTTCTTTTAAATGCCGCAGACATATTCTTTTCCTATTCGGTGTGTTCTTTTCCTTTTTTTTTTTTTATTATTTGTTATTTTTTTGCTCACTTGCTCATTAATAATAATAATAATAATAATAATAATAATAATAATAAAAAAATGACATGGCCTTATTGCACTTGGGCGCATACCTATTTGATTCCCATCTATTACTTGGGCTTGCATAATACTTTTTGTTTAGGATTTTTAGACCACAAAACAAAGCTTGATAAAAATTAAAAATGATCGGATAAAATTAGGGTACAACAATTCAAATGAAGATGTAAATTAAAGTGGAATTAAAGATGGGAAAAACAATAAAAGTGGAATTAACCTTGCTTTCCAAAGCGAGAGGTTTTTGAGCTTGAAGTCTGCAAATCTGAAGATGTAAAGCTAATTAGATATGAATGATTTCGCTAAAAAAAAAATGATAATGATGAAATACATATATTCACGTGTATTGGCAAAAGTAACCATTGATTTTGAAGAGACTTATTCACTTGAAATGAATTCAAGAACTTTTTCATACTCGATTAAGTTTAGTCGTCATGAAAGGCTCAATTTATATGAAAGATGTGTTTGAATTGGTGTGGTTCACTTGATAGTGATGTTTATATAAAATTTCCTAAAGAATTTAATTTTCATGAGACATACAATTCAAACTATTGAAGACATGACTTACTCAAAATGAATAAGTCTCTATATGTGTTCAAACAACCTATATGCACATTGTGTAATATTCTTGTGTGAATATAGTCTAAATGAGGAATATGAAAATGATATCATTTGAAATAGTAATTTGTCATGAAGTATGAAGCAAAGACAAAGATTTGCTTGAGATTACAAAATAAGTATTTGAAGAATATTTTTTTGAATTATGAAGCTCATATAACAAAGGCTCTATAATAGTCCTATATGGACAAGTCAAATCAATTGTGCACTTTGATTGTTGTAAGGTCACTGTTGTGAACAATTTTCTTTTTAGAACTCAAGAAAAAAATGATTACTACATGGTTCTGAAGCACCATATATTAGTACAATCAAATGCTAATGTATCTTCCTAACGATTAATTTGTTGTGAAATATCATTTGTTGTTGATTATTAGACATGTGAACTTCTTTGGAACATAATCAAATATATATTTTGTTACCTTAGATATGCAAGTTATTGTTTAATCATCATAATGGTATATATCACAAACAAGATATTTGCTTACATGAGAAAGTACAACTATTTCATGCAGATATGTGAAACAAAACACAACAACAATATAATCAAATACTGAGGAAATTTTACAGATGATTTGGTTGAGACATATGATTCAAAACTATGACTACAACAATTTCTTATGAGGATAATATTGCATGCACTACTTAGTTGAGACAATGACATTTTAAAGAAGATAAAACAAGACATATTCAAGAAAAATATATAATCGCTCGTGATCTTCAACCAAGTGGTGATACAGAAATCAACAAAGTCAATTATGTGATAACATCTAATACATCATTAAAAAGTCACCACCAAGTAAATTTTTTAACAACTATAACAAAATATTGATCTTCGTCATCTTCATCATTACAAAGTCACTCTTTTCTCATTCACTGGGTTTTCTCCCATTCGGTTTTCTTAGAAAAGTTTTAATGAGACAGTTGTCACAGAAAGGATATTGTACTCTTTTTCTTTCACTATAATTTTTTTCCATCGAGTTTTTTCTGGTAAAGTTTTAATGAGCCATATCCTCATAGACATATAAGGGGAAGTGTTATAAATAGTGTGTGTTAAAGGATGTTAGTTCTTTGGTCTTCCATATTTCCATAACTCTCATTCCCTTAACTCACATTAGTGAATTGATTAACACGCTTTTAATTTTGTTCTTTCACTTACCTATTTGTGTTCTATAAACAGAACTTACCATGTTTTATAAACACGCACTTAATAAGAAAATAATACAATAAGTTTCAATCTCCTCTGTAATTGTTGACATTGCATCCCTTGAATCAATATTTATCATTCCAATTATCTTCTTCAACTTGTAAAATAAATTATTTTCAAATGATTTGTAAAAATATTTATATGTTGTTCTTGAGTGGGAAATAACGATCTCCATGTTTCTCAATGTTTTAAAAACTAAACCGGAGATCGGATCGGCATAATGGTTCAAACTATGGTTGAACTGGATAATTAATATACTAAATATAAAAATAAATATAATACTATACTTGATATATAAATTAAGCAAGTCATAATTTAGAATGTCATACATAAAAACGTTTTTGAACCGAACGATTTTCCTAAATTGGCACTGGTTTATCCATTACTTCAGTTTTGTCCGGTTTTGAGCGCTTTGAACGAATTTTTTCTAGTATTTACAGTCTACTAGTTCTCAGTTCAACCACTTGACTGGCACTCTTCCGATTTTAACAATATTGATTTCTCTTTGAACAGTTAATTCTTGCCTTGTGAAAATGAATATTAATAAATTTGGACTCCATGGAAAAATGTATTCTATTTATCTTGTATCATATTCGACAATTTGTCATTCATCTCACCTTACTCCGACTAAGGGAAATTCAACTGACTCTAAATTTGAATATTTGCCGATTTTGGCTAGTAAATTATTTATTTTTAAGAGTATACAAAAATTAAATGAATTTAATTTCTACTCTTAATATGTGCCAAATTAGTTAATTTTGCTTATAATTAGGATCGAAAAAAGTATAGTAGAATATTTTGAATGACGTATTACAATTAGATTGAGTTTAATGATGATGCACTATTGATGTAAAATTACATCGACAAACAACAATAACTCTTGATTTTATCATGCAAGAATGCAATATAATTGTAATTGAAAAATAATGCAAAATGTTAGGATTTTTATTTAGATATAAAATTAGTTGTAATCATAGTGCATATTCCATGTTCTATTACTCCCTTTAGATTCAATTACAACCAAAACTTTGTCTACATTTCTCTGACTCTTGAGTAAAAAAACATAACAAAAAAAAAAACTATTATAAACAACCTTTTGTTATATAATTATCTATTAGTAAGGAGTCAAACAAACAGTCCATCCTAAATGAATTCAATATGTACACATTTTATTTGTAACAACCAAGAGTTTAGTGGGGCAAATATAGGAAATCTAGTCAAATTATCTTATAAATATTTAAATATAAATAGATACAAAGAAGAAAAACACTGAATTAAAAACTCAATAGAGAAAAACTATGCCAAAATAAAGAGGAGCAAAACTACGGTTGCGGTTGCAACAACGGTTAATAACGATTAACATATTCGGAACCTTTTTATCAAAGAATGCTTCAAGACGTGAGTAATCACACCCTTTAAACTTTCATGGTACATTTATTTTGGAAATTTGGGATGGAAAAAGAGTTAGATATTTTGAATAGTACTTTCTTATAAAATTATATTTTTGATGAAAATTTAACTCTATTAAAATTGGAATTTTATGAATTGTAATAATAGATTATGAATAATTTAGTGTTTGTTAAACATTAAAAATGAGTTTAGAAAAAATACAAATATATGAGAATTGATCCTCTCAAGTATAACTTTTATATGAAAGAGTAAAATGTGATTTCTATTTTTTTTATAATATAAAATTTAGATGAGTTCGGTTAAGGGGTCTATTGCCAAAAAGCCATCAATGGGGTCTTTATATTCGACGGTGGAGTCGAACTCATACTTTTGTGGGATATGAGTCAATTTTGTTAATTTTTTAACAGTTGAATAAATATTAATTAATAGAAAAATGTATGGATGACAAATGGTAGGATTTAAGCAGAGTAATATAGTACCCGACTGATCGTCCTCTTATTGGCAATTTGATAAAATATTTATACTCAGACTTGTACGTGAATGAGTAACAATTTAAATATCTATATACATACTCTCTGATTATCTAAATACTTATACTCATACTTATAATATACACTTTAAAGTAAAATCCTCTTGCAATTTTTTTATTCTTAACAATTTAATCATTTATTTTGTCTTATTCAAATCTTTTATCTTTTAAAATGTACATACAACTTTCCTTTTTTCATTTTCCAATAAAAAATGATAATGTGTCTGTTACAAACCAAAATATTATATTTACTAAAACATTATTCAATTGGGCACTACTTCAGGTGCATGAATGATTTATGTTACCAGTATAGTGTTGGTTAACATACTTTACTTTGACAAGTTCCTTTATGTTCAATTTTGTAGACAATTCACGTGTCTCTATTTATAACGTACGTTTTTATCCTACTCGTTGATTACGAGCAGATGAGGTTTTGAGAGGTGCTGCTGCACAAAGCACCAAAATATTTATATTTTTCTTTTACTAAGTATTTATATATACATAAACTTCACATATTCATTTTTTTTAGCCTAAAATATTTAATAAAAAATTATATTGCATTAAATTTAAATTCTCCACTATAAAATTTCAAATCAAATTTTAGACATTCTTTT
Source organism: Cicer yamashitae (assembly GCA_037974755.1). Taxonomy (NCBI): domain Eukaryota; kingdom Viridiplantae; phylum Streptophyta; class Magnoliopsida; order Fabales; family Fabaceae; genus Cicer; species Cicer yamashitae. The sequence continues at coordinate 45,748,749 of JBBPBQ010000002.1, forward strand.
AAAGAAAATCAAAATGAAAACAAAAGAACCTAACTCATTATTATTTATAGACAAAAGAGAAATTTTTTACTTATTTTTTTGGGAAAAATCCCTCTGAATAGATAAAATTAAACATTGAGAATGCTAGAAAGTTTTTTAAAATTTATTATTTTTTAAATATTGTAGATAAAAAATTGATTCACCTAATAGAATATTCGACCAATATAGCACATTAAAAGAATTAGGCGATTCTCTTATGAAAACTTGAAATTATGTTGCAAAAATCTTAAAATTAATTTGAAACAGTGTAATTTTTATTATCAAAGAGGTTTTAACAATTGAATAAAAATTAAGTTTTTTATATTACACCAAAAAATGGAAGATGATATTTGCAGAGTAATATGTGGATGAATGTTGTTGTTAGCATTGGATGTTACTACTACATGTTCAAGTTGATAGAAATATGTATAACTAATTTTTTTTATAATTCTATTTTGATTAACTTTTATGTTGAAAACTATCTATATTTGATAATTAATATATATATATATATGACTTATAAAAAACCAGAACATCAAATTTATGTCTCTTTTTTTTATTTTGTTGAAAAAAAAGAGGTCAACGTCTAAGGAGAAAAAAAATAAAACAACTTAATTATACGAACTTTCATTGGCATACAAGTTCCAGAACTATCATAAAAAATGAGTCTTTAAAGTTCATTAGGAGGAGACTCTAAAATATGAAATTAAATGAGGTTTGTGAAATACTAAAGTGGCTCTCCAATTTGCACTTTTGTTTCCTACCCACCAAGTGTGAGTAATTTCAATTTGCCAATTCGAACTCAAAATGTTTCATATACGACGAATTAGGATAGGGAACCTTCCATTGATTCTGACATTTCATGTTACCATGTCAACAAGAGTCTTTGAATTGCTCTCCACCTGAAGTTAGGACACTCCATGTCTCCATGCCATTTTCGCGCCAAGATACGTACTCCACATCTCCACATGAAGAACATCACAATTATCTAATTTTCGATAATACCCCTTGATCCATCCATCATTTGTGTTTCTAAGTAAACCCCGCCACATCGCTTGTAGGTCGATAAGCTCCAACATAGTTTAATTTAACTCGCCCGACTTTGAATCTATTCCAACCAATAAATTTTGTACCGCTTTAACGAATCTATTTCAATGTTGTTAATCTTTTCAATATCTAAATTTCTCATGTATTTCTTTTTATTTTTAATAATAAAAAATCGCACTTTAAACAATATCTAAAAATCACTCATTCAATGAGTGAAGTGGTGAACTCATTCTCCAATTTTAGATAAACATTTTAATAATTTGTAGAATTCTTTACAATTTTAATGAATGACTTTTATCTATCCACTCATCTATGATCTTTGAAGTCACAAATATAAACTAAAGTTTAAATATAACTGACCTAAATTTGAAATTAAATACATCTTAATTTTTATTTATATTTATGAATAAAAAATATATTATATATTATCAAAATTGGATCCTCTCATCTGTCGCATCATCGCACTTTATTTTTTAGTTATAATCATCACACCCTCTCTAATTCTATCAATCCCTGTCAGCTCTAAAGTCTCTATCTATCCCTCCCTCCATTTTTCAATCTCTCTCTGTGGAGCTTCAATCGGGTCGGATCTTATTCACAGCATCGGATTCTGAATTTCATTCGCTAATTGTTAGCAACCATGTTCAGAGGAATCGCTTTCCGTGTTTTCCGTTCACTTACCACCCACAGGTTTTTTATTCCAATCTCATTAACTAATCACTTGTTTCTTTTATTTTTTATAACTATACATTTCTATATTTCTTTTATACTATGTCAATCTTTTTTTCTTCTATACTGATTTTTCAATTAATATACCCCTTTCAGTGTTAAATATAAATACAAATAAAATAAAAATGTATTTAATTTAAATTTTAAATTAAACTAATCAAATTTCCTTGACTTTATTTTTATTTATATTTTAATTTAAAAGGTTTACAATGATATACTATCAACTGAATTTTAATCAACACTAAATTAATTGTGTAGTTATTTTCTAATGACATTGTAAGTGTAAACAATTTTATAGAACATCAAATTAATTGTGTAGTTATTTTGTGGAATAGTTACAATCGTGAGATAATAAAACTAATGATTTTTGTTAATTATCTGTACAAAATTAATTTATACGGAATAATAAACCTCATATCACTAAATATATTTAACTTAAAAAATACTTATTTTGCAAGATATATAAATCGATTTAGTAACTTGAGTGGATGAGTTAAAATCATGGAAATAATAAAGTCCGAGTTCTATTATCACCCTTATCATAATAATTCTAACAATTAGTGATAATTCTTACTCTTTTAAACATAATTTTATAATTTTTTTCCAAACACACCTCTTATTGATACTATTTATTTATCTTATAAAACGAAAAGTGGAATTAAATACGTTTATGAACAACGACCATTTTAATAACAATAAAATTGACGCACCAAATTTTCTTATTATTCCTTAAAATACAATGGGTCCTATATAATTAGAGAATATATATAAGTGGGTAGTTGTGATACCTCAATAATGCAAAAACTTTTTATAGTCTGATTTTGAACAGTATACAAAAATGAATCTCTGTGAAAAAAGATGTTAGTAAAGTAGTGGGTTTGATTTTGATGTTCGTTGGTGAGCAAGGTTTGAAATCGTGTTATCGCGATCGTTCATACTTTACGGAGAATTAAAGCACAAATGGATTGTCGGTTTCCAAATTCAGTAGCCCACTGTTTCATGAAACCTTGTTGTCGGTGAGGTGTATTATTATTAGTACTATTTGTCTTTTTCATTATTACAACTTTCTTTTCTGCATTCATCCTTAAAACTTCATCTTTTCGGCAGCTTTTGTTAGTTTCTTCATATTTTGGTGTATCATGATTATTACTTGCAGCACAACACACTATGATGCTGATGCATCCTTTTCAACATAATTTTTGTTTTGGGTGAAATTCATTTTAATCTAATTATTTTGAAAATGGGTCTCACCAAGTAAGGAAAAGGAACTAAGACCCACATGATTTATGATATAATCATATAGTGTAGCAATATTGTGGCTCTTATTGAATTTCAATGTAAAATTGGTTTACACTAAGATTAAGACTCAGTTTGGTTAGGCCAAAATCGTCACCTTATAGCGTATAAACTCATATGAGCTGATATCTTATTTTTATTCTTATTATCTTAATTAAAAAAATTTAAATGTTAATTAAAAGTATTATCTTATAATTATCAGTTAGTTCAAACACTTTAAATTCAATTTGTCAGCTTATCTGCTATAAGTTCATCTGTCATGTGCTAGTTTATCTGCCATAAGGTTCTATGGTGTCCTTTCTGCAGTTAAATTTGTGTAATCATACTCTAAAGTTGGATATAAGAGAAATTTGGAAAATGGTGGGTGGGATTGGGGGTACACACTTAACTTGGGACCACTCTGCAGAAGAATGATACAAAATCTTGTAGTCAATAATCCAAATTTTGGCTGGTTTAACCATATTAATATCTTTCTATATGATCCAGAACCTCATGCCGGAAGTCTCGACTAGCAACCGCGCTATCCAGTTTTCACCGTGCAATGAGCACCTCGGGAGTGAAAGAAAGGTGAGTTCGATTAATGAACGTGTTGTTCCGTGTTGATTTATTCTCCATGTATCTTTATATGTATCACTCTAATTTTTGTATCTTATGCATATTTATCTTTGTAGCACCCACACTTCATATTAAAGGTGTGTCTGTGCTTAATAGGTATTTAAGTGTTTGCCTTGTGTTGATCAATTAGTTCAAAACGTTTGCAATCTCTGCTCTGGAAGAATCTCTCTCTCTCTAATCTCCTGTTAGAACTTGATATAATGACATGTATTTGTTTTCTTTTGTCGTTGACATTGACATTTTGTTTGTTACAAGATTCATATTTCATCTATACCTATATATTTGATCTTTGAAGCAGTTTTTTAGTGATTCGTATAATAAAAATATGTAACTGTGCAATTGTATACTCTGTATTGAAGGAATGTGCTGAACAATATTGATGTATATAGATACACATATGCTTTTCGCTTTGATTTCTTTTTTGTGTGGCCGGTTTTCACCGACATATCCGATTTTGTTAACAGATATGCAGACGTCATAAGAATCTATGAAAATTAAGACCCCATTTACTTTGTGAAAACATACAGGACTTCAATGGAGGAGTTAAGGAGTCTGAGAATAGTAACGGCTGTTAAAACTCCATACCTACCAAACGGCCAATTCGATCTCGATACATATGATAACTTGGTGAACATGCAAATTGCAAAAGGTGTTGAAGGTATCCTTGTCGCTGGCACAACCGGTGAAGGCTATTTAATGACATGGGATGAACAAATAATGCTAATAGCACACACAGTCAACTCTTTCGGCAACAAAGTTAAGGTTATTGGCAATGCCGGAAGCAACTGCACATCAGAAGCAATTACCGCCACAGAACAAGGTTTCGCTGTTGGAATGATGCTGCAATGCACATAAACCCTTACTACGGAAAAACCTCGTCAAACGATTTAATAGCTCACTACAATAGTGTGCTTTCGGTCGGTCCTGTCATCATATACAATGTACCTTCAAGAACTTCTCGTGATATTCCTCCTAGTGTAGTCGAAACCTTGGCCGAAAATCCGAACTTGGTCGGCATCAAGGAATGTATAGGAAACGAGAGGGTGAAAATGTATACAAATAAAGGACTTCATGTTTGGACCGGGAACGACGAAGAAAGCCACGACGCTAGATGGGAATGCGGAGCAACCGGACTTCATTCTGTTGCCGGAAACTTGGTTCCTGGTTTGATGAGGAAACTTATGTTTGAAGGTAAGAATCCGACGTTGAATGCGAAGTTGATGCCTTTGTTTGATTGGCTTTTTCATGTGCCGGCGCCGATTGCTTTGAACACTGCTCTTGCTCAACTTGGTGTTATTAGGCCAGTTTTTCGGCTACCACATGTTCCTATCACTGTTGAAAAGAGAAGAGAGTTTGTGAATTTGGTTAAGGATATTGGTAGAGAGAATTTTGTTGGTGAAAAAGATGTTCAAGTTCTTGATGATGATGAGTTTATTGTTGTTGCTCGTTATTAATTGTGTTGAAAAAACCATATGATATTCTATAGTGTCACTGGTTCAAATTAGTTTTGATATTTATATGGTTAAGCATTTTGTTTGAAGCATGTATTAACATCTGGATAAATTTAGAAAAAAAAATTATCTTTAAATATAAGTATTATTAAATGTAATTTTTTTTTTCAAACATATCTCTGATTAATATTAATAATTTGTTTTGGAATATAAAAACTTAAGTATAGTATATTCAAACAGAAATATCTATTATATATATTTAAAACAGACTCCGCTGCCACCTCATATTATTTCTTTCACATATCCAAACATTTTCCACCTCATCCAAAAAGCTGACGTGTACATCTTCATAGAGATAGGATATGTTTCATAAGGTCTACTCAAAATTTTCTAAATTAATCCTACATTATTATTTCATAATGTTTATCCAACATCTTTCACATTAATTCCACATTACTACTCAATACTTTTTTTTGTAGGCATTAATCAACTTCACATTTTCGTCTCTACCTGTCATCTACTTGTTTGCTTGCAATTGTATACATCTTTTCCGAATATATAATATTGAACTTAATAAGATGAGAAGTTTCTTCAACTTCTTCTGAATTAAGAGTACATATGTCTCTCTTGTTGTCATCTACTTAGACGTTATTTTGCCTGGATCAATCAATTTCACATTTTCGCCCCTACCTGTCATCTACTTATTTGCTAGCAATTGTATACATCTTTTCAGAATATATAATATTGAACTTAATAAGATAGGAAGTTTCATCAACTTCTTCTAAATTGAGAGTACATATGTCTCTCTTGCTTACCTCTAAAATATATTTCGACTATTTATATGTGTCTTTTATTGTTGAGTAGTTCTCTTCTATCAATTACATTGATAAATTGAATATATATTATTGATATAACTACTATATCAATAATCATTTGACAATTGAAACATAAAACTTCATATTGATTTTTTTTTAAATCCACTTAAATTAAATAAATTAAAATATACCCGCTTTTTATTGTTTAGTACTTCTCTTCTATAAATTACATTGATAAAAATGAATATATATTATTGATATAACTACTATATCAATAATCATTTGACAATTGGAACATAAAACTTCATATTGATTTTTTTTATAAAATCCACTTAAATTAAAATATACCCCCGCAACGCGCGAGTTAGCATCTAGTTATATATGATTATTAAACATAAACATTATTTTACCTCAGTCTCCTAGACTCAATCTCTTCCATGTTCGATTCAAATATCTCTTCCTTAATTATTTAAAAGCTTTTTTTAAAAAAAAAACATGATTTTATATCGTCTAAAATAATATTTTTTGACAGAAAAATAATGTTTTTTCTGTCAAGAACCTGTGTGGGTTTTTTAGATGTGTAAGAAAGAAAAGATATTCGTGTAGTATATTTCAGTACCCCTTAAAGAAATCAAGCAAGCTCTACCACTACTAATTCGTAGACCTGTATCTACGAAGTTAGCAACTTCAATGCCATCTAAATACCTAAAGACTCTTACTTGTATCTGTTATCCGCACATTCAAAACATGTCAAATTACTCAATCTCTTCCATGTTCAATTCAAATATCTCTTCCTTAATTATTTAAAAAAAGAAAATTTAAAAAAACATGATTTCATATCGTCTAAAATAATATTTTTTGACAGAAAAATAATGTTTTTTCCGTCAAGAACCTGTGTGGGTTTTTTAGATGTGTATGAAAGAAAAGATATTCGTGTAGTATATTTCAGTACCCCTCAAAGAAATCAAGCAAGCTCTACCACTACTAATTTGTAGACCCGTATCTACGAAGTTAGCAACTTCAATGCCATCTAAATACCTAAATACTCTTACTCGTATCTGCTATCCGCACATTCAAAACATGTCAAATTACTAAATATCAAAATAATAAATTCACACACTTTGAAAAGATTAAATTCATAGGTTTGCAAGTGGTATTCCGTAAATATGTAAAAAAATTAATATGGTATTTGTACTGTATATTAATAAAATATTTAGTTTTGGTTTTACATTATTCCTTCCAATTGTACCTTTCATTTAATCTAATTAACTATAATTTTATCTTTTTTATTTAATTAAATAATTGATTTTTTTTATATCTATACCATTAAATAAAAGATACTAAATTTTGATCGCTTTAGATAATATCGTCTAGGTTTTGGTGTTACTGTCATGATATTGCCTGGTAGGGTAACTTTCCCTCCTTAAAGTTAGGGGATCCTTGTCCATGTTCGATCTGGATTAGCATATGTTTAATTTAAAAAAATAAAGATATCACAATCGTACAAAAGGTAACAATTGATTAAGTACTACATCAATCAAACAAATTCGTAGAAAACAAATAAAATCTAATTTCTATTATTCAAAAGTATTTGTGATTAGAGAGTGGAAGTCAACAGACCCAAAGAAAAAATGGAAGTGTCATGAGATAACCGCCTTTTTCCATTGGGATGTTTGCTTTCTGAATATGAGGAGGGAAATGCTTTATATCATGATTACTTGGTGGAATAGTATACTCTGCCTGTAACCCATCAAGTTAAAGGAACCAAAAAGTAATATTACATATTATGTTTTGGAATTTTATTTAATATTAATTGAATTTTGAAACCAATTGAAATTTACCTGGCAATCATGGATTACTAGAGAACCATTTTTTTTTACTCGATCAGTTGCATCAAGTATATAAAATCTAACAGGAATTTGATGTTGGTCCCAATCAACCCATGTTATTTTGTATCTTATGGCAAGCTTTCTCCTAGGTGCTTCAAAACCTTTTTTCAATTTGCACTGTAATTCATCCTTGCAACAAAATAATCCTCCTTTATAATTTGGGGATAATGGTTTGCCATCGACGCCAAATGTGCCATTATAAAAATTCTTTGGCAAATTAATAAAATGGTTACACCTACACTCCGAGCAACTTTTCTTATCTATTGCGCCACGTGTATCAATTACCATAAGATTGAGGAGCCACTTTTCTTGGAATCCAATTGGAACATTTTTAGGATCACCAAGTTCTACGGCATAAGGATTTGGAAGTTTTGAAATAGTTCCTCGTGATTCACCTCCCAAACCCCAATAAGCTGGAAGAATATAACCATTACACGTTCCTTGATTTCTAATGTAAATAGCACCTTCCATAGGATCATGAGGAATTGGTGAAGTAGTATTCCATACTTTTGATTGGTATTTAATTGCAAACCAATGATGTAGGTATGCTTCATGTAATGGTACAGAATTTCCTTCTTCGTCAACTATTTCACTATCAAAGCTTTTTACTCCAATATGACCCTTTGGAAATTCTATATCTAAAAAAGTTTTCACTGCAACTGTTCCAGGTCCCACTTCAAATTTTTGAGAAATAAAAGTGGTTGTCTTTAGGTTGTTATTAATTTCAAATTCAGCCCCTAAATAAATTGCACTTGTTGTGGTTGATAGCAATACCATCATTGATGATAAAAATATTAACGCTTTACATATAACAAACCCCATGGTGAAGATTTTTTATTTGCTCTGGTAATGATATTTTGTGCGTATGGATGTTGATTTTGGTGCTTTTTATATAGAAAGGTTCATCAATATAGTGAAACTGGCGTGATTAGGTGTCAATTAAAGAATGACGTTGATTGCCTATTTATATTGGGTGGTTAAGGTGTATTCAGTTTATAAGTTGTTTCAGTAATTTTTGTTGTTATTATTGTTGAGTTGTTTTGATAAAAAAAAAATCGACAAAGAGTTGTTTCGATAATTAGTTAGTTAAAAAAGATGTGTTATTTTAACATCAAAATACTTGACATCATATGTGTTTATCTCTTATTTTTTACCGTATGCAAAAGACATTGTATTTGACATCAAAATTTTAATTTCAAAATATTATGTCTCTAGACAAAAAAGTGGTTTCGCCAATTATATAACTATATTTATAAAATATACAAAAATTACTTTTTTTTTTTGACAAAAATGATACTAACATTATCATACCCTTAAAATAATGTGTTTTTGTATATATATTTTTTTATTTTACAAATACATAATTATTTTTGTTAGTTACATAGCGCATATTGTTTTTTTAGGTACATGTATTCTTAAATATATTATATTATTGCAAATCTTACCGGTGTTTCAGTATATCTATGAAAATGTTGATTAGTTAAAGTCCTTGTGAGCAATGGGAGAGCTAGCTCAACTTTTATGAGAAGGCTAAATTATAAAGAGTAAATATACTTTTAAATTTAAGGTATAAAAATCAATCAATAAATAGAATATTTACATTAAACTTTAGTTTACAAAATATAGGTCTTTGTCTTGCATAAAAATTTAAAAACATGGTTCATCTTTTTACCCATATTCTTCTTCATCTTTTTCCTTAATTTCTCCCAAACCCTGAACCATAAAAATTGTCTTCCCTAAATCTTCATCTTCTTCCCTTATTTTTTTTTTCTTCTTCATATTCTTCCCCAAATTTTCATCCTCCCTAATAAGAAGTTGTTTTGAGAACATTCTCATAAAAATAATTTTTTATAACTGATTTTTTGTTTAAAAAAGTTATTGTCATTAAAGTGGACAAACACAAAACAACTATGATTTTTTTAAAAAAATCTATAACAAATAACCTCTACGTTATTGAATACCAAAATCACTTTTTTATAATTCGTAATAAACAGACCCTAAGTTATTTCTTTCAGAGACTTTTATTGCATTAAATTATATCTTTCTAAAACTATTCTAATTATATTCATCCATGCATTATTTGATGGAACACATCTATCTATTATATATATTTAAAACAGACTCCGCTGCCACCTCATACTATTTCCTCCACATATGCAAACATTTCCCACCTCATCCAAAAAGCTGACCTGTACGTCTTCACGTAGAGTTTCTCATCCACTATCTTATAATATTGAACTTAATAAGATAAGAAGTTTCATCAACTTCTTCTGAATTGAGAGTACATATGTCTCTCTTGCTTACCTCTAAAATATATTTTGACTATTTATATGTGTCTTTTATTGTTGACTACTTCTCTTCTATAAATTACATTGATAAATTGAATATATATTATTGATATAACTACTATATCAATAATCATTTGACAATTGAAACATAAAATTTCATATTGATTTTTTTTTAAATCCACTTAAATTAAATAAATTAAAATATACCCGTCTTTTATTGTTTGATACTTCTCTTCTATAAACTACATTGATAAAAATGAATATATATTATTGATATAACTACTATATCAATAATCATTTGACAATTGGAACATAAAACTTTATATTGATTTTTTATAAAATCCACTTAAATTAAATAAATTAAAATATACTCCGCAACGCACGGATTAGCATCTAGTTAGATATTATTTTAGAAACATTGATACATAAAACAAACATATTAATCATTTTATTAATTTTTTTTAATAAAAATGAAAAAATAATGAGCGCAGTAAACAGTAGTAAGTTTTTAGTGAATTCATAGCATTTTAGTGAGAGACAACGATAAATTTTGGGACGCAGTCTTTCATCACCAACTAAAATTCCTGAGAGATTGGTAAAAGTAAAACATGTAAGTAAAAGAAATTTTGTATCCAAGATAATAAATTTTATGGATATTCATGACCACGGTCTATAGAGGCAGTGAGATGCTGGTTATTTTATGGGTATCCGTAGATATGTATTTTAAAAATACAAGGATTATTATTTTAAATTTTTAAAAAATAATTTGTCTCATATTTTTGAGAAGATTATCTAAACACGTGATTTGTCATTTTTTTGCATATCATTAACAAAATAACAATTATATGAAATTTAAAATAAGAATTGCAAAGTTGTAAAGATTAAAATAATGAAGAAGTATAGAGTAGAATTATAACAAGAAGAAATAAATAAAAAATGCGGATAGATGACATTAGAATGATAAACTGTAAGTGAGTGATCTATAAATAAACGTGTTTTTTTTTTTAAAGATCAAAAGAAATGTGCAATCCAAAATTAAAAAGAGACAAAAATCTCACAAATTGTGTAAATTTTCAACAAATTTTTTCTCTTCTTTTATTATGCAATTTGACCCTATTTATAGGAAAGACTTGTTTGGATCGACTAGAAGTAAGGCAAATACCACAATAAACAAGATAAATTCTTAATGGTTGTCACTTATTGTATTGTCTATTAGCTCACTATTTACTTGTTTATAATTAATAAAAATGTGGTTATAATAGTAACCCAACAAACAAGAACTCCAATAATTAACCAATCAAGAGTTATTTCTTCCCCACCAACAAAGTGTTTCTACACCTCTTTTATGTTTCACTTAGATACTACTCATTTCTCATGAATCAACCACTTTTTATTTTTTTGTAAAAAAAAACCTCTATTTATTTTAATTTAAATTAACAAAATATAAAAACCTTAGCCCATCCATCATAATCACGTTATCAAATTTAAGTCCATTTTCTGACACGAAAGAAGTAGGTTTTGTAAAATTTAGTTATCATGATAAAATAATAGCAAAAGCATTCAACAACATAAAGATCTTGAAGTTTATGATTTTCACATATCCGGATTATGTGTGGAAGTCATAGTACTTCGCAGCAAGTTGATAAAATAAAGTAGTTTATCTCCCTTTATCCATTTTCTAATACACAAATAAGGATGGATGAAAATATTCTATGTACGTAAGCATAATAGAACGTGACTTTTGTGGGTAGAGAGATGATCAACACATAAGGTAGTGTCATTTAATATGATACGTCCATCAAATATGGTATCAACAGATGAGATTGATTCCTTTAACATTTAGTGGTTACTATAACATTTATCTTTCTAATTAGATTGATTCCTTTAACATTTAGTGGTTACTATAACATTTATCTTTCTAATTACTAGCGCTTAATATTTAGTGATGTTAGCTCTTAAAAATTTGTGGTTACTATAATTTATTTCAGATCAATAAATTGAAAATTATGAACCCATTAAATTCTTACATTCTCTCAATTGGCCTAAAATTTAAAGAAACCAATATATATATATATATATGTGTGTGTGTGTGATACATAAAATTCATGTATCAAATCTCATCCATGTTTCAATTGGTAATGGAAAAAAATAAAAGTGGTACTTAAAATTCATCTGACGAAACTTTTGTTTGATATTTTAACACATGAGTTAAAATATATTATAAAATTATGATCTTTATAGTTACTAGACTTGTATCTCGTGTGATGCACAGAAAAATAAAATTATAAAAAAAATATTTTTTTTAAAGAAAAATTAAAAAATATATTGATGCGTCATGTTTATTGTGTATAAATTGAAAAATATATTGGTACATATACGTCTTTATATAGCATTTGAATATTAATTTGATTATTGTGTTAAGTAACATTTGTAAATTGGTATGACATATTATGACTAATGAATATTAATTTGATTATTTTGTTAACATTTGTAAATTGTAATGGCATATTGTGATTAAAAGGGAGAGAAAGTTGTACAAATTGAGCGAAAATGACATGAATAGGGATATTAAAAATAACATGCATAAATATCTTTTAGAAAATTTTATTTAGATTTAGATTTAAATATATTTAAAATTTATAATCATATCAGAAATATAATATATTATATATTTTTATTTAAAATATGTTTGAATTTGTTTTTTATTTTAGAGATAGAATATGTTTTTATATTAACATTTATCTCTATATATAGAGCAATGAATAAAAAATTAAAATAAGAAATTTAACACAAAAAGAAAAGATTTTTATATATAAAATATATCACATATAATTTTATTTCCGCATTTTAGAACTATAATATGTTTTATTAAAGTGAGAGGGTAAATCCTAATCAATCAAAATCTAATCCAAAATAGGTAAACTTAACATAAATTTGATGGAAAAACTAATTTGTCTAACGAGAGTAAAATTATGGAATTAAAACATAACGAAAAATAGTTATAGGATTAAATTGAAACCACAAAATAAATTAAGGTACCAAACATGTAATTTAATAATAATCAACTAAAGTTGAGTCTATAAGAAAATGTTAGACATCCACAATGTAATAAATTTGAGTTCACAATTTTATCGAGAGAAGAATTTATTAAGTTTAGATCTCTATCAAAAAAAAAAGTAATTCATAATTAATTTCTTAAGCGCATCAAATAAAAAAATTTAGAGAAAACAAAAATAGAATAATTACATAAAGGATAAATAAAAAATAGTACTTTAGGTTACTGACGTTGGCGTGAAATTTTCAAGAAATAAAAAGTTGGATGAAGTTGGGCGGAAAGAGGGATAGAAGTGATGACTCATATGGCAATTTGGATTATTAATAAGATATATATTATTGAGGAATGATCACTGTTTTTTTTTATAAATATTTTATATCTATATATTTTTTTAAATAAAATTTTGTAATTTTATTATATTTTAAATATTTTATATATTTGTATTGCATCGCACTCGTATTATATGGTCGGACTTCATACTTCATATGTAGGTCGCGAAATAAGCAACAATAAAAATGCAACTTTTTTTATTAAAAAAAATAAAAATAAATTAAAAGTAGGCTAGCAAGCAAAGAAAAAAAGAAACTAAAAGAGACATTTTTTTCGTGAAAATAGAGTTCATATTATTCAGTGGTGCTAGATATAACACTTATATATTTTATCTTTTATTTTTCCACATAGATTTTTTATTTTTAAACATGACAAAGCGAATGTTTTTCATTTTTTAATTATAAAATGCTTAGGTGACTATCTATAGAATGATTTTTAATAAATTTTTTTATTAAAAATTGAGAAAATTCATAACCATTTTTAACATATTCTTCATCCTTATTGTCTTACTTAAATCTAGAAGAAGAAAAAAATCAAATCTTCAAACTTAAAAATTAATCCTAAATTTACCAAACTTATGGAGAAACCAAATCATACGTAGAAATTGCAGAAAACACATTGACATGCATGTATTGCAGAAAACCCACAAATCTAAGATTTATTTTTGAATTTGGGGATTTTGATTTTTGAATTTTTCTAGATTTAAATTAGATGATGAAGAAGTGGTTGAGTTTCTGAATTTTTAATAAATAAAATTAGAAAAAAAAAATTTGTATACTCATCTTATGTGACTTTCCATCTAAACATAATTATGTATGTGACTTTATAAGTAATGAGAATAAAAATTAAATATTATAAACAATTTAACAATTGTGATTGATATAATATATATAAGTTTTTTTTTTTTGCGTATAATATGAAGTGAGTTGCTTCATGGTTTTGAACATCTTTCACCCATATTTTAGGTGAACCATATATGGATGATACCTATAACCTAGTAGTCACCTTTTCTATTAAGTTAGTATTGATCCTATTTGTTTTGTTTTAAATTTCAATGCTAGTTTTATTTGTTTTTGTTAATCGGTGAATTTCTTTTTAGTTTTATTTGTTTTGCTAATCGATCCTAAGGATTTAGAATCTAGACATTAGTTGCAAAGTATTTGAGAGTATTTGGATGACAAAGAAAAATATTGAGAGCGTGAGTTAAAAAAAACTATTTTAAGAAGAGTATTATAATTTTATGCATTTAAATTTACGTCTGAATCTCAATCATTAATATTAATTTAATTAATGTGTATCCAATCTATCTGTACTATCATTATGCTAAATTGCTAATATAGTGATTCAATTCTTTCTCAATATACTCTGAATTAGTAATTTTCTATCTCAAATAAATATCATTTGAAGTTTTTATATGCATATTAAAAAATGTGATAATTAGCATAAATAGATAATTCATTTTAGTAAAGTACTTATCAATAATATTATTAATACATAAAATAATTACAATAATAAATCAATTTATATATATAGTCAAAACTTTTTCAGTCGGTCTCTTAAAAG
>JBBPBQ010000002.1:45773025-45808790 GCA_037974755.1 Cicer yamashitae
ATATACATTATTTATAATTTTATTATTATACAAAAATACATAAGACAAATATTTATGAGTAATTAAATAGTTAAAGTTATCATTCACAAGACAATTAATTAAAAATAAATGCATATTTGATTTTATTAGTGCGTCTCTAGAATATTTTATAGATAAAAATATGAGAAAATTTATAATATATTATTAAAAATTTATTCTATAAACTATATAATGTACAAATATTTGTCATTATGTACTAAAATAAGAAATTTTTGTTTGAAATGTGGGCAAGACACAGCATATAATATATAGTGATTGCAACATTTAGTAAGCAGCAACTATAACTATACAATGATAAAATAGTCATTCCATTGAGTTTTATATTACTCATGTGATGTTGAATGTTACTATAGTCATTATATAATCACATTTAATTTTGGTCTTGACTATTTACATAGAGTAAATAGTCAATTTAGTTCTTAAATTAACAATTTCTCACTAATTTAGTTCATAAACTACTAATATCAATTAAAAGGTTTCCAAACTATTCTTTCATTTAATTATTTAGTCATTTCGTTAATTGTATTTGTTAAATAATCGTTAGTAATTTCTAAACTATAAAAATATTTTAAAATAATCCTTAAACTATCATAAAAAACCACATTCGAGTCCCTCAAGATTCAATTTTTTTTGTTGTTGTTAAACACTTCATCTCTTCTCTTATCTAAACTCTAACTCATCTTAAAGACAAAACAACATTTGTATTGAATTTTTACACTTTTTCTAAATTATCATATAGAATATACGACAAATATTTAATGTCTTTAATGATTTTCAGACATATAAAAAACAAAGAACTAAAAATTGAAGATTGTTTCAACACTCACTGCTCTTGTTGGTGGTATAGAAGGACTAAATTGAATAATTAAAAGAATTTAAGATTTTATTAGAGAGAGATTGAGAAGTTTATCGAAATGACTAATTTGATGGATGGAGAAATAGTTTAGAGACCTTTTAGTTGATTTTAATAGTTTAGGGACTAAATTGATGAGAGATTGTTAATTAGGGATTGAAATGATGGTTTATTCATTTACTATTGTTTACTTTCATATAATAATCAACTTCGCACGACCCACATGTGTGATGCATAGAAATGCACGAGTATTTTGTTAGTTATATTATTATATCCAACGATTCCAACTACTCAACCTCAATTATTAAAATATAAATGTGTATTTTATTAGTAATATATTTGTTGAATATATTTAAGATTAAAATTTGAAGAGAATTATAATTTTCTATATTAACTTTACATAGAATAAATATTTTTACAGGTCAATTAATTAAATAAAAAATATGTATTTTTTAATAGAATGTCCAAAATAATTAATTAAAATTTATTAAAATGTTTGTGATCGATTAATTAATTAAAATATAGTTTTTTACAAATCAATATACAAAATAAGAAATATATCATTATTAATAATTTAGTTTTAAAACAAGGTAAAGACAGAAAGGAGATGTAGTCACGCGCCTAATAATATTGAACGGTGAAATAGAGTATAACGTAAGCTTGGTGTGTTTGTTTTGTGTGTATGTCACTATGTCTGGTCACGACTGCTACAAAGTTTTGAAACGTAATAAGCTGTGTCAGAAACTTCTCACATTTGTCACCTTTCTTTCTCACAATTTCACTTCTCACCTAAGCTTTTTAAGCCTCCTTTTTCTACATTTTCATTTTTTCATTCAAAAGTGAGAACAACTTATATAAAAAACATATTTTATTTATATTTACTAAGGAAAGAAAAAGCTTCATGTGAATGTGACAATGGAAGCTAAACCTCTTCAAATTGTTCCCTCTTTACACAACAACATCTATGGTTTGTTTCATTCCACTCTCTTATCTTTTTACTCATCTTTTCTTCAATTTTTTTTTACCTTTTTCTAAACTTTTTATTTTTTTTTAATTCCATATTATTATATTTATTTTATAAATTATAAATTTTGTGTCTTTTTAGGAGGTGGGCCCCAGAAGAAGATTGACATGGAGAATGGTGAAGTTGATGAAGAAGGGAAAAGGGTTGTTGTTGTAGTGAAGGAAGAGGAAGAAAACCCTTTGAAGATCACAACATGTCACCACAACAAGTGTTGTTTGTTCACAGAAGCTCAAAGGCGTGAGCTTGATTATCAAGTTTTCATCTTTAACCATTTTGCATATAACCTTCCTATTTCTCATTGCCTTTTGCAATTTCCAACTAATATGTCAGGTTTGTCAACAACAACAAAATTTGTCTTCCCCTTTTCAAATTTATACAATTACTATATAGTAGGGAATTGTTAATGCATTTCCACCTTTTTTAGAAAGAGTGTATTTTGGGATTGCATTGTTAAATTTAAATAATTTAAAGTTATATAAGTGAATTATAAGTTGTAATTTGTGGAAATGGTGATTAAATACTTTAATTGGTTTTTTAGGAGTGGTGAAATTACCCTTTTGTATGATTAAGATTATTTTATAGTGATATTATGCAATTGTGTTTTAGCCTTTTAGGATTAACTCAAAGTATGTTTTCAGCTGATATTATAATCTAGTAGCTCACATGATATGCAATTGTATTGAGCTTGGTTTTTTTAAGCCAATGTTAGTAGTTAGTTATTATTAATTTTGTTGGGGGTGGAGTTGAACCTATGACCTCCTTATCACTCCAATTCTTATGTTCCTCCCCAAATCACCTTATGACTTCCTGTGTATTGAGCTTGTTAATTTTGATCAAGTGAGTATACATGTTAAATTGAGATTAAATTTGAGTAAAACCAATCTTGATTAAGGTCAATATCAGTTATCAACTTTTGTTGCACAAATCACGTATATATATGTATATAGATAAGCACATGTTTAACCTTAAAGTTTTGTTGTTGTTGATTAGAGGAAGAGTCATTGTCTTGAATCACTAGATTGATTCTGTCTTGGAATGAATTTTATGTTTCTTTTAGAACTAATTATTGGCTAACTTTTGTTTTGATTTGTCTGCACAAAATGCTTAAAGGATTTACTAGTGAGTTTAATTAGTGTAAGCTATGTAGCACAAACACTTCAGACCAAAATATGGTTACATTCAATCACTTTCATTTTTGAAATTATTACTAGTATTTACTTATCAGTTTCTTGTCTAGTGTATGAGTCAGTGTTTCATAGAGTTTAAGAGTCCGTTTTGTGATTTTTAGATGTTAAAATGTAACCCGAATTTCAAATGTTTTTATGCTAAAAATGTCTCTTGATTATGCAATTGTAAAATAATAATGGTTCTTTTTTCCCATTTTTTCGGTTAATTTCTTTCTATTGCAGAGTGCACTCGTCTTGGTTCTGATTACGCGACTATGGTGGATTCAGAACCACAAAGATGTAGAAGAACCGATGGAAAGAAATGGAGGTGCAGTAAGAACACATTACCTAATCAGAAGTACTGCGAACGCCACATGCATAGAGGTCGAAACCGTTCAAGAAAGCTTGTGGAAACAGCTCAAGGTAACTCTCCTTTGACAACAACAAAGCCTAGTAGCAAGTCACATGAAAAATCTTTGGTCATTCCACATAGTGACACATTCTCATACACTCCATCGAGAAGATTATGTGTTGTAAATACCTCTTCGGATTGTAATCGGTCGAGAAATGTCATAGATTCTGATAACTATTGCACTTCCTTTTCTGCTGTGGTGAATCCTTGTTCCACTTTGGCCTCTGCTGTTAAACCTAAGGTGACTACTTTCGGCAGCACGGAATCTGTTACTTCATATAATACAAGTCGTGATTATGTGAGCAAGCAAGATGAACAGACGAAGGGTTGTATTGGCAACGGCACGAGTATTAAAAGTGGTAGGAAAGGAAGCATTTCTTGTGAAAGTAACGGCGTCTCTACTGGAATAGGCTTCTCCCCAAAGAGTGTTCTTCAAGGTAATATGTTGGTGGTGTTACAACAAATTTTAGTGTTTTTATTTTTATTTTTCATGGGATTAGAGAATTGCATAGGTGTGTTTTACTGTATAGACAAAGTGTGAGTTTGTGCACCATAGACAAACCGGCTGGAAATAGTCTTGAGTTGTCAGACAGCAGAGGTGCCTAAGTGGTTGTCCTTGCATTAAGGCATCCAAGGATCGTGTCATTCGAGGAACAAAGGACGGGGAGGTCGGGCTGGATGTGTAGGATACTGTGATGGGAAGGGTTAAGGGGGGTGGGTGATGGTGGCTATGAAAATGGGGTGGTTGTGTAGCTGCATCCCATTTTCACGTATATATTAGACGTCCAGATTGCAAAAAATAAAAAGAGTTAAAGTATGTTTTTAGTCTCTATAAAATACCATTCTATCCAGTTTGGTCCGATACAAAAAAATTCGTCCATGTTTATTTCCCTATTTAGATATTTTGGTGAAAATTTCATCTATGATTAGTTCTTGAAATCACCAAATAGAGAACTAAGCATGAATGAAATTTTTTTTAGTTTGGATCATTTGTTGGGAAAAATATGCAATTTCAAGCAGTGTTATGCAAAAGACACATTGAAGGATTTACTTGTATTGATATTCATTTTAAGACTAATGAGATTGGTGAGTACATTTTGGTATAAGAAACTACTTCCTCTGGTTTCGAATATAAACAACAACAACAAAATAATTCAAGGTTATTAAGAATAATAGTTTATTCATGTCTTTTATATATCAATGTCATATCACTAAATTTGAGGGTAAACTTTTCAATTTTAAAAGCTGATAGAATATTGTTGCTCATTTTCTGCTGTCATTTTTCAGTTTCTGGTCGCAATGCTTCATATATCAACGACAGCAACAACAGTACAGTAGAACCTGAACCCGATAGATGCCGAAGAACAGACGGTAAGAAGTGGCGGTGCAAGAGCGCGGTTCTTCCTGGTCAAAAGTATTGTGCAACACATATGCATAGAGGCGCTAAAAGGCGTTTTACAAATCACGAATCTCCTCTCTCTGCCACTGGCGCTGCTACTACAACTACTGTTACTTCTGAAGTTACGGTTGCTTGGTTGCCTTACCCTTTGGCCGCAACCAACAGTCAGAAAGCATATTGTACAATTCCAAACACAAAGCTTTCGATGTCGGTACCAGAAAGTGAACCTTTCATAAAATGTAATGAGAAAAGTGGTAGCTGCAGTGACACTGATACTAGTACTACCATCACTGATACCATCAATGAGTGTAGCTATCTTTCTTTCTAAGTAGTTTTGTTTCATTTCTTGAAACATGTTTTGTTTTGTGTTAATAGGAACAAGTTAACCTATCTGCAAACTTAGATCACTTCTGTGTGTAGTGAACAATAGTTTAAATACATTTTGACTTTTTGTTTATATTTAAGAATGAAGATAGTACTTATTACCTCTAAAGTGCTACACTAAAATTTATGTTGTTCCTAATATGTACATGTACGGAGTACTCATGGGTAAATACCGAGCACATGTTAAAATAATTTTTTAAAACTAAATTGGGTTTTTTTTTTTTTTTTGAAGTTCAGAACATTTCATTAAACAACAGAAGAGCAAACCAGCAAAGGAGTTACAGCATCAGGATTACCTGCTATAGTAGCATGTTCCAAAGCAGAGGGATAATGATCCAACCAAGTGCTGTTCCCTCCAACTTTTGCCATAGAGGCTAAGTTATGAGCTTTGGAGTTATATTACCTCCTTACAAGTAAAAACCAGACATAAGTTCTATGCAGTCTTGAGTTACTAATTCAACTGCGGCCACTGTGGATTTTCTGTTGATACAGTTGACTACATTTGCCGCGTCAGAAAAGATTGACACTGAGGGCATTCCTTGCTCAATTTCCGTTTGGAGGGTCCATTGCACGCCTAGAGCCTCGACCAAGATAGGTTCAACAATGATGTTTCCTTTCGACAAGCACTGAAGATTGTTGTGCCTTCATGGTTAAGCATTGCGAGACCGCATCCTGTGTGGCCGTTGTTGAAACAGCTTGTGTTGACAAAAATGGACAACAAGGGAGCATCCACGTTTGGTTCAGCGTCAGTTTGTAGGGGCCTATTAACTCTTTGCCATCTTGGGTTAGTTTAATTATAATCATTGACGAAACTCGTGGTAACTTCAGCCAATGCCACCGGGTCTAACACCTCAGCCAATGCTCTTCCATGCATAACTTGGTTAGTATCCTTCTTTGGCATTCATAAAGTCACCATTTGGATAATATCTACTTTTGAGGACCTTCTCAAGTAGGGATGATTCCCCATTAACAAGTCTCCAACAGTGTTTTCCCAGCAAAGCTTTATTGAATTCTCACATACCCTTGAATCCTATTCCACCATCACTTTTACCTTTGGATAGTCGTTCCCAACTTAGCCAATGTATCTTTCTTTTTTCTTGACTGAGCCTCCACAACCTTAACTCTCATCATGTTGCAAATTGTATTTTTATCTTCATTAGGCAGATTTTGGCTAAAGAAGGCTTCAGATTTGTCAAGGTTAACAACTTCTCTCGAAGCTCGTTGGTAGGTGTAAAGAATGTTAAGAATCTTTCTGGATTCGTAGGTACTAGCCTTAGAAAAGAGTAGGCTATCGTCAACAAAAAATAGATGAGACATGTGGGGGATTTCCCTCTTTGGTCCAACTTTCTTCAAAACGAACTAAATTGGATACATGTGAGTACTTTTTGAATACACGACAATTCGTATATGTTGTTTGATAATCAAATATATTTTTGTTATATATTATTTTCCTATTGTTTGCTATATAAGTATCTTTCCTTGATTGCTATTGTATAAATATGCTGCACATAAAAAAACAAAACTATATAAATATTCTATTTGTAGTATTATTAGATAGAGACCAATGTAAATTTTTCTTTTAAGTGTTTATTGAGTCTTAAGATATTTTTTACTTTAATTGAAATTAAAGCATCATCTCTCCACTTATTTTAGATGTTAAATTTAGTTGTATTTTATATTTTTTAACAATCAAATTATATTTAATTAAAATTAATTTTTTATAACTCGATCCCGTACGAATGTAGATAATTTATTTTGAAGAAAGAATGTAGAATATTACTATAAAAAAACCGAGGAATAGAAATTTCACGTTTATTCTAAATTATTTATTTTTGAAGAATAAATGAAAATTATTATTAGTAAAATGTACAGAAAAATTTACCTTGCTAGTAACATCCCTCCACCCCTATTTCCTCGTCTTGAGAAATTCTCGGTGACTGTAAGAATTAGACACACTATAGATTTTTTTCACTATAAGAAATTAATTATGCAAAGTATGATTAAAATAAAAAATGGCTTCGCCCGGGTTCGAACCGGAGACCTTCAGTGTGTTAGACTGACGTGATAACCAACTACACCACGAAACCAATTGTGATACTTTTCCATTTTGATATTTATTTATATGTTCTTTAATGAAATTAGCTCTGTTCAATATTTTTCACAAACTTTTTTTTTTTATAACCAATATTTAGTATTTACATTAATAAAAAATAATATTTAGTATTTAAACCACTGTATCCCTTCATTGCACCAAAAATTATACAAGGACATTCATAAAATATTACCTAAATTAAAATTTATAAGAATAAAACTGAATCGAATATTTGGATATTGAGTTTAACTTATAAAAGCAATAGGTGACTCAAACTTGATTCATTGATTTAAATGAGTTTAACTTATTGAAGAGGACAAAGCTTGAGCTTAATTGACTCATTAATATATACGGTCTTACCAATTTTGAAAAAAAATTGTATTTCTAAACTTTTATATTCTATTTTTTTTTTTGACAATGTTTATATTCTAATTTCTAATAATTTAGTAAATAAAAAATTTATAACTTTTTTTTATGAAAAAAATTTAAAATAAGAAGATGATGTCTTACTTCAAGTTCAATGTAAGGAAAATCTTATGGCTCATAAATACTTATAAATGTATTTACATTTACATTTATCGCAAACACTTTAGTTTTATGGTAATAAATTTAAAACTTTTTTAATTTCTGCAATAGAGAAACTTCAAAATTAATTTCATCACTCTTAAATCTTAATCAAGTTCTCGACACTTTTCAAATATTAATGACAGGCTGATAAATCATCATCTTCACTTATTGGTAGAATAGTCTCATTCAAAACATTTTTCACAATATCATCAATTTACTTTGAGCTTAGTGATTTTTCTTTTGGAGTTTTAAGTTAAGAAGTTATAACCTTTTTTTTAACTCAAAGCTATAACTTTAGTAAGTACTTAGTACTATAGTTGTATAACTTGAGCACATAATGGTAACTACTCTATATGCAGTTTGTGATCCTTCATTTCTTGAACCATATTTCTAGACATTTTCCCTTTCTATTTTTTCCTTCCTCGAATTAAAAATTGTCTATATTTTTCTATAGATGAAAATTATTATGCTTCTTATTTTTTCAGAAAAGCCAGAATTTCTTTTTTTAAAGAATGACATGGAAAATAATAAATGAGGAAGAGGCTGAAAATACTGGCAAGTCAGTCATGAAACAAATGCGTCAACAGTTTTTTAACTAAAAATAAAGAATCGAAACTAGAGTTTATTATGGTTCTCTTTCTATCTTAATTTTTTTCGGTTTTTTTACATTTATTTATAATTCTATTTTTATCTGTGATGTAATAAATTATAAAATATGTTTTTTTTTTCTTTTTTGAATTGTTGAAGTGTTTTTTTCTTAACTTTTCGGTTCTCAATAGAAATGCGATTTTGGTAATCCGAAATTCGATTAATAAATAAATAAAATATAATTAAATATCACTTCAACTAATATTCAAATTCAAGTTTTCTTGAGCGATTCGTTTTTAAATGAAATTCACTAACCACTTATTAGTTGTTTGATTTGGAGTGGACCTTGATTTACGGTTGGAGTTGTAGAAGTGTGACAGAAGGTAGCTCATAGGATACGAATAGGGATATACGTGGGTTGGGTTTGGCCAAAACCGGAACTCATACTGTGTAGGGAACACTGGATTGGGTTTGGTAAAAAAATCGTCTGTTATAATATTGAATAGTGTTGGGTCAAACCATTAATTTCTGGGTTGGATTGAGTTGGCACTGGATTATCCACATTTTTTTTAATTTTAATTGTTAATGATGAGTCGTCGTATTCTTTCTAATAAAATGACACAACCTTAATTTTCTTCAAAAATATGGTGTGACCTATTTTCACTATTTTTTTAGCATCTAATATATATAAATATACAATTAACGAGAATATCAAAATCATAAAATTCATCATGAAATACTTGCATTGCAAACATCAATATAACCAAAATTGCAAGGTTCCTAAAATTGTATAAAATATTTGCAACAATCAAAATAACTAAAGTGCAAAATCCTAAAGTAACTAAATAACTTTTAAGAATCGGGTTGCCTGGTAAAATAGATAAAGTGGGCTGGGTCTGGTTTTACCAGACACCTAATTTTTTTGAGCGGTTTGCTAATCTATAAAACTAGGATTATCCATTTTGGGTCGATCTAAGTTGGATTGGCCGGGTTGGCCTAACCCATGTACAATCCTAGCTAGGGCGATGTTCGTGCACACTCCAACTATCAAGAAATTTTTTATCTGAGAGTGGGAGATTTTAGAGTTAGAATAATGTATGCCTTATACTCAAGTCAGATGTCCCTTTTGTAGAATGTCATTTAGAGTTTCTAGATAAAGTCCCTAATAGTTGATGAGTTGTATCTGTCGTGATTCATAGATCCATGCTTGATTTCATACATGTGTTCCTTGTAATCATGTAGCGACCGTTACCACATGTGGCTTAAATTTAAATAACAAAATCATGATGACTAACATATATTATTATTATTATTATTATTATTATTATTATTATTATTATTATTATTATTATTATATAAACAACATAGATTATTACTTACAATGGCGTTTTGTGATCCTTTAAAATCTGCACTTTTATTTCTTAAGATAACACTTGAGAATGTTAGATCAGTATGATGAACCTACTCGTGTTTTGAGAAGGTTCAAGAACAAAATTATATTTCAAGTTGACAGTAGTGCGATTCAGTGAAATAACGGAAAAATAAAAGATAAGGATAAAGAAATCACATAAAAGAAATATCTTGGTTCACTCAACGGGAACTAATCCCTCACAACAAATGAGATTTTCGCTAGTAAGTTGAGCAACTTCTCAACTTAATTTTATTCCTTTAGTCACACTTGACTGTACACTTGTATTTTCTTAGCCTCAACATGCTTACACAAATCACTCAAGTTTTCTCTCAACTAGACAAACTTGATGGTGTTTACAATAAGATGATAATGATGATTTGTTTTGGATCCGATCACAACACTATTATTTAAATAGATTGAACAAAGAACACACTCAAAAGTTTGATCCTAAAATCTATGACAAAGAGCAGTAGTGTGTTTTTTGATAATTGAAGAGAACTTTGATAGTTTTGCACTTAAGAAATTGAAATGTGTTTATTTGTTTTCTCTTAGAGATTGCAACTTGAAGCATCCTCTATTTATAGACTAGAGAAGGCTCATTGTTGCTGTAAATGACACATATAACCGTTGGACACATGTTCCAAGCTGTTAGAGTGTGTTGCTAAAATGTCCTCTACAATCTGGATAAACGTCCCCTTCTTTTTGAGTAATTAGCCTCTTTTTTGAGAATGTTTATGATCATCCACTGCTTTGTATGGAGACGTCCTCATCGGTATAAAGACATCCTTTTCTATTATGAACATGATAGAAGAACTTGATCATCCTATTGACAGCTTGAGACAACCTGTCATAAGTTGTAAAGTAGGATGTGTGAGCTTACAATGAATCGTCCTTTATACTTGCAGTGTAGAACATTCTCTTCTCAACTTCTTCATGTTTGAATGTCCTCAACTCTAAAGAACATTGGTAGGTATGACTGAAAAATAGACTCAAATCTTCATAAATAGTGGATTTGTCTTTGCACACGTGAACAATGTCAGTTTGTCCATTTCAAAATATTGCTTTTGTTCTGTGTCATATGAGAATGTTATTTTGTACTATGGCCCACATTCTTTTTGTTTGAATAATAAAGCAATATTTTTTTTGTCATTTATGTCTTGATTGTCATCAATGAATATCCTTAGTTCTTCAATTAATGAAACTAATGATTAACATTTCTAGTTTTGAGGATGATGAATGTGCTCACAAATGAGTGTATTTCAAAAACTTGTTTAAGCTTTACAATAACCTATCTTATGATTAATACACTCAAGAACACATATTAGATCTTTGTCTAATTAAAATATGTTATCATTAAAACATCTTTATTAAGAGATTTTATCTCAACAATCAACATGGAGGAGTTTAAAAAATGTTTATGGGACGGGCTAAACAAAATAAACAATGTATGAATATAAAAATATATTTATATATGAAATGCAATAAAATTGAAATTGGTTAAGTGATTAACATAATTGTTTTTTAGGAAGAAAAATGCAGTTCAATTTTTTATTTTGCATTTGGAATTTTAGTCTATATCTTGTTCTATAAAATAAAAATGAGTTGAAAAAATATTATTTTCACGTGTCGAACTCACAACCTGATTCCATTTCAAAACATTAGTTAGCTACTGCGGCAAAGTGTAAATTTTTCACATATATTACATAATATTACGTACTTTATTCAGTCTTAAATATAAACAACAAAAAATATCAAATTTTATGATCTTAAATATAAGCAAATTGACCAATTCTACTATATTTAATCTTATAATTCCTATAATATCCTTTAATTAATTTAGATTTTATTTTTTAATAATTAATTTTATTCTCTTTCAACAACTTCTCATGTAAGACAACTTAGATAATACAATAATTTTTTTAATTATTTTTTGAAGAAATTAAATAAATCCGCCACTTATTACTAACTATAAAAACTGGGGATTTCCTAAAAAAAAAAAAGAGGGATTAGCTTTTTTTTATCCATAAAAATAAATATAAAATTAAATGAGGATTATAATTATTTTTAGTTATGTTCGGAGATTTGGGCCCTATCAATGCCTATGCCTTGATCTACTAGAGATTACGTTTTACGTCCCGAACCAACCCATCTTTTAGGCTCACAGCAGTGATAAAAAGCAAAATTTATTCTAGAAATGGCTTCGCCCGGACTCGAACCGGAGACCTTCAGTGTGTTAGACTGACGTGATAACCAACTACACCACGAAACCAGTTGGTAAATTCGTACTTTGTTTAGTTTAAGACAATATTGATAAAATTACGAGTAAAGATGTCTTCAATACTTAGACTACTACATCGAGAATTACTTCTATTATAAAGGGAGGACATCCGTAGAATGTTGAAGACAGCTAGACTGTAAACAAATCAAACTGAATGAAATACTTGAATCTTGAGTTTGACTTATAAAAAATTACTGGCCCATTTATTTAATGAATTTAACTATAGACTATTATTAAGTTTGACCTAATGAAAAGTGTAAAGTTTGAGTTTGGCTCACTTATTTATTGCATTTCTTTTATCCCTATATTTTACAACGTTTAAGAAAATAGTCTTCGTTTTTTTAAATTGAATTTTTCGGTCTTTCGAAAATTACATTTATTGCAATTTTAAGTTTGGAGATTATGTTTATTATTTTCAGTCGAGAGGTGATAACCTTAGTAAGTATATAGTAGTACTATAATCAAATTACCCATGATCATGTTCAAATTTAACTCATTTAATAATTGAGATTAGCAGTCGTCATTGATGCAATTAACCTAGTAGCTAATATCCTTCTTGGTTTACATTTCATATTTCTTCACTCAAGAGGGTGATTTAAGGCCAATATTTGGTCAGGAGTCATCCTTCTAAATCATATTTTTCTTCTTTTATATCTAAATAAGTATTTTCTATGCATATTTAATTTTTCTTTTGTGCTTTTTGTTATTTTTCTGTCTTAGTTCAATGTTGTTTCTGTTTGTCGTCTTTGTGAGACGTTGTTTTGACTTCCTGTCTTGTTGTTGTGTTTGTTTGGTTCAGAGAGAGATTAACTTTGATCGATTCAGTGCAAATTCAGTCAATGAATTCAGCGTCTTCAATGTTATAGCTTGTGAGACATGGATATTCCGAACACTTCAATATTTTTCATATTTGTAAACTTTGTCCCATTTGTAGACATTTTGATGCTATTAACTTGAATGTTATGAGTATGTTCATAGATTCATCTTTTTCATTTTTAGCAATTTTGAATTGTATGGTTCTATCAATTTCTATCATTTTAAATGAATGAATATTTTTTTCATCATAAAAATAAAAATAATTGAGCTCAATTTCAAGTTTGAATTTGTTTATTTGATTAAATATATGAATTTTTTATGTTGTACCAAAAAAAAAAATTTGGGCAAGTAATCAACAAGAAGCAGTTCCAAACTTCAACTCCCATCTTCCATACTCGGATGCTTTCTTCAGTATAATAAGAAGCTAAAACCGATATCTTGTTCTTTGAAAGACATGTTCATTTATGCCTTCTTGACATTAACAACTCGTGAATAATTTGATGATATATTTGATGGCATACTCAACATATTTTACTATTAAGGTTTGCTTGACTTTGAATAACATGTTCATTAACGGTTTGTCGATAATCTGATGATATATGCTACTATATACTTATCAAGGTTATTGCTTCTTAGAGCAGTTGTGTTATTCACGAGTTGTTAATGTCGAAAATGTAAAATTTACATAATATATATACTACTTTGAATGACATGTTTATACCTTTTCGTCAATAATAGCTCGTGAATAATATACCTTCTTGACATTAACAAACTCATCAACGCGTAGCTTCACGTACAATGCACAATGCTATGCCAGAAAACTGATTTTGCATCACAGGCTTATTTGCACAAACTAATAAGGGAATCATAACTGTAGTTTGACATGCTATCTTCATTTTATCTAAAGCACAATAAAAGTGCATTTTGAACACAATTAACTTACAAGCATGTTCCAACTTCAAAATTTCTTCTAAGTTATTTTATCTTTGAAAAGGATTTGTTTAGTCCTGCTTGATGCATTTCTCCAGAAGCAATTAGATGACCAACATAGTCAAAGGTAAAGATTCATACAAAACAGACAAGATCAAATGAATTTGTGAAACAGGCGCATGCATTTGCTCACTCCAAATTGCCTGTCATATTATTTTCAACAATACCAGTGCACATGATTTCATTCCAAAGAACATTTTTTCTCAAATGCTTCCTGCTCTTTGCGACACAAGTCAAATTCATTTGTATGGTAGTACATGCAACCAACGTAATCGTCCATCTCCTTTGTGCACTTTTGGTGTAGATCCTTGAGACTGCAGAACAAGGATTTAATTACTATCATTGAGAAACTCTTGAGAAGAAAATCAGGTGTGTAACAGCAAATGCTTCAAACAATCATAGAAAGCGATAAATACTTTGTCAACTCAACCATAATATCAAACAAATCGTAACAAAAATTATGTGTATTAGAAAACAACTTTAATCATAAAAAAAGTGTATGCATCTTTGTGCACACGAGTACAGTTATGTTGAAATTACATTATTTGTAAGAGGCAATGCATCTAGAAGTCATTATCCAGTAATTTGTATGGCAATAAAATTTTCCCTTCCAACAAAACAGTCGAGAAATGATGCTTCCTCTCAAAGTCCAAGGAGTCATTATCCAGTAATTTTTTTTATAATGTGTTTGAATCTTTCAATAGCTGAAAAACTAGGGTTTAGTGATACACTATAAAGCACAGACTCCAAGATTGACACCTGTCACGACACAGACACCGCCACTTTAAAAAAATACAGGACCCCGGTACATATATAATTATTTATTTATTTATTTATTTATTATAATTAAATAAAATATGAACATTATCTATAAAAGATCTAAATTGAGCGATATATTGCATTACAAAAAAGTTCTTAAACAAAATATGATAGTTTTTCACCTTCGTTCATTCATCTATTATACCGAAAAGTTAAAAATTATGTAATCAAATTTAAGTCTTCAACCCTTTATCGATCATCTCTACTTTGACATATCATTAACCGCCGTTGAAGTGTCTTGAGAAATGTTCAAGAAGTGTCTAAGGTGTGTCGAAGCAAAGAAAATAAGTTTTTTTTGACACACTTGTCTGAGTAGTCTGACACGTGTCATACGGGTGTCATATGGGTGTTGGACACTAATACGTGTCAGACACTGGGACACACCTAATCTTAGAGGTGTCCTTGCTTCATAGGTGATACAAGAGTTTAGTGATGACTAATTAGGATCCATGAATTTGGTGATAAGAGGTTGAAATACGCAATAAACAAGGATGAGAAACCACAAGATTATTAAATATAGTGATAAATTGTAAATATTTCTTTTGATTTAGTGTTGATTGAAGAAATTTTAGTATTGATTAAAGAAATACAGTAAATTAATATTGACACAATAACCACTAAAAAGGGCATTCATATTTATTTGATTTTGACTTAAATACGAAGAACAAGAAACATGTTACAATATGCAAAAGACACCCGACTTTGTGAGATTAGAGTATGACATGGTTTCTTTAGATTCAAGAATGACGACTCAAATTTAATATATATAAGAATGGATAAATAAGATAGTGCAAACATCAAGAACAACTTCTAAGTTCGGATATAAACACGGAAACTAAAAGCAAAAGGAAGATTCCATTGGTTTCTAATGCAATAATGCTAATATCAACTGAATTATCGCCATTCTACATATCCAATTATCAAGTAGATAAATAGAAGGAAACAAGACAAAAGAGTATATGATACATTGACATATTTTCATGGCTAAAAGGGAGAGGTATACTTATTGTTAAACATTCCTCAGAAACAAGATAAATGGGCACTACAGAAAGATGAGAAGTTAAATCTTCATCAGTCCACCCTAGGTACCTTAATTTAAAGAAACTTACAAGGTAACTCAATTTTTTATTCCTTCATTTTCAAAACAATGAACATATAATAACAATAAAAAATACTACAGTACTAAATCACTTTTTAATTCAATAAATGCAGTAAGTACCCTTCGAAGCATCTCGGTTAGTATTAAAATCCAAGGTTCATCCTGAACTGAAAAATTCAAATCAGTACACTGACAAAACTCACTATTGTCAACATATTGAATCCCTGGTTAAAATTCAAATATGCTGACAGAAGTATGGAGTAGTATTATAAAACTGTGTTCTCATTTGAAAATTGAAATTTCTTGAAAAGAAAGAAATTGCCATCATTTGTGAATACTGAATAAATATTCAAATAATCATCAATTAGGAATTATTTCATTGGAACTGTTCCAGCTATTCAGCACTATATTAAATTAGAAGCATGCTAAAACTAATTTGCTTAAGATATGTCATTAGAACTCCAAAAAGAACTGGAAGAAATTTTACCGGCAACAATTGCAAATAAAATATACACTTAAAAAAGATTAAATTTGTCAGCATCCTTAACCAAGGTCTTAGTATCTACTTTGTATCAATAAATAAATCAACAATGACAGTGCCATGCAATGGGGAAAAAAATGCCATAATTTTGACATAATTCAGCTAGATTCAAGGATAAAAAGGTTTCGCCTATTTAACATTTTCTAAATAATGCCATGCTTGATGAATGCCTAACTCAGCTAATGTCCCACACCAAAACGGTCAATTCAATAAATAGTTCAAAATATTAAAATAAAAACAGAATATCAGCCCAGTGTTGTCAATTAGCGGTACTATAGAGCTATTGCTTAACGAATTTTGATTAATCCGCTATGAAAACCGCAACGCTATCCTAGTTTCTCTATTAGGGCAATAGCGGCCACTATTCCAGTTTCTGCTAGCTGATAGCAGAAAAAAGACAATTTTAGGGGTTTTAAAAAATTAACGAAACTGAAGAATCTGCATTTGTGCCAAACACAACCTATTTTTACGACATAAAAACTGAAGAGCGAAGAGTCAGTGAGTATTGCTCTTATATTCACCATAATAAGTAAACCTTTCAATATATAAAAGATATGCTCTGCCTCCATTATAAATATATATAATTGACTTATTTCAACGACTATACCACTTCTGTATTTGCCTACAAAGCTATCTTCTATTTCACACAGCGAGTTTTTGGTGCTCTTCTATATTCCACAATCCGCTACTGATAAGACTGAGATCAGCTTTCAAATACAGAAATGGCTTTTTAAGTGTCTTATAATAAAATTTCATCTAAAATATCACAATACATACATTGACATATAAAAATAAAACCTACCTCAGCTTATTGATATCATAACATAAATTAAGTCCATAAATTTCATTGCCACTCTAGCCACCTCAATTTTGTTCAACCAATGAAACAAATTCAAATCAACAAATCATCCATCATTTAAAAACAATCTAAAAAGTGTTTCATCAAACACCACACGAAATCAAGAAAATTAAGCAAAGATAACATTGTTAAAATTAAAAATAAAAGAGAAGAGGAAACTCACAGTCCAAGGACACATCGAGTAACATCACGGCCTTTATCGAGACACTTTTCAGGATTTGGATCCTTCTTCTTACATTTGAGAAACTCCAAATTCTCAGCATGGCACCTTATCCCAATGTGCTTCGAGGATGCCATCAACACTGCCGATGTTGGGATCGGGTTTCCAGATGCATCCACAGCACTCGCCATTTCCGATTCACTCCTTCACCTGAAAAAAAATGAAAAATCCCCATGATATATTCTGTTTGGTTCCCGAGAAAATGAATGAAAAATGGCATGAAAAAGGGGAAAATTAGAAATTTGGGAGAATGAGTAATGGAAAGTGAAATTGAAAATGGAGAATCGTTTAACTTGAATTGAATTGCAGTGTATTTTGATCGGTGTGGGAATGAAGAGAGAAGGGAAGATGGAGATTAGGGTAGTGTTTGTTTCCAACTGAGCTTTGTTATTTTTTTTTGTTCGAAAGGTTTAGAACTTGAAGTGGCTGATGTGAAATTGAATTTTTTTAATAAAGATAAACAATTTTTCTTTAAAACATTATTTTGTATAAAAATAATTTTTTTTACTCAAAGACTATCACAATTGAGAATTAATTAAAAAAGGTTTAGAGAACGGTTTTTCTATATGTTATTTATAATTTTTTTTTCTGAAATTACTCTCAAATTAATATATATATTTTATATTTTTTTATTGTATTATTTTGTGATTTCATCGTTCAAATGTGACGTTATGTTATTTGTTGTCTTAAAGAAGCGTTTTGTTTTTCCGTCTCGCTGCGTCATTTTAGTTGTTTCAAATTTGCACTTCTTTTGTTTGTTGAAATGCATGAGAATGATTCATTTAATCGATACTTTATTTTGAATAAGAGATTTATGAGACTATCGTCAAATTCAACTTCAACGCTTTCTCAGCCTTACACGCGACTTGTCATCACATGGTTAAATCGGTCATGCCATAGACCACATATAGTCGATATGAGCGAATAACATCACATCAAATATTTTTTCCAAAGATCAATAAGATTGAAGGCTGTGTGGATCTTGCATTATTCTTGATCGTTGACTATATGTGGAAGAAATTAATTTGATGGTTAGAATTAAGTTTTTGGTTAGGTAATTTCTCACGAACTTCTTCAATAATTATGTGTATATCTTTAGCGTGCCTTTCACTTTCTTGTTGATTTCAAAATATGGACGAAGAATATCCCAATGCATAATTAATTTGATTGTACTATTCTCCTATTAGCATTTGAATAAAAGTTATTTTATGTAAAACAAAATAAGAATTAAGAAAAAAATTCTTAAAACAAAAATTAAAAATAGTTATGTTTGCTTGTAATTAATTATTTATATGTTAGTATTGATTTGCGGCTAATTAAGATTTGTTATTTAGTTAAATATGGTTTGACTGAACTCGGTTTGACTGAACTCAACCCAAAACTGTAATGGGTTGTTTTTTTACTAGATCCAACTTAGTGCTTCTTACACGGTTTGAGTTTTGGATTTGGCCAAATCCAACCCAAATCGACCCACGTACAACCCTAGTTGTTACGAAGAGAAGGTAGGCAAAACGGCTTACTTGCTTATTATTAAAGGAAAAAGTCAAAGTATATATATATATATATATATATATATATATATATATATATATATATATGGGTCTAGAAACTGACTTACAAAATATATAGAAAATAGACTTAACAAATAAATTGGGACTAATAAACTGTATTGGGCTAATAACCAACAAAGAAAAAGAATTAAGTATGTAATACACTTCCCCCAGAAACTGGAGAGTGTATGTCAATAATTCCTAGTTTGGACAACAAGTACGTGAATGGTTGAGAATCAAGAGGCTTCGCGAATATGTCAGCAAACTGGTCAGATGAGGAAACAAACAGGAGATGAAATAAGTAAGATTGTAATTTCTCACAGATGACATGACAATCAATGTCGATATGCTTTGTTCGTTCATGGAATGTTGAATTTGCAGCTATGTGACAGGTAGATTTGTTGTCACAAAATAACAGTGCACGAGTTTTAAGGGAAACCTTGAGATCATGTTAACCACTACAGCTCACAAACGGTGGCAGGAAGTGCTATGTACTCGACTTATGAGGAGGAACGCGATACAATTGCTTGCTTCTTTGAACGCCAAGAAATGAGTGTCACTAATAAATTTTATACAATAACTGGTAACTGACCGTCGAGTTAAGGGGCAAGAGGTCTAATCGAATTCATTGAAAGCTTTGAGTTGAAGAGAAGATTTTGTAGAGAAAAACAGTTATTGCCCAGGATTCTTCTTCAAGTAGCGCATAACCCGTACAACATCATGATGATGTGAGGTTAAAAGGAGAAGACATGTGTTGACTAAGTTGTTGGACAACATAAGTGATATCTAGACGAGTTGTGGTGAGGTTAATTAGACAGCCAATGAGACGACGATATGTTGTAATATCATAAAATGGTTCATCCAATTTGATGATTGAAGGTCTGTTCAGGGTCGAAACAAGTTAGGAAGCCAAGAGGCCAACATGAGTGAGAAAATCAAGGGTGTATTTACGTTGGGAAATGGAAATACCAGAATTTGTTCTTGCAATTTCAAGGCCAATAAAGTATTTAAGGGAACCTAGGTCCTTAATTTTAAAAGTGATGTCAAGAATGTTTTTGATTGTAGAGATTTCAGCAAGATCGTTTCCAGTAAGGATAAGATCACCCACACATATGAGGATGACAGTGAAGGACTTGGCAAATTGATTTGTGAAAAGAGAATGATCACTTTGAGATTGTGAGTACTCGTGGTTGGCAAGGAAGGTTGAAAACTTAGAAAACCATTGGCAGCTAGCTTGCTTGAGGCCATAGATAAACTTAGTGAGACGACAAACTTGATTGGGAGCATCGAATTTAAAACCCGGTGAAGGTGTCATGTAGACTTCTTCATCCAAATCTCCATGAAGAAAGGCGTTGTTGACGTCCAATTGTTGGAGATGCCAATCTTGAGAAGCGATAATAGCTAAGACAAGCCGAATTGTAGTTAACTTCACCACTAGTGTGATAGTGTCAAGAAAATCAACCCCTTCAATTTATGAATACCATTTTTCTACGAGGCACACCTTGTGATGTTCAATTAAACCATATGATTTGTACTTTGTTTTAAACACCCATTTACATCCAATGGGAGTTTTTCCAAGAGGTAAAGAAGTGACGATCCAAGTCTTATTGACTTGAAGGGCAGTCAGTTCAGCATCCATTGCTTTAATCCAACAAGGAATTTTGGAAGCCTAAGTATAAGATGTGGGCTCATCATTCGAAGAGACGAGCAAAATGAAAGATTTATGGTTAAGGGACATGGTTTGATATGAAAGAACAAATGACAAAGGACAAAAATATACCTAAAATTTTGTGACAAAGTAGGATACTTAGTTGTTGGATAGTCATAATCAATGAGATGGGTAGGTGGTTTACAATGTCGTTGAGATTTGCAAGGTCCAACAGGATCAAATGTGTCCTCGCGAACATAAATGGAAGTGATATGATTATTATCGCCAGTAGCTGAGGCAGACAAAGTGTCAATTGGACCATTTGCAAGGTCCATCAGGATCAGATGTGTCCTTGCGAACATAAATGGAAGTGATATGATTATTATCTTCAGTAGCTGAGGCAGACAAAATGTCAATTGGACCAACATCATTGTTATTGGCACAAGGTATAACATTTGGAATATTGGTTGGAACAAAAGGTAAATGCTTTGAAGGAAATAGAAAGTTATAGTCAAAATTGGTGTCATCACAAGATATATCATTTGAAACTAGTTTTGGAGAAATATTAGAATAAGGAAAAATACTTTCATGAAAAATGATATTCCTAAAAATGAGAATTTGCTTGGAATTAATGTCAAAAACAATGTAACCTTTTGTGCCATTTTTATATCCAAGAAACACACACTTAGATGCCCTTGAATCAAGGTTACTACAATGATTAGTCAAAGTTGAAGCAAAACAGAGGCTATCAAAGACTTTAAGATCAACTAAAATAGGATGCTTACCATGAAGGACCTCAAAAGGAGAACTATTACCCAATATAGGTGTTGGTAACTTGTTAATAAGATACACAACATGACTAATAGCATAGGACCAAAGATACTTGGGTAAATTAGAATGAAACAAAAGAGACCTAACCACATTTAAAATATGTCTATGTTTTCATTCAATAACAAAATTTTGTTGTGGCGTTTGGACAAAAGTTTGATGCAAAATACCAAGGTTATTATAAAATTGTGGCATCATAAATTTAGACCCATTATTTGAACAAATAATTTTTATTTTGCAATCAAATTGTGTTGAGACAAGAGCAACAAAATTATGAACAAGTTATCTAGTTTCTCCTTTATGTTTCATGAGAAAAATCCAAGTATGTTTATAAAAATAATCAACAATGGTAAGAAAGTAAAAATGTCCATGAATAGAGGCAAGAGGTAAAGCGCCCTATATATCCAAATGATTTAAATTAAAAGACTTACCAATTTTAGTGCTACTGAGAGGAAAAGAGAGTTTAGACTACTTAGCAATATGACAATAATGACAAACATTACTGCTAGTAAACTTTATAAAAGGAAATAACAAGCCAACATATTCTAAAACACTCTGGGAAGCATGACCTAAACGATAATGCCATATATCAAAACTACAAGTGTTAACAATAAGTAAAAAAGAATAAAACAAAGCATCATGATTATGATGAAAAACAAAATTATTGTTGGGTGACATTTACAAATTGTGAACTACGAACATAATAGCATAATTGCTCAGAACTAGATTGACTAGATATATAGTTGGCTAGCATGTATAGTCCACCATGGACTACAGCATATCCAATCCACCTTGAATTGTTGAGGTTCCTGAATTGAACAAAATGTATCAATATAAGTAAGAACACAATGTAAAGAGTCAAAAAGTTTTTTAACAGAAATTATGAAAAAATAAAATTCAAGAATGAACAAAACTTTGTATAAAGTTAGTTGATTAGATAAATGAATAGTGCCAGCATAAGAAGTAATAGTAATAGCACCATTGGGTAGTTTCACCTGTGAGGGTGTTATACTATGGAAATTAGAAAAATGGGAAAGTTTATTGACAACATGATCAATTGCTCCACTATCAAGAATCCAATAAGGACAAGAATTAGAGTATGTACCTAAAGTTGAAAGGGACAAATTAAAATAAGAAGAGAAATTTGACTCACCAAGCACAATATTGACATTGGAAGCATGTAGGTCTTGGGAAGGAGGTTGATTAGCCTTTAAAAAATCAACCAATTATTGATATTGGCTATGAGTGAGTGTGACCCGATCATGGTGTTCCGATGTAAGAGGGTTTGAAATTGAGTCATCATTATATCGTGAAGGATTTGAGAAGCTTGAAAGTAACCTTTGGTAAATCGATCCTTGAGTTAGTTTCAAAGATCCACCGGGTTGTCAGTGTAGATAGTACTTTGCGTGATGGAAGGGGAAAGAGAGCTATTAATCCAAGAAACAACCATAATGTTGCATTGTTCCCAAGCGTCAAAATTGACATATGAAATCGGCGGAGTAGAGATTGTGTCGTCAACAAGTTTAAGTTTGTTTTTTGAGAATATAGCTCGAGCATAGCCCTACTCCATCAATGATAGTTGGGACCATCTAAGGGAGGAGTAACAAGAATTGCTCCAAGGTTTTCACCTTGTTGAAGATAGTAGGGATTTTTATAGGAATCAGAATGTTTAGTATTGGTTGGTGTTGTTCCGGGTAATTGCTCATGATTAGGAGTGGTTGTATAACTAATATAAGGAGAAGGCTCTGCCATTGAAGAAGAAAGAAAGCAAACAAGGAAGAAAATGAATCTTCAATCTTATACCAAGCTATGAAGAGAAGGTAGGAAAAACTGGTTACTTGCTTATTATTGAAGGAAAAAGTCAAAGTATATATATACATGGGTCTAGAAACAAAATTACAAAACATAAAGAAAATAGACATAACAAATAAACTAGGCCTAATAATTTGGATTGGGCTAATAACCAACCAACAAAAAGAATTAAGTATTTAATACCAGTGCACCCAATGTTTCATGTCTTACGTCTTAAGAAGGCAGTAGGGGATTATCAAGTAGAAGCTGAGCTGCCCGTGGGCATGGAGGGAGATCACCACGAACCTTTTGAACCCATGACAGTTTTAGCCATAAAGGCCTTCTCGATCAAGGGAGAAAGCGTGCGTTAGGTGCTGGTCCATTGGAAAGGGAAGTCTGCTGATGAGGCAACTTGGGAAGACAAATCACCATCCATAGCTAGTTTCCCAATTTCAGCCTTGAAGATAGGGGTGTGCATGGTCCAAAAACCAAACTGAATTGCATCACATTAATAGT
Organism: Cicer yamashitae; assembly: GCA_037974755.1. NCBI lineage: Eukaryota > Viridiplantae > Streptophyta > Magnoliopsida > Fabales > Fabaceae > Cicer > Cicer yamashitae. The sequence goes on from JBBPBQ010000002.1 coordinate 45,796,916, forward strand.
GCAATTCAGTTTTTAAAAACCACTCTAAAAAAAACCAGTTATTTTTTGAACCAGTTACAGTTCAGTTCCAAAGCGGTTTAAAATCGGTTTATAATTATAAACCAGTTTAATATATTTGAACCAGTTTGAAACCTGTTTTTATTAAAACCAATTCGAACCAGTTTTTAATGAATTGTTTAAAATCGGTATTTCAGTGAATTTTTTAAAAGATTGATTTTAAAATCAGTTTTAAGTGATTTTTTTTTTAATTATTATAATAATTAATTTTAGAATTTCTTTAAAACTACAATTCTGCTATTTAACTTGATATATGAAGTTCTTATACAGGTACACACTGTTATTTGGTCTAAACAAGTAAAAGATTATTGGTTTATAAACAGAGTTTGTAAAAGATAACACTTTGCAGGACAATAATTGGGTCAGAGACCACTATCATCAATGATAAATTGACCATTTTCCAGCTCATGTTTAGCCTAATTAATTTCTATTCATTTTAATCATTTTCACAACAAGCTTTCAGCTCATAAGAGATTTAATTGTTTATGAACCAAATTTTGATTGGTAAGCTATCAACTAACTAGCATGAGTTAAACATTGATTGGTTGGGTCAGGTATGATGTCAAAACTGTACATATAAATTAGTAGTTTTGTATTGTACATGTTTGTTGGAGGATATAGAGAGACATATTTTTGGTTATGCATAACATCGAACACGAAACAATTCTATTCAATCCCATATTATAATTATATGAAACTTTCACAGTGAAACAAATGATGCAAAACCCACCCTCTTATTGTTTCTCTAATGGTTGACAAAACCCACCTATCACTGATACATTCTCTACACCTTCACTTATTGTTCCCACTTGAAATTAACACAGAATAGAAGGAAATCAGTGAACTAATATTTCATAATCTATATTAAGTGTTAATTCACAAAAACACCAAATTCAATAAACAAAAGTTAAAAAAAGAGTTCAAAATTCAAACCAAGTAAAAGAAACTCTTTTGTCAGGAACGCACAAATGAAAGGCTGCATATTAGAACAATAGCATAGATAATACAATCCTTGAAAACAACATCAACAACACTCTTCGCCACCATTATTGTTTGTAACTTCAAGTCAAACATCAATTTGTAAACAATATCATGTTTGACCCAATGGTACACAAAGAATCAAAATGGCTTCAAATGAACAAAAAGGGTCACTAAAAAATGAAATAAAACAATCAAAGACAACTATCAATTCATAACTTTAAAAATACAGAGAAAAAATCAGCAAGCATGAATACAAAGTATAAGCAATTATCAATTCATAACTTTAAAAATACAGAGATAAACAAAGTCACATCTCCAAAATACACAGATGCAGAACTATTATACACAAAATCTGAAAACAAAAAAAGCAAAATGCATACAAATCTAAAAACGAAAATGAAAATGCAGCAATCCTGAAAACGAAAACGAAAATGAAAATGCAGCAAATTACACAGATGCAGAAAAACTGAAAACGAAAATGAACCTGAAAACGAAAGTGAAAACCTGAATTTGAAAGCAAAAACGAAATGTTGTATACTTGAAAACTTGAATATTGCTAGTGGTAATACAGAAAGGAATGGAAGACAGAGACGGAGGATCGCACAAAGAAAGAAGGGCGAAAAGAGAAGTGTCGCAGGAAGAGAAGAAAATATACAAATTGAACGAAATTGATTTGGGGCTAGCGTTTAATCATTTTGAATTTTGGAGTTAGGGTTTTTTTTTTTTTTATGTGTTCAGTGAAGAAAATAATTTATGATATTGAATACAAAAATGTTTGAAAGTGGTTAAAACTGGTTTTTTAAAAAAAGTTTAGTTAATGGGACTTTTTAAATTTATGGTGCAGTTCATAAACCATTTAATTGGTTTGAGCTTTTCTGGTGCAGTGCAATTTAGTTTATGAATGCAGTCCAGTTAACTACATTTTTTGCACACCCCTACTTGAAGACAAGGCTAATTTGGAAGAGGATTATACCATGCACCCCCACATCTAAACCTGCCACCCCCTCAATCAACGTGAAAATACAATTTTGCCCTTTATAAAATCTTCAAATTTTTTAACTTCTTATTTTGTCACCCTCTTTTCAAAATATTCGAAAGTTTCCAAAGTTTCGAAATGACAATTTCTAGAATTTTCGAAACTTTCGAACAATTCGAAACTTCCGAAATAGAAAATTTTAGAATTTTCGAAACTTTCAAATAATTTAAAACTTTCGAAATAGGAAAATTTCAGAACTTTCCATATTTGAAAATTTCGAAATGTAATCCTTATTTCGAAAATTTCCAGATTTGGAAACTTTCGAAATTTTCCAGATTTGGAAATTTTCGAAACTTTCCAAATTTTCGAAATAAAATTTTCGAAATGTAATCCTTATTTCGAAAATTATCAGATTTGGAAAGTTTTGAAATTTTCCAGATTTGGAAATTTTCGAAACTTTCCCGATTTGAAAACTTTCGAAACTTTTCAATTTTTCAAAATGTAATCCTTATTTCGAAAATTCAAAACTTCCAAAAGTTTCGAAAATTTAAAACTTCCGAAACTATAAATTTTGAAACTTATTATAAATTATTAAAAGAATAAAATTGTATTTTCATGTGTCTGGAGGGGGTGACAGGTATAGGTGTAGGGGTGCATGGTATAATCCTCAATTTGGAAAGAGGGGCCAGTGTTAGGACTCAACCTTTGGCCCATCAAGTGTCTCAAGGGCCCAAAGTGTGGAAGGTTTATTCTAGGAGCGCAAAGAAGGGAATTCAAGGACAATAATGGGTTAACTGGCAACAGAGGAGTGTGAAAAAAAATATTAGCATGGGATACTTATTACAAAAAAGAGAGAAGTTGTGGGGTATCTTTTTACATTTTCTGAATGAAAGTTGGTTAGGAATGGAGAGCAATAGCTCTCTATAGGATCCTAACGGAGTAGGATCATTCCTCTATAAACATTTCCTTAACATTAATACAAACTCTTATTCACTAATTATGCATTCTTAACAATGTATGTGACTAATATAAAGTTGCAACCCGTTTACATGTTCTTACTTGCTGATTGATTTCCTTCCTTGGATGTTAATAAGAGTATTTTTAGAATTATAACCTTGTTTCCCATCAACATAATTTGCAAGCCCAACAAATTTTAATTATTCCTAGGATATTTTAAAAGATGTTCCCAAGAATTAAATTATTAACCAAACCCAAATCCTTATGTTTTCCTGGAAGATTTTAACCTTTATATTCCTGGAAATGTTAATCCCAGGAATGAATTATGCATCCATGAAACAAACACACTCTAATATGCCATTATAGAATAATGCCCCAGAAGTAGAATCCAGCTTAATCCCTCAAAGATCACATTTATACATGAGTGACTAAAATTGATACTACTCGCAGACACCCATAGGATTTGCTTTCTTGATTATCCAAGGGTGCTCCATTATCTTTTGAAGCGAGAGCCTTTTTGAGGAATCTTTTACCAGGAGCTGCACAAATGTACAGATGCAAGTAAGAAAAACAACCTAATCTTCGATATGAAAATGTAGATAGATACAATACAATCATACCCGACTTATCAGATCTTTGGCATCTGAAGAAACAAGAGGAGAAGGAGGGAAGCTTAAATCAACCTTTACTATCCTGCACAAATTTAAATATATTGTATATATATGTTGGAAGTGATTTAGTTTACTATATATATGCAAGTTCCATGGCCTTCCATACCTTTTGAAGGTATCAGCTTGACTCTTAGCCTCAAATGGAGGAACGCCATAGAGGAACTCATAACAAAGGATACCAAGAGTCCAGTTGTCAACTGCATAATCATGAGCTTTGTTTTCTACCATTTCAGGAGCTAAATAATCCAATGTTCCACACATGGTTTGTCTTTTGCTTGTAGATTGTACAGACCAACCAAAGTCTGCAATTTTAAGACGACCCTGTAACCAAACCATTATCAAACTAGTTGTACAAATTCCCACAAAACTCAAAAATAATTATACAATCAACTGACTAAAACTAATTCCCAACGGTTTTCGCTATATATCTACAATAACATATATAGTAGTATATTGTTAGCATCGAAAAAAGGGCAACAAAAGTAGGTAAAAGAATTAAAAGATACCTCATGGTCAAGCAACAAATTTTCAGGCTTGATATCCCTGTGAATAACATGATTCTCATGACAATATGCCAATGCCTCTGTGAGGCTTAAAATGTACTGAAATTTCAAATTTGAAATAAAAAAAGTTAAGAGTCAATATAAAGATTTTCTTCAAAAAGAAGGCGTACAATTATAAGCATAGAATATACCATAATCCCTACTTAGTAAACGTTCTTTGTTAAAACTTGTTAGTTTCAAATCCAAATTTCACTTACTTTATCTGTAGTCCATTTCTCACCGCATGTCATTACAATTACCTTAACTGCTCTAATTATAAAAATTATTATAGACATGTCATAGTTCCTACAAGGTCAGGATACACAGTACGCTACAGATACTATACGATGCGGATACGGGAACATGAGAAACTTTTAAAAATCATGATATGACATGGGCAAGATACATTAACAAAAAAAATCTCTCTAAAGTATCGGTATACGATATGTGTAAGATACCAATCCTTTTCATTTCTAAAGTATCTGAGCTTCATATACAATATCTAATATTTTTTTTAAAGTTCTGCTAAATTTCCCAATCAATCTCTTCAGTTGGTTAACCAATTTTCTCTCAACAAACTACGACTTTTTTTCTTTCTCTCAGGTTTTCTCTAAATAACTCAGACACAGTTAGCCATCCTCCAAAACAAGGCCAGGTCAAAGCAATGATATTTTTAGAATGGCATCCAATAGCAATGAAAAGCTTAATCAGGAAAGACAAACTTCATATTCTCATGTCATGAGTATTGATACTAGTTATAACCAAGTTCAAAACCAGACTCATGATGGTAATTCTTCAAAATAGGCATATACTCATCAAATTAATAAAGGATTACCGTTGCAGCTTGCTTCTCTGAGAAATGACCTCTTTTGCTAAGCTCCTTGTACAGCTCACCATTATGAGCATATTCAAGAATCAAGTAAACACGCTCAGAATCATGGAACCAACCATAGAGGCGCAAGATGTTTGGATGTTTAAGACTTATCTGTATCTCCATTTCCCTCCTCAGTTGATGGTGAATTCTATACTTTTCAAGTTGTTCCTTAAAGATAACCTTCAATGCAACCACAAATTTACTCTGGAAAAAAATGTTTAAAATTAGTAACAAAATCTACTAAATCCCACTGAACATTTGAATTTTAGAAAATCAACTTAAACATTTGAAAATGAAAATGATATTAGGGCCATTCAGAAGAGCTTATTTTGACTTATTTTAAAACATATATACTTAAATAAGTGATAAACAAAATTCTATAAAAATAGCTTCTAATATATATCTTGTATCCAGATTATTTTAACAAGTTTTATATATATCTTATGAATATGGAATCAACTTATTCAGAACATATACGTAATTTAACCTCATTCTCTTTGTGAGGATGTAAATAGCATATATATATATATAGACTCCTATTCTTGAATGATAGCTTGATTAGGAAATTTACCAAACACTCCCTTAATATACATTACCATTCCAAAATATTGCTAGTATTAGCTCTAGTCCTTGAAAATTCATTGCCTACATATACATACATTAGTTGCAATAGTTACGACTTGTGAGTTGACTTCAAAATGTTCTTTTCATGACCAATTTATACATATAATGATAAAAACTTTTAAAGATTAAATCAACACAATAGCCTAGAACAAAAAAAAAAGGTTAAAAATGCAGTTTCAATTCTACTTTGCAAATCAGCAATGAACTGTAAACTGAGCAGAAAACAGTTCCCTATTACACTTAAAATATTTCGAAAAATTGAAAGGAAAAAAAAAAAAGCATGAAAAGAAATTAGGTTTGTTAGGTGAATTTTATGCGGAAGAGTGAATTGCGTACCTTGACTTCTCTGGCAACATAGACTCTACCAAATTTCCCTTTCCCGAGTGGTTTTCCGATCTCAAAGTCTTTGATGGACCATTCCTCTTTTGGATTTGGATCCATTTTTCAGCTGGAATGTGCAGATTGTTTTCAGAATCGCAAATACCAATTCGAGACTAACAAAAATACAAAAACAAGTTACTTTTGAAAGAGATTTGCGAAGCAGAAGTAATCTCGAAGGTGACGTGGCGGCGTGGCGGAGGGATGACGTGCAGAAACAGAACCGGAGAAACAGAGCGGCGAAGTGCTGGGGTGAACGGCGGCACGGCGAATGGGCTTAGGGTTTGGGAACGGCGTGACTGAGAGTGAGAGGGAACGTTGAAAGTGAAACTGGAAACGAGGAAGAAGGAAGGGAAAAAAACGTATTCGAATTTGAATTTGAATTTATGTTTGTGTTGATGAGACGGAGGGGTCAAATTGTGAAAGTGAGTAACTGTTGTTTGTAGATACAAAATTTTCCCTCCCAAATCGTGGCAGATTTGTTAAATTTTGTATTTAAACCATTTTAAATATTTTGTGGGTGTATTATCAACATTTTTTTTATTTAGCAAAAAATAGAATGAAAACAAAATCAAATATTAGAAACTAAACATTTTTTTTAGAAACTTCTTAAAATTATATAAAAATCAATTCATGTGTACTAAGAATTGTTGAAACAAAAGTTAACTACATAACATAAACAAAGAATCACTACATCAAAGTCGATCCCATAGAACACCAGTCAAATTATATAGCAGAAATTCTTATGCAATTCATACGGTGTATACACCAAAAATTAAAATTATAACTAAAATCTGACACCTTTGATTTAATCCAAATTCATGACAAAAGTTGCACTTTTTCAAATGAAAGTGATGCATTCAATTCATCCCGAAAATAATTGTATTATGCGTTTTTAAAATAGCCTAAATACAAGCCATCCAAATAGCTCAAAATAATAAACTGGTCTTTTCTATATCATTAGACAAAGGACAACACAATCCCTCAAAATTGGTGAGCGTGAGCGTCTATATCATTAAACAAAGGACAACTGATACTCAACCACTTTAAACTTGTCGTCCACAATGAACCAAAGCACGAACATCGCATAAATGAATGTTGAGCAGTTTCTTCTACCCCACACTACATGGTGCACATATTGGAGCCTCAAAAGTCACACCCCGAGCAATTAAATTATCATCAGTCGAATATTGATTCAAGAAAAATCTACTGATAAAAATAAAGACATTCAAAAGAGACACTTTGTTCCACACTCAAGGATAATATGAAGAAATATCCTCCACAAAAGAACCATGTGTTAGCACATTGTACACATCTACAAAAGAACCATGTGTATAATTCATCATAATCAAATTTGAATATCCATCTATCACAGTAGTTATCCTACAAAACAATATTATCTAACAACAAAGTACAATCAATTACCAAAATTTTCACTCAATCAAACAAACTTCGCCTCCATTCCAATTCAAAACCACCTTATCCTCACTTCTCCTCACCATATATGCCACAATAATGTTCTTAACTGTAGACAAATTTTAGAGTCTCTTAAACCTATCACACAACAAAACACCCTCAACCCATTGATCCAGCCAGATGAAATGCTAGTTAAAATATATGTATTTGAAAAATAATAAAAATATATATTTTTTTGACATATTCATTATTTAAAGAAATTCATGTACTATAGTTGGGAAGACATTTTTTCTTGAATTGTGAATAGAATATTTTTGAACAGGATCATGTTTTTATGTTCATCTGTCTAACCATTTCTCTATCTTTCCAACTTAGAAAACTTGTGAATGTAGGACCTTTTAGCATTTTTACCCCTCATATTGTGTTTTTCATGCACCATGTCAATCTTCCAAACACTAGTGCTAAAAAGTATACTCACGCAATCTAAATGAACATTTACATTTTAGAGGTCATGTATCTTTGTGTTTCAACTGTTTCTTGTATTCTCTATATTTTTTTACCTCTTTCATATTTCAATATAAATGTCATATTTCTTCTATCACTCCTCTACTCTGACCTTGTAATCATGATAACAAACTTTAAGTCACTCTGACCTTGTAATCATGATAACAAACTTTAATTTGACTTTTCATCTCAAAACATTTCGATAGATCATCTTAAGTATTAAACTTTTGAAATACAAATTAAACAATCAACAAAATTGAAAGGAAAAAACAAGTCTCATAATTATATATATACAAATTTGACGAGAATAAAGTGATGACTAAGATTAAGATACTCAGCAATAACGAGTTAATGTTTAACTTCAAATTGGAAGAGTGGGGTGGGGAGAGAGAGATAAAGTATGAAAAAAAATTGAAATTTTTTATATTGACGCGTCTGATTGTGTAAGATCAATTTCATCCGAAAATACACTACCAAAGAAAGACAATTTTAAAAAAGAATATAGAAATGAAAGTTTTCAAGAACATCAAAGAGAGAAAACGAAGGTCTCAAACGGTAATGACGAAAACAAATGCAGATGAATAGGCCTCAAGTCCTATGAAAAAAAAATGCAAAGAAACTTATGTGGGTTCTTCTCCTACTCCCATATGTTCTCAAAAATCTTAAATTAATACGTTTAAATTGACCAATTCAAAATTATATTTTGTCAAAAACATATATTTAAATTAGACAATCCACAAAACATTGAAAGTGTAATACTAGAAGCCACCTAAATTTTAATATATTTATTAAATGATTAAAATAGATAGTTTTGGACTTAGAACATGTTTATGTAAAAAAAAGTAGTCTATACAAATCTGCCGGCATTGTTGCAGAAAATAGCCAATCAATGATCACTAGAAATGTATGATCAAATTCGTACATTTTGTCCTGTTGTGTGTAATGTTTTGCAAATTTTATATTGCATTGATTAAAAAATATAAAGTTATATACGGACAAAAAAATCATGTTATTAGTATATAGTGAAATATCTTATAAAAAATATATAGTATAAGGTTAGACTAGTTGGTATGCACTGGATTGACTGGTAGTTGAATGTTGATAGCATTCATAGGACACCATATCTCTTTCAATCTTTCTCATGATTCCATTCACTATACCACACATTTCAATCTAATGAATTATATTCTTTGAGAAGTAGCAAATGCACTTCAACCACGCTGTTCCTTTTATAGATTGTTTTTAGGTGTGGATAACAATAATTAATGAATTTAAATTCAAACATGTCTAGCTTAACCCACATGGGTGATGGAAACATCTAAGATGTGAGAGCCTAATTCATGCATTAGTTAGTTATCTAATATCCTTAAGTAATAAATAATATGTTGATTCTTGTATCTTATATAACATAATTAGTTATGGCTTGGATTCACTCCCTTTAACTTTTACAACTTTAGATTGCAAGTTTAGAATGTGATTTTCTTAAGCACCTAGACCAATAGATATGTGAGAAAATGAAAGATAAAATCATATGATAGTGTTGTGTTATGTAGTTAAAAGTCTCACATATATTGTTTAAAAAAGTGAATGCTAAACAACTTATTAAGGAGAGGATTCATCAATCTAATGTTTTAATATTTAAATACTTTTTAATATTTAAATATTTATCACCATCTATGTGCAAGAAAAATATTATAAAGTTATATTTTCTTTATTTTGATATCCTCGTTGCTTAAATTTGTTAGGTCATGAAATTAGTTTAAAATACTAGGGAGATCTTTATAATATGACTTAAAATCTTAACAAGTTAGACATATAATTAGTGAGGATAACTCTTTTGCTTATATTTTGCTCAAAATGCACAATTTTATTCAATGTAATTTTATTCTTTTGGATGCTGGTTTTCGGCATGACATTTTCAAAGAACTTAGTTACAACTTAATTATCAAGATTTATCTCGTAACACATAAACATTTAATTATGTAATTGTTTGAATTAATGAACATAATATTACTAAAAGTTGTTTCAATAAGCTACTTAAAAATATCATATGTTTGTATTGATTTATTTGAATTTATTAACTAGCATGAGTACTTATAATTAAGATAATTTGAGAGAATTTATAAAAACAATATATGACATGTTTGTAAGTTATTTTTAGATTATTTTCATATATTCTTCGATATTGTGTATGGAAACAACTTATGCATAAATAAAAATATTTTTATTTTATTTTATTTTTTGTTATAGAAATAGCTTATGTAGAAACACTTTGTGATAAATGTTATGGCATAAGTGTTTGATTAAGTTGTTTATCCAAACATAACTTAATTCATGCAGTGCTATAACTCCTAACTTCTATTTTCTTGTCCACCTCTAAATTCGATTTCATGATGAAAGCAAATTTTCAAAATGCAATTAGCTTTTAAACTTGCATATTAGAACACAAACATCTTATCAAGTTTAATTACATACACTTTATTTTCTTCTCTCATATTTAACGTCACGTTCAAAATATTTTTTCATTTTTTATTATTTTTCATTTAGATTATCAATAAAATATTAATTATATTTTTCATTAATTACTTTTATTAACTGTATTTTAATCCATCTACCTACTATTTATTAATTAAAAAGGGTATTTAATCAATTAAACTCATTTTATTATGTAAATTAATACATTTAATAATTTTCTTAAATATGTATAACTTTAAACCATAATTAATATGGAAAGAAACTCTAACATGACGAGCTCATTCACTAAGACAAAAAAATCTTACTTTCCCTCATTTTTTAAGAATTTAGATGGGAATAAAACCAACCAAAGTAGTTTGTTTTTTTTTATATTGTATTTTTGGATTCATGAGAATAAATATTAAGGTCAGGCTAAGTGCTTTGTGTTGCATTGACTGGTAGTTGATTATGGTCTATGGATAATGTTATTTTTTATAGCTTGTTTTTTCAGTGTGGATCATAACAAGAATTAATGAGCTTAAGTTCAAACTTGTCTACCTAATCAACCTACATGCATGATGGAAAACATCAAGATTTATCCATTCATTAGTTACCTAATCCGCAAGTAAGAGATAATATATTGACAAGTATCCTAAAACCAAATGTTATGTTATTAAAGAATTTTAAAATAGATTTATCCGTGTTTTAAAATATTTGATTCTTTAACCTATGTTACCTTTAAGACATTTGTTAATATTTTTTTTCGTCAGACATTAATTATTAGATATGGGTTTGGATTAACTTTCTTGTGTGATTTTTTGTTAAACGACGAAACCGATAAGATGTGAGAAAATTAAGGAAAACATACGATAGTATCACATCTATGCACAAAGAAGTACTATGAAGTGTTAATTTTTTCATTATTTAAATGATTTTATGGAGCCCATGGCTCTTTTCTCTTTATGTTAGACAAAAACAGTGCTCTATTGATTAAAAAGTGTTATTTATTTCAATAAAAAATGTGTTACCTATATACCCTAATAACATAACTAAAAATAATTTTGGTTGAACATTTTTCTGTATAAATTTTTCTTTCAAATTTACCTATACTCTAAATTACAATTTTTTTTTCAAATTTAATTTAAAAACATACAATAGACATATTAAAACAAAAATTTAGAAATTCACCTAGTAAAACTAAAATTTAAATAAGCTTAGATAACATAAATATTATGAAACTGAAACAAATGAATTAAATTAAAATGAACATTATACAATAAAATATATACAATTAATCACAATTGTATTTGCCTTTTCATTAATACAGTAATTTTTTTATGTAATTAAGTTTTATTTGTTTAAAAATAATAAAAGTTTAACTTCAATTTATTTTAATACAAATGGATAGCCGACGCATTTTTAGTTTCATTACAAAAATATA
>JBBPBQ010000002.1:45809034-45819906 GCA_037974755.1 Cicer yamashitae
ATATTAAATTTGTAACTCAAATATATTTGCTCAAACACTCACAATTTATTTTATATAATGTATTATTCCTGACACTCTAACAATGAAATTAAATATCTTTGGACTCTTGATAATAAGATATTATAAGCATAATACATATTACCAAAAGTTGTCCTGAGCTTATTTTAATAAGCTTCCTAAGATAACTTAAGTAAATAATTCTTGTTTCATTTTTTATTTTACTTTTTTATTGCATGAAAATAAAGTTTTGTTTGGTAAAAATAGTGAATAGAAGATGAACTTTTAATAGATAACGAATAAGTTAATCGATGGATGATAACTGATAAATTACCTGATTTAATTTGAAAACACTATAAATTTGTGATAAAAAACAGTTATTAAATAAAACTATTAGCTTAAACGCTAAAAACTATCCCCTATAAATTTGTTTTTTGGGCTTGTGAAACAAACCCTAAATGTTAAGGATAGTCTAAGTGCTTTGCATTGCATTGACTGGTAGTTGGGTATGGATAATATTAGCAGGTTCCACCACATCTCTTTCATTCTTTGTCAAATGTCATTAATTCTCCAAACCACATCTTTCAATCTAATGGATTACCCTTTGTGAAGTTTGCTGCAGCAATTGAATTTCAACCACAATGTTTTTTATGATATATAGATTGTTTTGTAAGTGTGGATAACATATTAATGAACTTCAATCCAAACATATCTACCTTAATCCACTTGGCTAATATGGAATAGACTTAACAGCAACATGTGTGAACAATCCGTGCATTAGTTATCAACATCACGTTGGTTCGAGTGATACTGAACTCAGATCTCTTAAGTAAGGTCTCAGGTTCGAACATTGTGAACGAAAAAAATGTGATGACCATAAAAGGTGACCAATAAAATTCTCCAATGGAGATTTATCATCAGCAAAGTTAATAGATACTTTGTACCAATAATAATGTAGTTAAACAAAATCATGCATTAGTTATCTAGTTCTCAAGGGATAATTAGAATATTTATTGCTTCATATATCTTATATCAAATAATCAGTTATGACTTTGGATTAACTCCCTTGAACTTTTACAGATAAAAAGTTTACAATGGTATTTTCTAGTAAGCACCGAAATCAATAAGACATGAGAAAAGGGAAGGATTAAAAGAATCAAAACATATTTCATACAAAAATATTTGATGGGCACCAACTTTTTTGTTGTACACATATGATATTTGGTTAATCTTGTGTAAAAATATGGTTAATTCAGTTGAATAGATAGTTCATTTAGATCACGTTTGAAAATTATACTTAAATATTTATTTGAATTAACCATGTTTTTTTTCGTGATTTGAATTAAGCATCTACATAACTAAATTAACTACATTTTTGCACGTGATTAACCAAATGTCGTTCATATGTAAAAAAAAATAGTGTTTATATCATTATTGTATTTCATAAGCGTTTATAACATAACACTAGTATATTAAACATTTATTTAATTAAACTCTTTACTCATCCACACATTTTTTTTTCTTCATATTTTCTTCTATCATAAATTTTGGTGGGGTAGTATCTATTGTAGAAGCAAGAGGATAGAACAATAGATGATAGTTTATTGGCTATAGGTAGAAGAGAGTGACTAAGAGAATAAGAACTCAAGAGGTCAAATCACTTAAGGATTTGAATTTAATTGGCTTATCCTTACACAAGATAATGTTTGGACGTTATGATTCCATTCTCACTCATCAACTTACTATATATATCTTGGTTGATAAGTCTAGTTGCATAAACTAAAAACATTTGAGAGAAAATTTCAAATTTTTTGATACGAAAATGCAGAAAGCTTGGTTCTATGAGGAGTATGGTCCTAAGGAAGTCCTTAAGTTAGGGAACTTACCTATTCCATCTCCTCTGCATAACCAACTTCTTGTCCAAGTTCATGCTGCTGCTTTGAATCCGATCGATTCAAAGAGGCGTTTTCGTCCGATTTTTCCATCCAAGTTTCCTGTGAGTTTGAAACTCTAAATTTTCTTATAAGAAATGATTACTCATATAATTCAAATCATATTAAATCACACCAATTTTGTTAGCCATTTTATAAGTTTCAGAATTACATCATGGATAACATATTTTCCAAAGGATAGGGAAATAGTGTCAAACATGTGACAGTTAATGGAAATGTGAAGTTGTGGACATAATTTATATCTTAGATTTACTTTTACACATTAATGCAGGTTTCTTGGGGGTGTAAGTAATAATCAACAAACATTTGTGCAATGCATGAATGAGTTAGAAATTCTTCATTTGAAGAATCATGGCATGTTACTTGTTGCATAAGTAACATTTTTTCATATAATATAAGTATTGTCTTACTTATTTAAATTTATCTACTAGTATAAATATACTAAGAGAGCTTATGAAAATAGCTTATGTGTGCATAAATTGTTTTCAGTTAATTTTTATAAGTTTTTTAGGATAACTTATGAAAACAACTTATATTATATGAAACGAAATTTATTTTATCTTTTATTATGGAAATAATTTATACAAAAGCACTTATATGATAAAGACTTAAACAATAAGTACCTAATTAAGTTATTTATCCAAACTTCAACTTACTGGTATAAATCTACCATTAATTATAATGCCATGATGAATGCATGTTGTAAAAATACATGGATTTGTTTAATTATGCAGGTGGTTCCTGGATGTGACATGGCTGGAGTGGTGATAGGAAAAGGTGATAATGTAAAAAAATTTGACATAGGTGATGAAGTGTATGGAAACATACAAGATTTTAATAATAGTATGGAAAAACCAAAGCAACTTGGAACTTTGGCACAGTTCATTGTTGTGGAAGAGAGTTTGGTTGCAAGAAAACCAAGATGTCTTTCATTTGAGGAAGCTGCAAGTTTGCCTTTGGCAGTACAGACAGCAATAGAAGGCTTCAAAACTGGAGATTTTAAAAAGGGTCAGACAATTTTTGTGGTTGGTGGAGCAGGTGGGTTGGAAGTTAATTAGTGCTTAATTAAAATATATTAATGATAATTCTAATAATTAGGATCGTTTAATAAGAATCACAAAAAAATGTGGTTTTTGACATTAACTAATTTAAAGATTATTTGTTAAAGATTTATTAAAAAAACATAAATTATTTTGTGTTTGTCCACTATAAAAAAAAATGATTCTTTTAAAATAAAATCAATTATAAAAATTAATTTTTATATTATTTTTAAATTATGACTTTTTTAAACTGTAAGAAACAGATAAAAACTCCTAAAACAGATTAATTCTTTTTTTTTTTAAAAATATTTTTTTGAAAAAGAGATGTAATAGGGCTCTTAATTATTTCAATCCATAAAATTGATTAATTCAACATTTTTGTGGTTGGTGGAGCAGGTGGGGTTGGAACTTTAGTACTTCAGTTGGCAAAACTTTTGTTTGGAGCTTCCTATGTTGTGTCTTCATGTAGCACACCTAAAGTCAAATTTGTTAAACAGTTTGGTGCTGATGAAGTGGTGGACTATACTAAGACTAAATATGAAGATATTGAGGACAAGTTTGATTTTCTTTATGATACAGTTGGTAATGCTTTTCTTCTCATATCCATTATTAATAACTACCGCTCATGTTGTTTTATTTGATTATATAAAAATAATAAAATCATAAATAAAATAGTTTAAATAAAAGTAAATTAAATTGGAAGAAAAAGTTATTACACAAAATTTAATATCCCATTATATAATTGAAGTACAATAATACATACATTCATATCTTGTACATGACAAAAATGTTGCGAGACCTACATAAATAATTTCCATCACAGACAAAAAAAAGTGTTGAAAATATAGTATTTTTTAAAAAGAAATAAAAGAAAAAAAAATTATTATTAATTAAAATGTTACGAATAATTATTTTACATTCAACTTATCATCTTTGTTGGTAGCAATTTTCTTCTTGCAATTTTAAATATCACTTCCTTGACTTGAGTTAGTGGTATGCATTGCATAATGAATTAATGAGCTATCTAATTCAAAATAATTTTAAAATTTTCAGGTGATTGCAAGAAATCTTTTGTTCTAGCAAAAAAGGATGCAGCAATAGTTGACATAACATGGCCTCCATCACATCCAAGAGCAGTTTATTCAAGTCTGACAGTGTCTGGAGAAATCTTGGAAAAGCTGAGACCATATTTAGAAAGAGGAGAGATCAAACCTGTGATTGATCCAAAAGGTCAATATCATTTTGACAATGTGATTGATGCTTTTGGATACATAGAAACAGGAAGAGCTTGGGGAAAAGTTGTGGTCTCATACTTCCCTTTGGAGGAAACTCACTCTACTGTTTTATCAGAGATTAATCCTAATATAAAAGTGAATGGCTTGGCAAAAAGTCCTTATAAGAAGTAGTACTTATTATAGTAACTACATGTTGACTCATGGGATGCACTGAAATATTTAATATATTGGTCATAAAGCATGTTGTCATTAATTGTGTGAAATTTATAAATAATTGTAATTTATGTTTTTGGTGTGTGTGAAAATAATGTAATTTGTGTTATTGGAGTTAATTATAGACATGTATGTGATAATAATTGAGTATTTGTCTGTATTATTATACAATGCAATATATAAATTTTTCTCTCATGAGTAATTGATCTCATTATATATATAGTATATTGTTTGAATTATCATTTTGTAATCAACCAAATTGGTTAGTTGTCATAAAGAAAGGATATATATATATATTTAATTAAGGTGGACCATATTTAGGTAGTAACTATTTAAAAATTACTTTGTGAGAATAGACAATAGTTCTTAGAAGTAGAAGTTATCAATTCTTTTTATCCATACCATTGAGAGGTTGTTTGTTTTTGTTGAACTGATATCAATGAAGTTATTGTTCCAACAATAAAGATAACTATTAAATTTTACTAACATCAAACAGTTTCAAGTATTGGTTGTGTTAAGAGTAGAATCTGTCATCACATTGTCCTAACTTTCACCGGCGAACTTCTTATAGACATAAAGTGGTCATGACCACCTCTAAGTCCCCAACAACTATTGTTTTCTTTTTTTAAAATAACATATAGGAAAAATTACAACAAAAAGGCTTCACTAAGATTAAGAAAATAAACTAAATCTTTTCACCTGAATTCCATGTGTGTGGATTGTGTGAACTTCATCTAGGGATATAAAAATCAAACCGAATGATTCAATGAGTCCAAAAATTGTTTGATTTTTTCTTTTTTTGAGTCCAAACCAGATAAACCTGATCTCTATTGATGTGGGTATGTTGTATAACAAGTGTGAGTTAGAAGTCCTACATAGTTAAAAAAGTGATGGGTTAAAACAACATATAAGTGAGAGGATAAACTCATTGCCTTAAGGTTTTGAGTTAAGATGTGGTGTCCAACTCACTTGTGTGGTTGCACTTGACCCAATGTGAATGATCCTCCGAGCTCCCTTCATGACCCAACAATGGTATCAGAGCTGATGGTTACTAAATGGACCAACTCCTTGTATCAAAAGTCTTTCTGACCAAGAGTGTTCAGGCGACATATCCCATTGATGTGCGACAATCAACGACGGTGCAATTGTATATGGATGAAAAAAGCTTTTGCTTGAGTAGGAGAATAACTAGATGAATGAAATGGACTCACACTTGAGAGGGAGATTGTTGTTTAGTAAGTGTGAGTTAGAAGTCCCACATTGCTTAGAAAAGTGATAGATGAGCAACATACAAGTGAAAGGACCCATAAACCTATTGCCTTAAGGTTTTGGGTTAAGATGTGGTTTCCAATTCACTTGTTGGTTTCTCTTAATCCAATATAGACGATCATCCAAACTCCCATAATGACCCAATAGGGTAGGGTTTCACATAATTTAAAATTGACCACGCGAGATTGAACCCCAAACCATTATATTTTTGCTTTAAATATGTATTTGGTCCCTGTAAGTATACCAATTTATGATTATAGTCCTTGTAAGTTTTTTTTTTTGGATTTAGTCCTTGTAAAATCAGAGACGATCGACTTTGGTCCATAACGTCAAATCAACATTAAAAGAATGAAAAGTTTTCCAAAAATCCCAAAACATTTCTTTTAATTTTTATTCATATTTTCTTGATAAAATAACACTAATTATTAAATGATTAAATTTATTAATTAATAATATAAAACATTTTAATTTTTAATATATCATAAAAGATGATGTGTTGGTTTGTATTTATAGGCCTACATGTCATGGTAGTTTATCAGTTCTTTTTTTAGAGACCAAAACCGATTGTCTCTGATTTCACGGGGACTAAATCCAAAAAAAAACTTACAGGGACTAAAATAAAAAAGTAGTATATTTGCAGGGACCAAAGACATATTTAAACCTCATAGGTTTTTCATTTTGTAACGGAAAAAAAGGATAATGACATATATTTCTGTATGGATAACTAGTTTTGCCATGTTAAGATCTTACTAGGTAATTATGTTGTCTAGTGTGATTAATTAGACTTTCCTATAAGTATTTTATGAAACTTTTAGTTTGAAATACGTACATATAACTTGTTAGCTCTAATGAGTAGGGTTGGACATTGGGTCGGTTCGGGCAGGTTCGGGACCAAAAGCAACAACTGGCCCTAACCGCAGGTGAGACACACAGGCCCAATATAGTCTGTTTATAACTACGGTTTGAACGGGTTATGGGTTATCGGGTAAAATGTCTGGGTTGATTCGGTTTGGGCCAATTAGTGGGCTATAAAATATATTTGGCCCAACTGCATTTTTATTTTATTTTTATGTGAAGACCAATTTTGACCCAATTTTTTAAATCTATTTTGGGGACAATTATTAGACACATTTTATAAACTTTGAATTTGAGGTTCATTTGTACATATTTGGTATTTTTCTATTGAAGAGCCATTTAGGCTATCCTGCCCAATTTAGTCACAGCTACAAACTCAAATTTTCATGTTACATACTAATATCAAATTAAGCATACACAACTGACTAATAGCTTAAAAATATCAATGTAATGACATACAAGTCCCAGTAAAAATACTCAACAATATGAATGTACGTTGAGACACAATATCAAGTTATAAAAATCACGCACTAACGAGTTGTTTAAGTTTTAATTTGAATCATGTCATGAAAGGCCACTGATTGTTTCAAATGAATCTATGACAAATGACAATATTACAAATCAACACAAATTTTAGAGATGAAATTATAATTATCATCAGCTTGTGATCTTTGTTGCACATCCTGAGAAATCAACAACAAATGCAAGTCAATATAAATTATTGTTAATAATGAGGATATAAAATAACATTAAAATACTAAACATAGTCATCTTACTTTTCTCCTCCATGCTTAATGAATGATTATACAACTTGCTACCACAATTGTTGAAATAGCATGGACTTGAACCTGCTATAAACAAAAATTAGATTTTAGTAAAACACAAATGAAGGGATAAATTAGGAAAAACAGAACAAAGAAAAGTAAAAACAATGGCACCCCATCAAACACAACAGAGAAGTTCATTATTCTTACCACCTCAAGCATCAAGACAATGAAGATTAATTTGAATTTGAAACACCTAACACAAAATTAACACCACAAACCAATTATATTTGCTTGATTGAATAATTACTAAGTAACAAGTATTTACTAAATGTATCTAATCATCATAAAACTTAATTTTAAACAACATAAAATTTAAAATAAGCAATAGATAAGTATGTGCATACCAGTAATGTATTTGATTAGGTCTACAAGGTGCGCTTCCTTTGGCCATAACAATGAGTCTAGAATTTGAAGGCAGAGTATGTATGTCTCTTGCTCTCTACATGCCAACCAAATGATTAATAAAATGACTCAAGTATCTAACAAAAACACTAAGACAACACCAACATTAAAATTTGACACTTAATTGAAATATATTTGGATTTACAAGCATAGACAAAATTAACATCATCAAGCTAGAACAACATCTTTAATAAAGACTAAAACAGCAGCATCATTAATAAATTGAAAGACAAAAAATAAGGCATTTTGTGAGTATCAAATAAACATAAATAATAGATAGTAAATAAAGAATAAATTAAAAGTAAAAATCCATACACTTCGCAAAATATGGCGTCAACGTTGTCATTATGTCATAGAGTTAAATGCAGTGAGTCAAAAGTGTGATCCCAAAAAATTCAAAAAAGTTAGACCTGAAACAGTTGGAACTAATTAATTAGAACAAAAACAAAAATTGAATTCTCATTTCAAAAACTTCAAATTAGAAACAAGTAAAGAGTTGGGAATGACATATATCGATTTTAATCAAGCACAATTAGATGGTTGTGCCTGTGGCTGTGATGATGAGCCACCTGAAGCTGCATTTCCTAGTGACATACCTTGGAACTCTATAAAATAAAAACATCATAGTTTATTAGAAATATACATTTTTATGAATTGAAGCTAATTAAATATACATGAATAATTTTACTTGCTATAATTTCTTCAGAAAGTTCGACCTCTTCCATGAGATTCAAGTCTTTGAAATAGGTAAAGGAAAGTTTCAACCAATTTTGAGTACAAATTAATGTCTCTGCCATTTATGGTTTTAGAGAGCTCCTGAAGATTTCTATTACTCTATCCCTAGTGCTGAAAGCACTTTCAAACGCAACCATAGAGACCGATATGGCAAGAACATCTTTAGCTATTAAGGATAAAACTGGGTACTGAGCTGAATTGTGTTTCCACCAAGATAGGATATCGAATTTATCACTCATTTTCGCACACTTACTAGCAAGATACCCCTCGAGTTCATTTTGCTGGTCAATTGCATCATTTTCTTTTAAATGGACTTCAAATGCTTGTGCTTTTGCCATTTGAGAAAGACGGGAAACAACAACAAATGTTTCATCATTAGAAACATTTTCACCAGCATTTGGATTTGGTTGAGATGAACTGTTTTTTAGGTCATAAGCCTTATACCATTTATACAAATTAGTTAAATTGTCTTTTATAGAGGTTAGCAACTCTTTAGCAAATGTTTCTTTAGTTGCAAACATATGCTTAAAAGACCATTCAACATATTTTAACTTATAACACGGATAAAAAATTACCGCAAAATACAACAGCTGATTTATTTTTTCTACATTTCCCCAATACTTTTCATATTTTTCCATCATATCCACACCCACATTAGAAAAAACAGTATTTAAATTCAAAGAAGCAAAATCTAGCCCACAATAGATTGCAGAAATTTGGTGAAAAGCTGTATTAATACTCACATGTTGTGAGGTAGAAAACACCCTTGTTGCCTCATAAAATAACTTCAAAAAAGTTGCAAAAGCCCGGGCAATATCCCAATCAAAATTTACTTGGGGGACCAGCGTCTCCAAAAAACTCCTTGTAACTAGAATCCTCTTCTTCAAGTTTTTCAAAGGCTACTTGAAACTTCTCAGCAGCCTCCAGCATCAAGTAAGTTGAGTTCCATCGAGTGGAAACATCAAGAGAAACCAATTTTTTACAAGAAATTCTAGCAAATTCTATACATTCCCTAAACTTGGCAGCCCTTTGAGGTGAGGACTTAACAAACCTAACAACATTCCTAATGGCAGAGATGGACAAGTGTTTCTCTGTCAAACCGTCATTTACAACCAAATTTAAAATGTGTGCGCAACACCTCATGTGGAAAAATTCACCATCCCCCATCAACCCATTCATATTTTTAACTTTTTTTCTTCAAAAGTGTCACTGCTACATCATTAGATGATGCATTATCAACCGTTATTGGTGACGCATTTCAAATTCCTCAATCCTTTAAAACTTCTTCTATCTTTTTACCTACGGTTACACCCTTGTGGTTAGGGATAACTGTGAAGCTAATTATCCTTTTTTGATAATTCCATTCATTATCCACAAAAAGTGTTGTAAGAGTCAAGTAATTAAGGTTTTGGATTGATGTCCAGCAGTCAGTAATAAGGGCCACCCTACTGCAATCAGACTTAAAGAAAGCTTTCAACTTAGATTTTTCATCCAAATACAACTGAAAGCAATCTCTAGCTATTGTACTCCTAGGTGGAATGGTAAATTGGGGCTGCAATGTTTTACACAAGTATTTAAATCCTTCACTCTCAATTGCCTTAAATGGTTGTTCATTTAACACCACAAAAATGGACATTGCCCTACGACAAGCTTGAAGGTTAAATCTACTACTAGTTGGAACTAAACCAGATCTCTCGACAGATGGAAATGCAAGAATTGTGTGGTTAGGGTCATTTGACATAAGAAGTGGTTTTTTGAGACATTTATTAACGTGTTTGTTCATGTTAGTGGTACCATGAGATTTAGAGTCACACAAATACCTCTTGTGGCAGTGTTTATACGCTGCAGTATCGACGTCACAATCAGGTACTCTGTTGAAATGTTCCCAATAGTTTGATGACTGCCTAGGCCCACTTGCATTAGGTTTTCTCTTCTTTGTTTCTTGGGTATTATCCAATAAAGGTCCAGCAGCATCAGTTATTGTTGCTGCTACACCGCATTCATTATTGTTGATATTTTGAGTAGGTACATTTTGACTAGGTTGGTCCATCACTGAAATAATGAACGAGGCTTAATCAATAAATACCAACCACATCAACGTTCAATATTTAAGGGGCTGTAAGTTGTTATTTAAGGGATTGTATTAAGATTTAAAAGATTGTTACAAAAATTTAAGTGTTTGTAATAATATTTAAGGGGTATTATTTTGATATTTAAAGAGTTGAACTAATATTTATATGGGGCAATTATTTAATAAAGAGATTGTATTGAAAAAAACTGAAAAAACTGAAGCTATGTTCTAAAATCATACATTACATTTACAAAAAAAAAAAAAGTAGTATACAAT
>JBBPBQ010000002.1:45820796-45848070 GCA_037974755.1 Cicer yamashitae
TATATTGAACTAAAAAAAAAAAACAATAATATATTACTTTTATAAGCATGCATTAAGATAAAAACAGAAGCATATATTAAACTAGTAAAAAGAGAGAGAATTATGCATTTAGAAAACACATATCATACATATAAAAAAATTAAAAAAACTGAAATCGGAAAAGAAAAATTAGTCATAAACATACATTTAAAAAAGCAATAGTTATGTTCTAGAATCATAAATTACGTTTAAATAAGAAAGTAACATAGAATACACTTAAATAAAACAAAAACATGCATTAAGAAAAAAAAATAACATAAGCATACATTACATTAATAAAAAAATAATAGAAGCATGCATTTAGGAAAAAAAAAATTAAGCATACATCATAAAAACAAATAAACAAACAAAAATTAAAGAAAGAAACTTAAATATACACGTACAGATTTCTTGCTCTATACCTCTTTGTCCGCTAATGGGTGGTATGACTTCTTGATTCATCTTTCCAAGCCAAAATATCAAAAGAAAAAGTTAGAAATCAATCATAACATTTTTAATAGATAGAATACATAAACTTAGTCTAACAACATGCGACAAAAAAATAAGGTAAAAAAAATATTTCAAAATAATGAATATAAATGATAACCTTCAAGATTAAAAAAAAAAAAAACCCTAACAAATCTCATTAAATAAATCAAAACAAATAGCTCATAAAAACATAGCATTACAACATTAACTAAAATAGTTAAAAATATATACACATAAATTGAAAATATAACATTAAAGACAATATTAAGTTAAACACACTGAATCCTACTTAACAAAAAAAACCATAAACAACCCAAAAGAGAAACCCTAAAAAATCCAAAACAAATTCAAAAATAAACCATGAACAATAACAAAATTCAACAAATTTTAAATGTCAGAAAAATCATAAAACCCAAAACAAAATCAGAAATCCTAAAAGACCTATTATACAATAAATATTAATCATAAAATAAGAAACCATAAAAGATCCAAAAAAAGAAACCCAAAAAGACCTAAAATAAATTCGAAAACAAAACTTGAACAAAAAGTAAAATGTCAGAAAAATCATAAAACCCAAAACAAAATCAGAAACCCTAAAAAACTCTTTAAACAATAAATACTAATCATATATAAAGAAACCATAAAAACCCAAAATAGAAACCCTAAAAGAACAAAAACAGATTCAAAAATAACATCAAAACAACCACAAAAAGTTCAAAAAATTTAAAATGTCACAAAAATCATAAAATCAAAAACAAAATCAGAAACCGAGCCCTTATACAATAAATACTAACGATAAAAAAAAAAAACCCTAAAAGACCTAAAACAAATTCCAAAGTCAAACCCATAACAAAAACATAACTTCAACAAAAATTAAAATATGAGAAAAATCATAAAACACAAAACAAAATCAGAAACCCAAAACAAATTCAAAAATCAAACCAAGAACAAAAAAAAACTTCAAAAAATTTAATATATAAAAAAACTCATAAAACGCAAAAGAAAATCAAAAATCCAAAATACCATTATACAATAAATACTAACCTTTTCGTTCTTAGTGACAAAAAATGGTAGTGACAGCGAAAAGGATAGAGGTGACTATGATTCAGATCAAAACAGAAACGATGGAGATCGCGTGAAGGATTTGTGGTTGCGTAGCGAAGACAATGGTGGCTAGGGTTTCTTAGTGAATGTTGAGTTGAGTCATGAGCGAGGGTGAAAATTAGGGTTACTAAAATCTGAATGAATGAAGAGATAGTAGAGACTTGAGAGTGATGGGTGAGGTTTGGGTGAAAATTAGGGTTACTAAAATCTGATGGGTGAGGTCTGGGTGAAAATTAGGGTTACTGAAATCTGATGGGTGATGTCTGGGTGAAAAAAATGGGCTGAGGTTATTGGGCCTTTTCAGTTTAAGTAGTATAACTTTTAATTTTTAATAATATATTGGATCGGGCGAGTTCGGGTGCCCGCGATCAAAATATTATAAACTGAACCCGCTCATTAAAAACCATATGGACCCGCGAACCCGTTCAACCCGTCTTTGTCGGCCCAGTATTGAATTTGGGTCGCGGGTTGTCCGATTATTTTCGGGCCATGGGTTTGTGTCTAGCCCTACTAATGAGTTAGTTCCTACTTTGTCTATAAAAAATGAGCTAGTTCCTATAGTCTAGCAAATTTTCCGTGCTACATCCATCTACATCATTAATGCTTCTTGTATTCTCCTTTGTACAACTGTTCTCCAGTTACCCTCTCTATCATGTTGCATTTCCTTCCGATTCTCTCTACTATCTCTATTGTACATACCTTTTGCAATTTCTAATGAACTAAATATATGGTATGTTTGATGTTATAAGTTCATGTATAGTATCTCAAAAATTATTTTTGATTATGTTTCATTTGTTGGAAAAACCAGAGATAATTATCTCAATAATGCAGAATATTTTTTCCCCACCTGTGCAGATAAATGGCCAAACAAAAAATAAAATTCCACAGAGTGGGTATTCAAAAGTAACTCCCAGAGAAGGTAAAACTACTAGCATTGTATATTAAAAGAACAAACTCAGCGGTAGACATAACTTACTAAAATTGTAGATCAAACGGAGCAAGTTTGCTTCAAACTCATTACCACCGGAACCAAGCTTTTTCTTCCTTGTATTTAAGCCACCTCCCTGTTTCTATGTTTTCTTTTCCTTTTTGCGGTGCTGCCTTTTTTTTTTCTCTGACATAGGGATTTAAAATCTCCATTTTTTTTTTCTTCTTCTGTATATGGTCCAAGCCTAATAAAACACATATTCCTTTTTTTCTTTTTCTTTTCTATAATAATAATAACAATAATAATACTAATAATAATAATACTAGTAAAATTGGTGGGATCCACTTGGGGAGTGAAGCCCACCTAACAAATCTCGCCCTCACGACTCAGGTGGGAAGGTACTACTCAACCATGCTAGCCTTCTTTCTACAACATATCATCTTTGATACGGGCAAGACCTTTGTCATCGTATCTAAACCATTCTCATTAACATGAATATTTTCAATTAAAAATGACTTCATATCTAGTGCATCTCGTATCCAATGATACCGCACCTCAATATCTTTAGACTTTGCATGAAAATTTAGATTCTTGCAGAGATGGATTGAACTCTATCTGTCGCCGAATAACATAAACTTGTCTTGCTTGAGGCCTAACTCGTGTAGGAATTTCTTCATCCACAAGAGTTATTTGGAAGCTTCAATTTCTGCAATATACTCAACTTCAATAGTGGATAAATCAACACACTTTTCTTACCTTGATTGCCAAGACACAACTCCTTTACAAACGTCGTCATATAACCAGGAGTAGATTTTCTAGAATCAAGATCACCAACCATATATGCATTTGTGTAGCAATTCAACACAAGTTCACCACCTCCATAGCATAAACAAACTTTGGAAGTGCCTCTGAGGTATTTGAGAATCCACTTCACTACTTTCGAATGATCTTTACCAGAATTAGAGAGAAACCGACTGACAACTCCAATTGCATGAGAAATATCTGGCGCTGTGCATACCATAATATACATCAAAATACCAACTGCGGATGTATAAGGAACCTTCTTCATCTCTTCTTTGTCTTTCTCACTTGTAGGACATTGATCATAATTCAATTTGAAATGAGTAGCAAGTGGAGTACTATCAGATTTGCAATTGTTCATGTTAAACCTCTCTAACATATTCTCAATGTAATTGTGTTGAGAAATCCAAAATTTATTATTCTTCCTATCACTAGTAATTCTCATGCCCAAAATTAGCTTTGCATGACTCAAGTTTTTCATTGCAAAAGACTTGTTCAAATATTTCTTTAGAGATTGAATATTCTTAGTGTCATGACCAACAATCAACATGTCATCCACATATAATAAGATAATAATATAATCACAATCATATAATTTCTTGAGAAACACCCAATTGTCAGAAGTAGTTTTACCGTATCCATGTTTCTCCAAGAAAGAATCAAATTTCTTGTTCCATTGTCGAGGTGCTTGTTTGATCCCATATAAGCTTTTCTTCAATTTACACACAAGTTGCTCTTTACTTTGATTTCGAAACCCTCTTGTTGCTTCATATAGATCTCTTCCTCTAAATCGCCATGAAGGAATGCAGCTTTTACATTTAAGTTGTTCAACTTCTAGATTCAAACTAGTTGTTAACCCATGCACAACTCGGATAGGGGACACCTTTGAAGTAACAATGTGAATCACAAGAAAGGGGGGTTTGAATACTGTTCCTTTTAAAATTTTGATTCCTGTGCTTAATTTAAATTAATTCAAGATTGATCTTGGTATGATAAAGGCAGAACGTTCTTCGTTAGAACATAACAATAAAAACTTCACAAAGTAATTAGTGTTGTGCAGGTGAAAAATAAAAAGGAGATAAGGGATAGAAAGATCACACACAAAAGTATACTCGTTCACCCAACTCGGGCTAGTCCAGTCCTCACAACCGTGAGATTTTCACTATGTGCTTCAGAACCAAGAATGTTGTCATTCACACCTTTTCTCTTGATCACACCTTGATCAATTACAATCTTCACCTTTCAACCTAGAAAGGATTTTTACAATCACTTTTAAGCCTTGAAAGGATTTTTACTAACACATTTAATCTAACATAAAAGATTGACTTGAGTTACAAATGATGTGTATGATAAAAGTGTTTGGGATCTTGAAACTTCTCAACACTTGTTTGAGATAAATAAAGACAAACTCAGTAAATGATGATCCAAAGATATAATGAAGATAGCTGGAGTTTGCTTGAAGAGTTTTTTGAAGTAACTGAAATATCACTAGAAGGGGGTTTGAATAGAGATATTATGGTTTTAAATTTTCTAGAGAGATGTTTAAAACTGTATCCTCTACTATAGGATGAAATGCAAGTTAAATGAGGATGAATGTATGAAGCAGAAAAACTAAAGCATATAAAAGTACACACGCAAATTTATATTGATTCACCCAAAATGGGTTACGTCTAGTTCTTCACAAACTTGTGAGTTTCACTATAGTTCAAAAAAACTTGTCCTCTAATGGGATCCTTTTTCTGTGTTTGTTTTCCAGCCTCACCAGGCTTACACTATCTTTCTTCTTGATTTGCACCTATTACCAAGTTTATATGAACTTGGAATATACAGATTTAGTGAATAGTGATGAGATGGTGATTCTTTCTCTTTACAAGACTTTCTAAGAGGATACTCTCAAAGATATAGTTAAAGACTGTAGAAAGTACAAAGAGAGCATGAGATAACTCTTCTTAGCTTTAAGTGTTTCTCTTTTGAATGATTAGTTGTTGCGTAGAATGATGAAGAGTTCTCTTCCTTTTATAGAGGTGATAAAGCTTCACCCATAAGGAAAAGTATTATGTGACCGTTGGAGACTTTATTAAATATCCATGGTCATTAATTTGATTTACAAATATGTCATTCAACTGTCCTTGTAATACATACGCTCAAGAGGATGAGTTAGGGTCTGTCTTCAGATATGAGGTTTGATCTTTCCATAATTTAGGACATGACTTGTATTTTTGACTTTTTCCTTTTCCAAGAGCTGTAGTGTCTAGCTTTTCTTGTCAAGGACAACACTTTTTCGTCAAATTTACTTCTATTGGTCGAGGTGATGAGGAATCTATTTTCTAACTTAGATACACTCAAGAGCACATATTAGATAATACGTATAATCATAATATTTGAATTAATTTTGTTATCATTGAAATATTTGAAAGAGATTTTATCTCAACATTTTTGACTTGTTATTACTTGAACAAGTGTTGGTAGATTTGTAAATTGAACTATTGCCTTCATCTTCCAATTGATCTTCAATTTATAGATGACAAAAGGCTTTGAATATTTAGTTTAAACTTAATATAGTCGTTGAACACGCTTTCCCAAGTGTTAGATGTATTTTAAAGCAATTAAACATGTGTTTATATTGCTGTCTGGAACGTTCTTGACAATCGAAGAACGTTCTTGCTTTTGGGTTTGATGGAAAACGTGAATGAGTGAGTGAATGAGCTGTGAAATGTCAGTTTGGTACTGTTTCCAATCAGAATTATGTAGAGCTTGCTGCAGAATATTGTAAGTACAATGTACTTGTGTTCTTGCTCACAACTCATTAATTTGGAGATCAATCTTGAGGTTGTTTTCCTCCTTTGGGAATTCAGCTCGAGTTTTGGGCTTCACCATTGATTTGAAAGTCTTGATACTCTTTAATATGTGGTTTGGACTGTGGAAAATTATTTGTTTTAATTCTACCTTTAAAAGAGAATTACTAGAATGTTCTTTTGTAAAACGAGAACATTCTTGGTTTCTGTTTTATATGAGTGCTGAATTTTGATTTGACAACTATTATGTGTCATGCTTGTCTGCTCTGCACGCGGGCTAATTTTTACAGTGTCAGTGTCTTATTGTTTCTGTCTTTGCTGTACTTATTAACCATCAATCTGGAGATTGATCTTGTTGTTTGTTCTTGATGCTTTGCTTTGACTTTTATTGATCTTATGGAAAGAATCTGTCCAAAACAATCTTGAGTAGATTATTAAATTATTTTGTAATGAATACTGATGATTTGTAGTGTAGATAGATGTACTTTTGTAGCCCAGATCAATATTAAATTATAGCAGATTTTGTTCTTTGTAAACCAGAACGTTCTTGGATTAAAGCTATAAAAACCAGAACGATCTTCGTTTCTGTTTTGAGTGATTTGTTGGATTTTGAACTTCTGACAGCTGTTGGTTGCCAAGTTTTTTTGTTCTGTACGTGTGTCAGTGATGCAGTGACTTTATCATTTCTATCCAGGCTGTACATGCTTATCTTAGCCATCAATCTGGAGATTGATCTTGCTATTTGTTCTTGATACTTTGCTTTGCTTTTTGTTGATCGAACTGTCCAAAGCAATCTTGTTGTATAATTCTGTTCTTTCGTTTTGAAGACTAGTTTATTTGTAATGAAGGTTGATATATTTTCGCAGCCTAGAACGATCTTGATTAATGAAATCTTTGTCCATAATGTTCTTGGACTGAATGCTGTGAAAACTAGAATGATCTTTGTTTTTCTGTTTAATAACCAAAATAGTCTTGCTTTCTCAGATTTCTGTTTTTGAAAAACCAGAATGATCTTCGTTTTTCCAGAATGATCTTGTCATCAATTTTTATGTACTTTGATGAAGTGAATGGCTTATTGCTTGTTCACTTATGCAATTCATGTTCCTTAAATAAAACTCAAGTGCAATTATTAGTAGATCACCATTCATAAAACTTAATCATTTATTTCATAAGGTTTGTTGTTATTAAAACATACATCAAAAAGGTTTTTACCTCAACAATCTTCACCACAGGTGACAAATTTCTTCAAAGTAAATACCTCATTTCTGATTAAAACCTTTCACAACCAATCTTGCTTTGTATCTTGGTTGAGAACTATTCTCTTCTTCCTATGTCTTGTATACCCATTTGTTCTTGAGTGCTTTTCTGTCCTTAGGCAACTTTACCAACTCAAATGTGTGATTCTCATGCAAGGAATTCATTTCTTCTTGCATGGCCTTCAACCACTTTTCTTTATCAACATTTGTAATAGCATCTTGATAGTATTCTAGCTCTCCACTATCAATGATCATCACATACTCATGTGGAGGGTATCTCTGAAAAGGTGGACGTTCTCTAGTAGATGTTCTCAACTCAAATTCAACTAGGGGATCAGCTGGAACCTGCTAATCATAGTGAGGTACATGATCATTAGTTACATTCTCATCATCTACTTGTATATCTCCCCCATCAACAAAAGTTTTTGCAAAGGCTTAGGCGCAACATCAATGTAACTTTTGGAATTTGATTTCTATTTCTAAGCTTTAGCAAAATCATGAATAGTCTGGTCTTCAAGAAATATCACATATCAACTTTTGATAATTTTCTTGTCTACCGGATCCTACAATCTATTACCAAATTCTTCACCACCATAATCGAAGAACACACACTTTTTGGATTTACTATCAAGCTTAGACTTCTCATATCTTAGAACGTGAACAAAAATCTACAATCAAACACTCTCAAATGAAAATAAGTGACATCTTTCGTTGTCTACGCTTTTTTTGGAACATCACCATCAAGTGGGATAGAAAGAGAAAGATTGATCAAATCCACCGCAGTTTTCATTGCTTCACCCCAAAAGGATTTCGATAGTTTTTCATGAGAGAGCATACATCTAATTCTTTCATTAATCGTAAGATTCATTCTCTATGCAACACCATTATGCTGAGGTGTCTTTGGAACTATTTTCTCAAGCCTGATTCCATGTTCTCTACAATGCTCTTCAAGCGGACCTCTGTATTCACCACCGTTATCTGATCGAACACATTTCAATTTCCTTCCTTTTTCTCTTTCAACACTTGCATGAAAATACTTGATGACTCCAAGTACCTGGTGTTTAGATTTCAAAGGAAAAGCCTAGACTTTTATAGAGTGATAGTCAATAAATGCAACAAAATATGATGCATTGCCAAGAGATTTACTATCCATCATGCAAATATATGTATGAACTAAATCATGAATGTTTTGCCTCCTATAAGGACAATATTATGAAAAGAAACTTTATGTTGTTTTCCAACAAAACAATTAGTGCAAGTTTTTTAGAGATGTACCTTTCACAAGAAGAGAGAGAGAGAGAGAGAGTATATGCGGTTCAAGGAGTCGGACTAGTACTAATATAATATCTTAAAATTTATTTTTAATATAATATATATATTAAATAAATAAAAAAATAACATAATATTCATAACCTCATACATTAAAAATTAACTTTTCCATTTATTTTTAGTATTTGAGTAGTCAAAAAGAAAAAAGTGTTATTAAAATAAGCTGAGGTATTGGCATCAATCTACTTCTCATGTTTAAAATGAACTTTAAGACCGATTTAATTTGTATCCCTCTAAAACATCTGGCAGTAATTCTGGGAATGGATTGGTTGTCTAACAACTACGTCCTATTAGACTGTGCTCGACGGAATGTGATATTTCTGGATCCCGATATTTCGAAGTTCCTCTCAACCAACAGACTGAATTTTTCTCTGAAGGGAGGAGTCCAAAAATATGTGTTTCTCAACTCAAGCAGTATGAATCTAGAGGTTGTTGTCTTTGATATCCCAGTGGTGAGGGATTTCTCTGAAGTCTTTCCACCAGACGTACCAGGACTACCCCCAGTTCGCGATGTCGAATTTTCTATTGATGTTATTCTGGGTACGGGATCCATTTCTATGGCTCCTTACAGAATGACCCCCTTAGAGCTATCAGAATTAAAGAACCAACTGGAAGACCTTTTGTCTAAACAATTCATTCGACCTAGTGTGTCACCATGGGGAACCCCTGTATTATTGGTCAAGAAGAAGGATGGAAAGTCGAGACTGTGTGTTGATTACCGACAACTCAACAAAGTCACAATAAAAAACAGATACCCCTTACCCCACATTGATGACTTAATGGACCAACCTAGAAGGGCAGAGGTGTTTTCTAAGATCGATATAAAGTCGGGATACCATCAGATTCGAGTGAAAGAAGATGATATATCCAAGACAGCCTTTAGAACGCGATATAGGCACTACGAGTACTTGGTGATGCCCTTCGGAGTGACCAATGCGCCAGCTATCTTCATGGATTATAT
The DNA here is from genome assembly GCA_037974755.1 of Cicer yamashitae. NCBI lineage: Eukaryota > Viridiplantae > Streptophyta > Magnoliopsida > Fabales > Fabaceae > Cicer > Cicer yamashitae. The sequence continues at coordinate 45,830,478 of JBBPBQ010000002.1, forward strand.
GAACAGTATCTTCCGACCGTTCTTAGACAAGTTTGTGGTGATTTTCATTGATGACATCTTGATCTATTCCAAGAGTCGGGAGGAACATGAGGAACATATGCGTCAAGTTCTTCAAATACTGAAAGATCAACAACTATATGCCAATCTAGGAAAATGTGAATTTTGGTTGGAAGAAGTGAAGTTCTTGGGACATGTAATTTCTAAGGAAGGGATTGCTGTTGACCCATCCAAGGTAGAAGCTATGATGGCATGGAAACAACCGCAAACAGCCACAGAGATTAGGAGTTTTCTGGGTTTGGCCGGGTACTATAGGAGATTTATTGAGGGATTTGCCAAGATTGCTGCCCCATTGACACACCTTACGAGGAAGAACCAAATTTATGCTTGGACTGAGGTGTGTGAGAAAAGTTTCCAACTGATGAAAGAGAAGTTAACTACGTCCCCAGTGTTAGTGTTGCCACAACCAGAAGAGCCTTACGAGATTTATTGTGATGCTTCCTATCAGGGTTTGGGTTGTGTTCTGATGCTGAACAAACAAGTAGTTGCCTATGTCTCAAGGCAATTGAAGGCGCATGAAAAGAATTATCCCACTCATGACTTAGAGTTAGCTGCAATTGTTTTCGCATTGAAAATTTGGAGACACTATCTATATGGGTGTAGTTTTGATGTATTCAGTGACCATAAGAGTTTGAAATACTTATTTGATCAAAAGGAACTTAACATTAGACAGAGGAGATGGATGGAGTTCATTAAAGATTATGAGTTCACGTTGCATTACCATCTAGGGAAAGTAAACGTGGTGGCTGATGCCCTAAGCAGGAAGCGAGTTCATCTCTCGTTTGTATCAATGAAAGGGTTGGAGTTATTAGAGAAGTTTCTTGACTTGGATCTTTATTTGGATTCTGCATTGGAGAAACTACACTGTGGAATGATCGTTATAAATAGTGAATTGATGAATGAGATTAAAGTTCTCCAAGTTACAGATGTGTCGACTCAAGAGAAAAGGAAGTTGATCGAGGTCGGCAAGGCACCTGAATTCAAGGTGGGCCCCGACGATATTTTGAGATGTAATGTATTCACCCTGAGTACCACCAAAATGTATAAAAACCTTAAGCTGAAGTTTTGGTGGCCGGGAATGAAGAAACAAGTAGCAGAATATGTGGCTTCGTGTTTGACTTGTTAGAAAGCTAAGGTAGAGCATCAGAAGCCAGGGGGACTACTAATGCCATTAGATATACCAGTATGGAAATGGGATAGTATATCCATGGATTTCGTAGTAGCATTGCCTAAGACTCAACGAAAGTTTGACTCAATTTGGGTAATTGTCGACATGCTAACCAAATCTGCCCATTTCATACCAGTGAGGACTACTTATGATGTGACTAAGCTTGTAGAGATCTACATTGTCGAGATTGTCAGACTACATGGGGTACCGTTCAGCATTGTGTCGGATAGATATCCGAAGTTCATTTCTCGTTTATGGAGAGTATTACATGAGGCGTTGGGTACTAAGTTGAGATTGAGTTCGGCCTATCACCCTCAAACCGATGGACAAACAGAAAGAACTATTCAGACCTTGGAGGATTTACTAAGAGCGTGTGTGTTGGATGAGCAAGGAAGTTGGGATAACATGTTGCCTCTCGTTGAGTTCACTTATAATAACAGCTACCATGCGAGCATTGGGATGGCACCGTACGAAGCCCTGTATGGGCGTAAGTGTCAAACCCCCTTGTGTTGGTATCAGGATGGTGAGAACCTAATTGTAGGGCCATAATTGGTACAACAGACCACAAATAAGGTCCGTTTGATCCAAGAAAGGATGAAGATAGCGCAAAGTAGACAAAAGAGTTATGCCGACCAACGAAGGAAACCATTGGAGTTTCAAGAGGGTGAACATGTATTTTTAAGAGTGATGCCTACTACTGGAGTTGGTAGGGCACTAAAGTCTAAGAAGCTAACTCCTAAATTCATTGGCCCGTACCAAATCCTCCAACGTGTGGGTCTCGTAGCTTATCAGATTGCTTTGCCTCCAAATCTAGCCAAACTGCATGACGTGTTCCATGTGTCACAACTGAGGAAGTACATCGCTGATCCTTCCCATATTATCGTGCCAGATGATATACAGTTAGAGGAGAACTTTTCGTTTGCATTTCCACTGCTGAGCATTGCGGATAGGACTACTAAGCACTTACGAGGCAAAGAGATCGCCTTGGTCAAGGTGATTTGGGACCAAACGACTGGAGATGCAACCTAGGAATTAGAGGAAAAGATGAGAGAGCTCCACCCTAATCTTTTCATGTCTAACTAGTTTCGAGGACGAAACTAAATTTAAGGGGGTGAGTATTGTAACATCCTCTAAAATTATTAATTAAAATAATTTGGATCTATAAATATATTTTCCAATATTAAATTAGGTGTGGTAATTATTCGCCTTGTTTGCCTTATTGTAGTAAAGTTTTTAGTAAGAATTATTTAGTAGATGTATTTTTATTTCTAAGGCAAGAAGAATTTGGGCTAAGGGTTGTGGCTTGGTATCACACGGCCCATTTGAATGAGTAGGAAGTTGGGTTGGGAGTTTATGCCTTGTTTTTTATGAAGGTTAACTAATAATTGATGAAGGTTAACTAATAATAATAAGAATTATAATAATATTTTCTCCCTTCTATTCCTTATTCGGGCCCAACACTATCTACCCAATAATATTCACTTTAAATAGAAAAGAATACTGAAACCCTAGCCACAATCACAAACCCTATTTCACAAACCCTTTACAAACAAGATTCTGTAAAGAATACCAAAATCCTAGCCACCATCACCATCACCTCTTTTTCTTCGTGCATCAAAAGCTTGGAACTTTTTTTCCTTGTGAACAACTTCGTGGGGCTAAGAGATTTGTACTAGGAAGATAAGCGACCAAGGTAAGGGCTTTTCCCCACACAAATTATAGTTAAACCGTTGGTTGGATGACATGAAATTAATAATTGTGATTGCTTGCTTTTTGAAAGGAATAATATGTAGACTAATGAATTAAAATAATGAAACCCCAATCCTTTGTGTTAAGTTTATTATATAATATATGATTTTTGGAAGTAAAGTATGAATTTTGATGTTATATGTGATGAAGTTTTGATTTTTATGGCGAATATGAAGTAAAGTATGAATTTTATGTTATATGTAATAAAGTTTTAATTTTTATAATGAATATGAAAGAAGGGTTGAATTTGTATGTTATATGTGACAAAGTTTTATAATGATGTATGAGTTGGAGTTAAATCTTGTTGTTATATATGTTAACGTGTTAATCTTTATGATGTGTATGATACCAAGTCTTGATTTTTGTGTGTATGTGGTGAAAGTTATGATTTTCATGATTATTTGTTATGGATATGTGATCTTAGTGATATGTAAGATGATGATTTGAAAAGTGATTTGAATGCTTATGACATGATTCTTAGTGGGCTGTGTGGAAATATATCTTTTTGATAATATATCATCATATCATGTCATGGCATATGCATCTTCGTGGAAGTTGCCTTAGTGGCAGGTTTTCCCCGTTGGTATGGGTGATCTGTGTGGAAGTTGCCTTAGTGGCAGGTTTTCCCCGGGTGATTTTTCTGTGTGGAAGTTGCCTTAGTGGCAGGTTTATATCCGGATCATATAGTTTTAGGAGCATGCATCATGTATATATTTTTGTTATGCAATTTATTGGTTTGTGTATTTTTCTTTTAAATTAGAAGTTTTACTTTTATATATTTTGTGTTATTCTTCTATATGTTTAACTTTGGTTTGATGTGGATGATGGATAAAACTGACCCTTACAACAACATTTTAGGTACTAATGAGTTCGAGGAGATTCAAGAGTAGTTGATGAGTATTAACGTGCGACGAACGGGGGATAAAAATGGGTTTTCAATATAATTTTGTAATGATAGGATTGTCGCGATACTTCTAAGTTTGTTTTTAATCAACTTTTAAAATGCACTAGGATTCTAGAAATGCGGAAGTGGGTTCCCTTCCGTTAGGAATTATTGTTTTTCTTGTTATAGTCTTGAATAAACATTTTCTTAATAAAATTAAATAAACGTGGTTGTTACTAATTATTTGCATGAATAAATGTTAGGTAGTTAGAAAAAAAAAAAAAAGAATTGTCGTAAATATTTCAAATCAATATATTTTTAAGTAACGCTTTGGATTAAAAAATCCGGAGTGTTACAGTATACATGGTTCTAACAACCAGAGGTATTGGCATCAATAGTACACTTTAATGAGGATATGTTTTATTTGATGGAGATGTTTCAGATATATTGCAAATCGGTTCAACATTCTTCTGAGAAGAAGGGGTGGCATCAATTCTTACCATTGGTATTATGTTAGTATGGATGTATTTATGCTATACAAATACAAATTGTATTAGATATCACGGCATACCTTGTGTTTGTGGACTTTATTCATTAATAAAAGTGTTTTCTTTGCCTTCATAAAATAAAAATAAAAAATAGTTTTATTTTTTACTTTTGAAAAAACAGAGCTTTTCACATAAAATAAACTTAGGTGTTTGTCACTTTATCTTGCATGAGTCCCACATTGGTAAGTTTAAAATATAGTGTCTAATATTTGATATAAAATGAAGTGTATATGACATTGGAACTTAAATCAAATCACTTTGGCATAATTGAGATTGTTTACTCCTTCAATTGTGATGCCCAATTCATCCAAAATGCAAAATAAATTTTTTCGATTTTTTATAACTTTTTTTTTAAATAGTAAAAAAAAACCGGTTCAACCCGGCTCAATCACCAGTTTTGGCTAATACTTTTGATTTTTGTTCGATTCTTTTGCAAGACGGTTTCGAAATCCAATAGGCCATACATCAGTTTGATGTCTTGTTCAAATGGTTGGAATAATATGTATAGTGTAATTCTCATTCATACATCATAATGTACAATAGTTTGCCTTGTATTGTCAGCATGAATCATTGCATTCACTTAAAGGAGATGTAAATTAGAAATAACTAAATAAACATCGTTTTGATGAGATTAATTACTCTCATTGCGTGAATTATAGAGGAACTAACCGTCCCAAAAAATTTTGTAACGCTCCGAATTTTAAATTTATAGATTATAAAACTCAACTCTTTTTTTAAAAAAAAAAACAGAATTGTTGCTAACAACGTTGAAAAATGAATAGTAAATGTATACTGATCTCGTCTCTAAATTAATTAAATAAAAAGTCTTAATTAAATTATAATATATCTTAGCCTAATCAATTTCAAACTTAGAAACTTAATAAAAATTCTAAAACAATAATTTAACAAAAATAATCGAATTATGTCGTCTAAATTGTTTCACGTTGGGGTTCCATGTCCCAAAATCCCCATGTTTCAAAAGATAACACAGCAACTAAATTCTCAAAAATCCTATTTATTTGTCATCTCATTCTCAAGAGTCCCATTTAACAAATTAAATAACAAAAAAACTTCAAACTCAAGAAATGAACCCATAACCCTAATTTAATTCATGCACCACAACCACTAAACCAACTTTCATGTTATGTCTCCATATTTTTGTTATACCGATTTAACATATGCCATTTTCCAAATTTATTTTGGAAATATCTCTCATATATTCTTTGATTTTTATTTGAAAGAGAGGATTGGTCCTTTCTCTCTTTGCTTGGTTAACACAAGTAAGCATCAACCAGGAGAAGAATAACCGTGTGAAATGAGGAAGAAGTGTTTTTTTTTTCTTTCAATAAACTAAAACAAAACTAACTCATCTACTTATTTAATCTATTGAGCCACTCTCTCTTAAATGGCAGATAGTACTAGTTTTTTTTTTTCCTTCTTTTAATGATCTACAATTTCATAAATTAATTTAACAATCCGCCATCTTAATTAAGTAGCAACGACAATTTTAATTATATAAATAAAAGATTTAATTGCAGTTTTAGTTTCTCTATTTTTACTGATTCATGAAATTGGTCCCCATATTTTAAAAGTCGATAATTTTGGTCCCTCTTATTTTTTAACTAAAAAACAATGACATAGGATGCTTTAAATAACGTGGCATATAATACGATGATATAGAATGATTAATACTCATAAAATTTGAATAAAACGTCGTAAGAACTTAAATTTCAAATTCGGAAATTTTTCATATTTTTAATTTAATTAATGACATATGAATAATTAGTGCTTCTAGATGGTTCTATATTATATAATCGTATGTTAAGTCGTTAAAAATATGTCAAATTGTCATTTTTTAGTTCAAAAATATGAAGGAATGATCAAACTGTCGACTTTTAAAATAGGGGACCAATTTTATGAAATGGTAATAATAGAGGGACCAAAACTGCAATTAAGCCTAAATAAAAATAGAGAGTGTCACAATTTAATTTAATTCTTTTTCTTCATAAAATAAATTTATCACCAAGTCATAAATCAAGGCATTATTAAGAAATACTTATATATAATATGCAAAAATATTGAGACCAAACAATAGTTTCCTCTAGAACCACATTCGTTTGATACGACTTGAAGACTAACCAAGAATAATCAGTAAGACATTAGCCAAACAAGAAGATTCCTCTGATTGAGTATTGTCATTTTGTCCGAGTCAAGATGATCTGACTTTATTAACAGAAACCGAAGCAAGACATCAAATCCTATGGTAAGTACAAAGTAGTCTAAATACTTACACAATAAAAATGTGTAAAGTTAAACAACTACTTGTATGATTGTAGTAGGTTCTACACATCTCCAACGGATTTTTTTTCTCAATCAAGAGCTATAAGAAAAACTTCATTCGAATCGAAGAAGTTGACAATGTTGTCCAAATTGATACTAGAGTCCAAAATTGATAATATTGTTCCTATTGACAATAAACTGAAAAATGTGTCAATTGTGATAATTATGTCAATATAAAAAATATCTAAGACTGTGCTCATAAATTAAATATCTTATGACAAATCTGAAAGGTGAAAACAAAGAAAGAAAAAAGCATGTTCATATTTGAAAAAATATATATACCTTAGAAAACAATGAACGTGAGAATCAAATTATAATATCCTCTCCTAAGAGAGTCATTATAAATCTTTGTAAATTAATCAAGTACAATCACAATAAATTCTAAACGAAATATGATACTTTAATAAATATAAGATTTAAATTATAATATGCTCTAAACTAGAGTTAGAATCATAGGACAAAAGTTTGTGTCAAGTAATATGCTCTCACTCATAATTCAACTTAATAGAATTGTGTTCCTTTTCTTTCTAATCAGCCAATGGGTAATAACATTGTAGTATCTCTTCATCATACACAAGTTTTTAGTAGAAATTAAGTTAGTTGGTTTGGCTACTATCTTAGATTTTAATAACTTTGCACCTATTTGAAAAGATTTATGAACTTGTGATCTTCAAAATAAGTATTTAGGTGAAATTATATTTGATTTATATACTAACTATACAATTTTCGTAATATTGTTTTATTTATTTGTTTTGTTTTACAAATTAATCATTGGAAGTAGAATATCATGAAGTTTCAGCCTTCGTGTTTCACGGTTCACAAACGTTGCCTTGTTTGACAACGTGACAGTCTCGCTAGGGGATGGTGTTGTTTTTAGGTAATATAAAAGGTATGAGTCATAATTTTAGAGGGATCTTGAAACCTTGATACATTATAAAGCACATTGAGGCGAAGAAGATAGAATATTCAACCCTTGAAAACAAACGATTGAAGATTTAAATCATTTCGATATTTGTAGTTCTTCTTTTCTCGTTGTTATGATTTTCAAGAACATGAGTTAACTTAGAATAAAATGAACCTCTTTGAAATTTCGTGTGATCGACTTTTATTTTTTATGTTTTTGTCATTCAAGATTTTTAATTGTTAATCTTGTGTGAGATATTTCCAGAATACTTATTTAGAATGTTGCCTACAATTAATGGTTAACTAAATTTGATATTTTGGCCTTATTGGCACAATAGTTAGGTATAGTTGTTTTATATGCTTATTGTCCCGAGTTCTAGTCGAGATTTGGATACTTAATTTTATTTATCCGCCATATTAAAATGCTACTACACAAACAAACAATAAAAGGTTGTTTAAAATGATATTGAAAGATTTATGTTTGTTGTGATTGTTCAATTCACGTTGAGGTTTCTAAAGCATAACGAAGGAGATTCATTAACTTAGTTTACATCCAATTAATATATATAGATTGATGGAGGCAAATAGAACATAAAATTTAGTGTGACACACGTTTTGAAAATTCTACATGCAATACTAATAATTATCGAGTTGATTTAGAATTGCTTCATAGTTGGGAAAGAGATTGTTGGTGAGTTCGAGGGAGCGCTTGGAGCAACAATAGACTAAACGTCTAGGATCCTTTAAGAGATTTTGACACCGCATCTCCACTCAAAACCTTAATTAAGACATTAAGTATATGTGTCACATCTCTTATATATTCAATATTTTCTCTATTCCTAGTCGATATGAGACTAACCATCCACACTTGAATTTCAACTAAGATATTAATAATCAGAATTGAGATAGTAAGACACTTATTTGCAAATTGCCAAAAACAAAAAAGATTTAGAAGCAGATTTTTAGTTGGATGAATTGGAATGCAGCAAAGATGGAAAGAGGAGGTGGTCTAGAATTCATTGGTGTTTAATACGGTATGCAATGGAAAGAAAAGAAAGTACAGCATTTGATTTTGCTCACAACTGTGTGAAATTTATGATTGGAATGCAATTTATTATCTTTAATGGTAAAGTGACTAACATTTCGGAGATGGTTGTCGGAGTAATCCACTTGTTTTAGTCGTGGTATATTTGTAGGAAGGGGAAAATAAAAATTTAAATTATTCTAATTGGTGGAATAATTCAATTGCTTATATATAAAGTGTTTAAAAGATGATACTCTAGATTTTGATTATCCTTTCTACTTCACATTAATAAATTATGCATATAAAAAAAATGCGATGTTTAGGAAGACAATTACGACTTTACTAACTATTATTACAAGATACGATTTGTTACGAATTAGTTCATTGTAAATGTAAGTTAGTAATTTATAAAGTTAAATAAATTTTTAATTCTTAAAAAAGATATTCACATTTAATTTTATAAGGATTATTTTTTAGAAAATAAAAGTATAAAGTTTTGCCTAAATTTTTCTAAAATAAAGATCAAAAGTGAATAAAAAATTGAGAATTTTTTATAGGAATTAAATTTTTTTATATTTTATAAGAACTAAAAATTTATTTTATTCTAATCTATAATTCATAAGAGTTTTGACGTTAAATTCCAAAAGGGGATCTTGAAAAATAAGACACAATTTTGTACTACCTCTGTCTGTATATATAAGACCCCTTTTATCAAATAACAGGAATTAAGAAAGTTGGTAGTAGACTAACTGTATTAAATTTATTAATAATTTTTATTGTTTTTACATGTTTTCCCATCAAGAGAGAGAGTTAGTTAACGTTTTCATTATATATATATATATATATATATATATATATATATATATATATATATATATATATATATATATTATATATTGTAGAAAGTATGTAAATTAATTATGGTATATTAGTAAAAAGAGTAATTCATTTAGCTGAAAATTCAAATTATAAAAAAGAACACATAATTTTTTTCAAGAGAGTCTTATATATAGATTATATATAGCGACGGAGGTAGTATATAGCAAATTGATTCATTTTCTGATGTGATAAAGAAAGAAGAAATAAAGGAAACGTGAATTACTAGGAAAAAGAAAACCAAATGTCAATGATACTTTTCGACACTCACACCCCCCCTAATTTTCAAAATTCATTTACCTCCATTGCATCCACTAAAAAATTGTGCCAAATATTTTTTTCCGCCACACTTACTTCTTAGTCTTTAATTCACCAATAAGACAATATAATGCACACTTCAGAATGCAATTTTTAATGAATGTAGAAGGTAAATGCAATTTTGAAAAGTAGAGGGGTGTGAATGTTATTGCAAGAAACCTCAAGGGAGGTTAATGCAATTTTCCCAAATTAATTTGCTAATTCATTAATCTAAATATGCTCAAAACAAACATAACCATGATTTAGTGCGGAAACATATGAAAAACAAGAACAAACATAAATCTTGACAATCTTAGGATCTACAACATGATGATTTATCAAAGATATTAGGAATAACTAAGTTTATGTGTTAGTAGTATTTGGACGACGATCCTGAAAAGTCTCTAAGCATCATAAGAAAGAGAGATAGATGACGAGCACTTGTAAACTTGTGATTTTTCCTCAACCTAAACTATTTATGTCTTAAGCTCTCTTCTGATGGGAGAAGAGGTAATAATCGGTGCGTCTAGTATATTGGAGCCATAACCTATATATAAGGTGCATAGTCCAATTAGGTTTCCATTATTTTCAAATAGTTCATTTGACATTCACTCAGATTTTCGACCCATATCAATTAATTAATTTCTTTAATTAATTATCTAAAAATTTATTTGACCTTATCATTTAATTTGATCACTAATCAATTAAGACTCTTAATTAATAAATAGTTAATATAACTAAATAAAAACAAACACCTACTTAATAATATTAGAATATACTAACTAAATAAAATATTTAATGAAATATTTCAACAACATTGAGAAACATGTATTGAGAAACATGTCCACAACGATTGGAATCAATTTTTATGGATAGTATTTCTTTATTTGGTACAAGATGGTAAGTGCCATATTATATATGTATATGTATTATTACAAAAATATATGTTCTTTCAAGAGAATAAATATTTAATTTTAAATTTAAACTCAACTGATAAATAATGATATTATTAGATTAAACGTTATATTTCATATTCGAATATAAGACCTAACAATTAGTTGTTATATCTCAAGTAATTATATGAGTTAATTATAATTATATTTACCGTTTGTTTTGAGTTAAAAAGAAAAACCTCCTAAAAAAAAATCAAATATGTAAACAATTACACCATTAAATGATAGAGAAAAAGGAAACAAGTATATATTGTATGTTCTCGTGCCTAAAAAAAAATCAATTTGAGCGTAGTAGTGGTCGGGCCCAGTATTTTAATTTATACAAAAACTGATTCTAGGTTTGTTTCAAGATTCTAAATATATTTATGAGAATCCAAATATTGGAATTAAAATTCTCATGTTTGTTACAAGGGAATGAAAAATTGTTCCTAAGAAATATTTATGCCTAGGAAAAAATTATTCCCACGTTGCCAGGCTGTTAGAACAATATTAATCAAGAGAATCATTTGTTCCTAATTTAACATATTTCTAATAATTTAATATCATATAAATCAAAATAAACATCAACAAAAATCATGTTTTCAAATTTAAAATTATTAATTTAATTGCAATTTTGATGTGTCTAAACTCATCTGATACTATGAAATAGAGAGAAAAATTTCTGTAATTTATTTTTGATACTATGAAATAAACGCCCTTGGAGTAAAAGTTTTCCATCTTGGGATTTAAAAACCGAACAACGTGGGAAAATTCTTTCCTGGGAATAACATATTACTGGGAACAATTATTTGGTTCCATTGTAGCAAACAAATCCATGAAAAAAATAGGCGTAAAAAGATAGGCGTACCGTGAACAGAAGGGAGAATCGTGCTTAGTATACTTTAATTGCCGAACTATCATTTAATATGAAATTTTTATGCATTAATTAAAATATTTTAAATATATTTAATTTATAAACATTGTCACCGTATAAAAATTTTACGTACGTTCAATGACATTAAATAATTCCGCAACACATCACATTAAATAGATGAGTTGCCATATTATTTTAATTAATTAAAAATAATTATAACCAATCCAAAAGCAGAAAGCATGTAAGTCATGCAAATTGGACATGAAGCAAAGCGGTCGTGCACTCCATACGATAATCTCTTGCGCCATGTAGCATTGCTTATAAATTTTTAAATGACATGATAGCATTATTAATTATCTCTTTTTTAGAAAATAAAATAAAATGATCAATTCCATCATATAAATATATCTTTATTTATATTAAAGACTTAAAAAATATTTTTATCTCTACAAAATTTTAAAATTTTATTTTTACTCTATAAAAAATTCTAAATTTTATAATTTCTAAATATTTTTATCACTTTAATTTTTATTATAAAATTTTTTTGTAAAAAGTTAATATTTCTAATCAATAAAATAGTCGTTATAAAATTAAAATAAAAAATAAAAATAAATAAAACTTTTTAAATAACAAAATTAATAAGTTATAATTTTATTGCAACTAAAAACATATTTAATTCTATATTAAATTATATATTCTATATCATTGCATGTCGAAAAATTACTTGCACAATATTTAATACAGGTCATCTTATCTGGAGCATGAACGATTCAAACTTTTCTTGTTATTATAAAACTTATTATTACAAGCTACTTTTTCTATGATTACAATTCATAGCATCTTAAGAAAAAACACAAAAAATAAGAAAAGATGGATGTTTTGTACACCATGTTGACTTTCATGTCCTTCTTTTTTCTTGCTCTTTTCCTAGTCGTGTGTTTCATCATGATATCCATCTTTAAGGGAAAATCCATAGGGGACCCAAAATATGCACCTGTAAAAGGCACAATATTTAACCAACTTTTTCACTTTAATAAACTCCATGATTACCATACTCAAATGGCAAAAACTCATCCAACTTTGAGGCTTCTTGCTCCAAATATTAGTGAATTGTACACCATAGATGTGAGAAATATTGAACATATATTAAAAACTAATTTTGATAAATACTCCAAAGGTAAGTATACTCAAGATGTTATGAGTGATCTTTTTGGTGAAGGGATTTTTGTGGTTGATGGTGACAAGTGGAAGCAACAAAGGAAGGTTGCTAGCTATGAATTCTCCACAAGAGTTTTAAGAGATTTTAGTTGCTCTGTTTTTAGAAAGAATGCTGCCAAATTGGTCAGACTTATTTCAGGATTTTCTCGTGAGGGTCTTGATTTTGATATGCAAGTGAGTATTTGTACTTTTTAAAAATTATTTGAATTTTTATTGAAGTTGGTGTTGAGTATTTTTTTCTTAACCCTCCGATTCACTAAAACTCATTAATAATTTAAGTCGTACTAAGTGGAAGCTTTATTTTAAGGATATATATATATATATATATATATTTCTTTCTGCTTTTAATCCTTTCAATAATGTCTAAAAATATATTTAAGTTTATATAGGTTTTTTGAATGTATCATTAACTTAATTAAGGAATAATAAAATATTTCTTTTTCTTATTTATAAAAATGGAACATTCATTAGACAACTAAATCAGTTGCTATAAAAAGAGTGAATATAAGGAGGACATTCCTCATCTTAAATAGTATCATATGAAATTAAAGTAAATTTAGTTAGAGTGTGAGTAGAGACATTAGTAGTTATCTTCACACGAGTCACTACACATAGAGAAAATAAAGAGAACAAATTGCTAACAATTAGCAATAGTTCAGCTCATATAAAAGTTGTTTAAAGAAGGGGTATGATAGTTTTAATAACATTATGGAAAGTCACCTTTGATCATGATATGTGACTTTCCAAGTCAAATACAAAATGAAGCATCAATCTGAAACTCATAGCTTCAGCCATATCAGAGTTAGATAGATTAGTAATTTTCCAAGTTGCAGCAGCCAAAACCACATATTCACCATCTTTAATAATTGTGTCAATTCCACAAACATCATCCTTAAGACCTGCAACATTGACGTTGATTTTATAAAAGTTATTTGGAGGTGGACTCCATCTGGCCAAAGAGACAAATCGTGGATTGGCGGCATCCCCATGTAGAGTATTTAGCATCACCTTATGGTGTTCGATTAGATTCCAAAGTTTTACGAACAGTTGTTCCAACATCCAAAACTTTACATTTAAAGCAAAATTTGTTGCAAGAGTACCATATGCTATAGCAAATAAATGAAATAAACTCGGTAACCCCCGTGGAAATGTGGAAATAATATTTTCAAGCTAAGTAGGGAAGTTTGGAAAGAATTCACCAAACCTAAGTCTTAACGGGGATTGAAACCAAATTTGTTTTGCTTAGGGGCACCTACTAAAGACGTGATTGATGTCTTCCTCCTCTTCATTGCATCGTTGATGTAAAGGATCAACGAAATCCCCCTTTTGATAAGGATTTTTAAATAGAGAGATTATTGTGCAGAATTTTCCAGAGCAGTTCGCATGTTTCAGAATCGTCTTGAGGTTTCATAACTTAGTCTAGCAAGCAGAATTTGACCAAGAGTCAAAGATAGTAGATGCTTCTGAGGCTTCCGAATATTTAATAGTATGATAGGCACTATAAATGGTGAATACCAAACAAATATATAGGTTAAAGTATATGCTAGCATTACACTATGTAGTACATAGGTGTCACATTAACAGTAGTTTTTCTCTATTAAGTTTTTTTGAGGCAATTTTTCTCTTTTAAGTTGTAAACATTACATCATATAATCTTACAATACTAACCATGATGTATTGCAATTTCCTTTTTTATTAGGACTTACTAATGAGAAGTGCTTTGGACTCCATATTCAAAGTTGGGTTTGGAACAGAATTGAATTGCTTAGAGGGATCAAGCAAAAAGGGAATTGAATTCATGACGGCCTTTGATGAATCAAATGCTATAATATATTGGCGCTATGTTGATCCAATTTGGGGCCTTAAGAGGTTTCTTAACATTGGTTGTGAGGCTACCCTTAAGCGCAATGTAAAATTGATTAATGATTTTGTCTATGAAGTAATAAAGACTAAGAAGGAACAATTGGCAATTCAGCAAGACTATGTGAGTCGATCAATTCTTCTAACCAATACCCACTTGAACATTTTTTACATTAATTAAGATATAAGGATAAGAATGGTTGTTTTGGTTTTCAGAATGTTAAAGAAGATATTCTATCAAGATTTTTGATAGAAAGCAAGAAGGGACAAAAATGTGTGACTGATAAATATTTGAGAGATATAATTCTTAGCTTTATGATAGCTGGAAAAGACACAACTGCAAACACTCTTTCATGGTTCTTCTACATGCTATGCAAGAATCCTTTAATAGAGGACAAGATTGTGCAAGAAATAAAAGATGTCACTTCTTGTAGACATGAAAGTGAACACAACATAGATGAGTTTGTTGCCAATTTAACCGATGGAATCCTTGATAAAATGCATTATCTTCATGCAGCACTGACTGAGACATTGAGATTGTACCCTGTTCTCCCTGTGGTACTTTCTTTTAATTGCTCAAAACCATCTTTAAATTATATTATGATCACGTGATCTTTATCCAGACACATTTGAATTTTAACTAATAAAAACAATGTATTGGTGATAATTTTGCTAGAATTGTTTTTCTATAGTTAACTTGTCAAAATATAGGACATATCAATTGCATATTTAATTCTCAAGAAAATTATTTTGTGAGCCTTTCCTTCATGTGAATTTAATCTAAATATTTCCAAGTTAATATGCACCTACATAAACAACATTAACTAATAGATTTTGATGATATTCTTGTGTCTTTGGTATGATACTATTTTTCAAGGATGGAAGAACTGCAGAGGAACCTGATGTTCTTCCTGATGGATACAAATTAGAAAAGGGTGATGGAGTGTATTACGTGGCATATGCTATGGGTCGAATGTCTTGCATTTGGGGGGAAGATGCCGAGGAATTTCGTCCCGAAAGATGGCTTAACAATGAAATTTTTCAACCCGAATCACCATTCAAATTCATAGCATTCCATGTAATATATACTTTTCTTTTTTATTTGAATTTACTTGCTTCATAAGAATTTATTTTTTATGATGATTATGTTTTGATGTGTAATTGTAGGCTGGTCCTCGTATGTGCTTAGGAAAGGATTTTGCATACAGACAAATGACAATAGTAGCAATGGCTCTTCTTCATTTCTTCAAATTTAAATTGGCAAATGGAACACAAAATGTGACTTATAAGGTCATGTTTACACTTCACTTGGATAAGGGTCTTCCTCTTAATGCAATTTCAAGGTCATGAATCATGTGTGAGGTGATATGTGAAATAAAACAAATCACTATGTTAAATATTTTCAGTGTTTCAGCTTTTGATATGTATTTTATTTTATTGTGTATTTGTCCTTGTTTTTTTTTTTTACTTATTATGATAAAAGTAAAATAAAAATTTCCATTTGTTAATATTTAATATTTTTATTAGTATTCAAATAATTAAATTAATATTAATTTGAAATAAATTAAAATACAAATATTAAATTATTAAAGTATGGTGAGTGGGGGTTCCTTGAGGGACTCATTTTTATTATAGAGAGGGACTCGTTTCGAAGAACAAAGCATTGAAAAAAACTTAGTGTATGTTGTTAAAATATTATGTGCCATGTAGGGACTATTCAAGGAATGGACAAAGTACTGTAATTTAAAGTTACTTGATTGGAGATTCTTTAGGAGAGTAAAAAGATAAACGAACACTATATCATAGATGCTTTAACTTAATTTAAAGTTTTAAACCGGTCCTTTATTTTTTTAAATTAGTCATTTATTTTAAAAAATATTTACACAGTTAAATTAACTTTCATTCTTAATCTATTTATGCTATAAATTTGTATACACAATCATTGAATGATAGAAAAATACTAAAAACTATATATTAATTTCGACGAATTAAATATTATAACGGATATTTAGAGACGTAATATAGATGTCATCTTGATAAATTGATGACATAATTTTTTTTAATGGTCAAATAAATCTTTTAGTACCAAATTCATTGTAGAAATAGTGTAAAATGAATTGTTGTTCAACCATGAAAACATTTTTAAAGCAAAATTCTGTTCTATATCCCATATTTATACTTCTGCCCCACATTTTATGCAAACAAGTTATTTTATATTTTTTTTAAAAAAAATTTATATTTTTTTCTTGTACCCTATAATTTCAACTTGAGTTACGGTAAACTTAAAAATGTTTCCGGAATATAAATATGTTTAAAAAATTTAAAATTTGTTTATCGAAAATTTTTTTTTAAGTTTTCTAGAATACATTTATGTTCTGAAAACTTGAAAAAAAATTTCAGACACAAATGTATTTTAAAAAATTCAAACATTGTGTACTGAAAAACTTTTTTCAATTTTTTTAAAAAACTCAAATTTTGTGTAGCAGAAAAAGAAAATTCAAAATTTTCAAAACACAAACCGATACCACAAAATATAAAGTTTGAACTTTTGTTTTAGAAAAAAAGAGTAAAATTATATTTTTATTAGAATGCAAGGTAGGAGTATAAATATAAGTATATAAAGTAAAATTTTCTTTTTAAAGATATTCAAAGGATTAATTTGACAAAAAAAATAAATAAATAATTTGATTGAAACTTTAAATTAGGTTAAAAGACCCATGAAATAGTTTTGCTAAAATCATACAAGTACCAGATTATTTTTATTGTGATTTTAAGATTATTTATATATATCAAGAAAAAATAAATGTTACTTTTTATAGAGTTATTTATATTTTCTATAATGTCCTTAATTAGAAGAATTCTTT
>JBBPBQ010000002.1:45848285-45873675 GCA_037974755.1 Cicer yamashitae
TTAAAAATATGTAAATAATAAAAATAAAAATAAAATGATTGAACCTCAAATGATTAGCTATCTGTACGTACTATATTCAACTAATATCTAGAGTACTAGAGTGTTCTTAAATGATTTAATATCTTATCACATATTTTTCCTATAAATATCCACTTCTTTCGTCCCTTTTATGTGCACCTTTTATTTATTTTTTTAACGTATATTAATAATAGTAGATAATAAATTTAATATGTTTATTTTATGTATAATTATTCATCAAATAATTGTGTATGAATGTACTAGGATAAATTAATAGTGTTAATAAATTATATGTTTAAAAAAAAATAAATGTGTCTAGTAATTTAACAAGTAGCTTGTATTAAGGAACACTTTCTTTTTTTTTTTTTAATAGTTGGTTATAATTATAGAGTTTAATTGTCATGCATTAGGCGTGTAAAATATTTTATATTGTTATCACATCACAATCATTTACGGGCATGACTTTAGAAGTAATTAAGATCAAAGTTAAATATCTCTAATGATCTAACGGTTGTGATTGACTAATATAGTATAAAAATTCTTTATGTTGAAATTTTCTTACTAATTTATCAAAGCATGCTCAATATTTAGGTTAGACATATAATCATACTTTAGTGCGGAAACTAAATAAGCATATATATGAACATCATGTTGATTTATCATAGATTTTAGAAATACCTGAATTTATTGCATTAGCAGGTTCTCGACGATGAACATGAACAATCTCTAAGTGTTGATCCTGAAACACAGAGAGAAGATAGACGGATGACGACCACCTGTTGACTTGTGATTCTTCCTCAACCTACACTCCTTATGCCTGAGCACTCTTCAGATGAGAAGAGATAATATGCATTGTGTAGGGTATATTGGGGACCATAGCCTATATATAGGGTGATGGCCAATTAGAGTTCTCATTATTCCTAAATGGATCATTAGTGACATCCACTAATATTTGGGCTCATATCAATTAATTAAAAAATTTATTATCAAAATAGAAATATAATAAACCTTATTACTTAATTTGATCATCAATCAATTAAGGCTTTTAATTGATAAATAGCTAATATAATTAAATAAGAAAATGTGCCAACAAAATAATATTGAAATGTAATAATTAATAAAATATTCCAACAATCTCCCACTTGAAGAATATATCTTAATAATTATATCAGAATTCTTTAGACGCGCATCCGAATGTTATTTATCTTTAGATTTCTCCTTTATAATCTAATCCACCTCATATCAATAATGGGACCACCGCGGTTGTCGTCATTGATGTATAATGTATCTAAACCCCCATGATCACCACATCAATGGACTTGAGATGACATAGTTCAATATAGATGAGTGGCGTAGAAATTTCATGCAATGTGATCTCTCTATCATGCATATTTTCAAATGGTTCAACAAAAGTCTTTAGTGAGATCAAACTAAAGTTTCTTAAGTGTGAATTCAATATTTGCACACACGATACTTTTACGGTTAACCTCGTAAACTTTATTTATGCAGAAATCCATAACATAAAGTCTAAATCGAAAACAAAAGCATGGAGCATAAAGGAAGAGAGACTCCCAATAATCCAATACATTCTTAATGACAACAACCATATAGAAGACATTAGTTTGTCAAACTTTTTATTAATGGGTCAGCTAGCATATAAGTCTACCTTTTATGTTCTATTCTTCAACAACAATAACATGTATATAAATACACTTTACAAAACTTTTGTTGAAGCAATTTACAATTGATTTATGTTTGCCATATAACTTGAGTGATCTTTCAAAGCCTTTAACTACAAGCAACCAACTAACATAAATCAATCAACCATTTACTGCGTTAAAGTGTTCACTTTATGTAGACATCTAAAAAATCAGAGTCAAACATATTGATGATCACCAAACTATAAGATCTCTGCTTTGCGATCATAAACTCTATTGTTCTCTTTTACAATCCTTATGGTTGCCTTTAGTAACAATTCAACCTTTCACAACTAGAAATCTGCGTTTTACCTGCGGATTACGTTACCTGCGGATTTCCTGGTGGAACCATATCCCCACATAAAACCTTCGTGGATAATTGTTTCCTGAGGATTTCTGAATCCGTCGGTAACGTACCTACGGATAAATCCGCAGGAAAAGCAAATAAATTCCGCAGCAAGTGTTAAGCAAACTCAAGGTTTTTTTACGACTTTTCATGTAGAAATATCTACAGTATTGTTCCTACAAATCTCTTTCGAATGAAAATCCGCAGGTATAGGCACCTAAAATTTTGCACTATAATATTTTTCGTTTGAAAATCCGTAGGTAATTTCGCATCAAAATTATTTTCAAAGTAAAATCCGTAGGATATTTGCTTAAATTTCCACCAGATTTTTTATTTATATGAATATTTTAACTAAAAATATATGAAAAATTATTATAAAATACATTTTTTAAATATTTAATATTAGTCTTTAATTGAGATACTATTGCAATAGGTCGAAACAAAATTTATATCATGTTCACAAATCATAACTACATATTAATTAAAGTATGATTCAACTATAGCAATACTCCTAAACAAAATTTATATCATGTTCGCAAATCATAACTAAGTTTAGATACTAAAGCTATTTCATATCAAACATTCCAATCAATACACAAAATGTTGAACTTGAATGAAGCTTTTCACCAAGGCTTCCATTTTCCAAAGCTCATTTGTGAAATCAGCATTGACCTCTCATTTTCATCATAATCTGCAAGAAGAAAAGAAACCAGAAGAATATTATTACACTTAGAAGATTCTGCTACATGCTTCTCTGACAAAAACTGATCAGCAGCAAAATTAACTGTGCTTACTGTCAATCTCCTTGAGATTACAAATGGCAGCATCAAGTTCTACCCGCATTGCATCTCTAGAAACCAGCATAAATGAATATAAAAGACTATTAAATAGACCCAACATAAAGGATTGTACTTTGAATGATTCAATTCAGGTCAATACATGTATTAGACCCAGCATAAAGGAAGAACCAATGAAACGAGTATAACAGAAATGACCAATTTTGCATTCATTACATGTTTGGTTGGATACCAACCTGATGATCAACGTAAGCACATCCTCTTCTAATGAGCTCCACGGCTAATTCATATACTTCTTGGAAATAATCGCTTGTGTAAGTAATCTGCACAAGTGTAAAGCTGTTAAACATCTAAAAATCTAGGATGGATAATTTCCACACATTCAACAAAAGAGGTGCAAACAAACATACCTTGAATGGTTTCCAGCCCATCCACTGGACAATTTCTTCAATGTGATCAATATACTCCTTTTTTTTTTGCTTCAGGATTTGTGTCATCATACCTAGAAGTGCCAAAAGCTATAAAACTTAGAACAAATAACTGTATATTAAATAACAAATCACAGGGATCTGATGAAGCTTTGTAAGGCATTTTATAGCTTTTAGTAATAGCTAAACATGAAAAAGTGAGAAAACGTCAAGTCTGAGGGAAGTACAAGTATTGTATGAATACATCATTGATGAATGGTATGTATATATATCGGAACTTCAAATCTTTAGGCTTTTGAATTATGATACGTCAAAGTGGATGTGGATGTGTAATATAGGTCAAGGCTTTATCAGCATAACATGAACTAATATGTGTATACTTTATTCTATTTCCCTTTCACAGATGCACAAAATGTTACACCTGCTCATTCTATATTAATATTGGTCAAAATACTATTAATTCACTGCAGGTTGAGAATAATTTCATAAGATAGGTCAGCCTGGTGCCTGAAATGTAACGAGTTAAAGAGGGAAAAACAAGTCAAAGGTCAATAAATGACTTCAGTAACAGAGGAAACAAGAGTCACACGCGAACTGCTGAAGTTGTTTCTACCATCACCAAACAACACCACAAGCTTAAAGTGTTAAGGTCAATTTTATATACAAAAAAACTGAGTTCTATGTAACATACCAACACCACATGCTTCTTCAAATTTTTTCAAATCAAGGTTCTCCGAACCTGTGGTAGCAAGAAAAGCTAGTGCTGCATCTAATTGCGCAATTGTTTTCACCTGCAATGATAATCTATGTGAGGAAGAGAATACTTCCAGTGTAAAAATTCGCCCAAACCAATTGACAATCAACAAGTACAAAAAACAATATCCAATCATACAAGAACACGAAATAAAGTGATGATGTATCAATTGTTAAATGATTTAGCCAACAGAGCAATTGTAAATGAAGTCTACACAAGAATTTTTCAAGACTGATAATTGGATCCTTGGAATCCAATGGATAGAATAAAGCAGCATCAATTACCTTTTCTCTAAAGAAAGAACTCTCCAAGATCGCTACAACGTGCTTATTAAATCTACCAATTCCTTTTTCAATACTACAAATGTTAAATCAAACACATTATCAATAAAGAGCTAACAAATACTATTCAATAGAAGCATCTTCCTCTTGATCTTCATATTCACCATCGTCACTGAAATCATCTTCTTCATCCTCATCATCTTGCATCACAAGCAAATTAACTTCTTCACCATAAACTGAATCATCTTGTAAGTTATCAATTGGGTCATCTTCAATTGTTGCATTAACTTCTAACTCTTGCCTCTTTGAGGCATCATATGTTACTACACCATCATTCCACAATTGTTGCAACTCATCTATAAGCGGTTGCAAATACACATCAATTTTACTTTTTGGACTGTGTGGACCTGGAATGATCAAGGACAAGAACATATAAGGCGTCATCATACATAGCTCAAGAGGTAGGTTATATGGTGTGACAATTACTGGCCAACAAGAATATGGTGTGGCTGATTGGCTAAAAAGGGTGAAGCCATCAGCACACAGACCAAGTCTAATATTTAGAGGTTCTGAGGCAAATCTAGGATATACTTGGTCAAAGTGTTTCCATGCTTCTCCGTCTGAAGGATGACACATCACACCTTCTTCCCTACGATTTTCGAAGTGCCACCTCATGTGCTCTGCAAATCTCGGAGAAGCATATAATCTTTGCAAGCGAGGGGTGAGAGGCAAGTAATGCAATCTCTTGCGAGGAACGTCCTTAGAGTTTCTCCTATGTACGTTTTTTGCTTTATATCGAGGCTCATTACAAAATTTGCACTCCTTCAAATTTATGTCATCTTTATAATAAAGCATACACCCATTAATGCAACAATCTATCTTGATCTTGGATAAACCGAGTCCGGCCACAAGTTTCTTTGTTTCCCTAAAGCTTGAGGGAATTATATACTAAGGGTGACTTGACTCCTTCATAAACTTCATCACGTCATCGAAACAAGCCTGTGACATGTTGTGTTTAGATTTTAAACCCAACATTGTAATAGAGGCAGACAACTCTGTTGTATTTTTACATCCAGGCCATAGTGGTTGTTGAGCAGAATTCAACATTTTATAAAACTGGTCAGCTTCCATATTTGGAGGTTCCTCTTGATTTTGAGGACAATGTTGCTCACGATTAAGGCCAACAGCATCATACACCATGTTTTGGTGTCTATCATCATGATCATAACACTGATGGTGACTACTACTACTATCAGGCGCATCCATGTATGTTTCGTCATAGTCGTCATCATGAACATGACAGAGTTCCTCTCCATGGGATGTCCATTCCCAATAGTTAGGTGTAAAACCCTTTTGATGAATGTGAACATTAACTACATTTGGGGTCAAAAGATTTCATTTTTACACAACTTACATGGACATCTTATTACACCTCCATTCAAATACTTGTCTTGCAGACAAGCAAATTGAATAAACTCTTCCACACCCTTTAAAAATTCAAATGCATATGCTTTTCGATCGGGAAGAAGCCTGTTGTACATCCATGTCCTGTGTGCAGGAACTTCCATTTTCTGTACACATGAAGTCTTTGATATTATGAACTACATCTAATTAAAATTCCTAAAATGTTGCACTTTTATGATATATTTAATTTCCAAGGGTATTATTATGTGTATACCTGTATATGTTCTTGCCACAACAGCGGTCTAAAACTGATTTCAATATTCGTAGTTTATCAGGTATTGTACCTCACAAAAAAGTCAAATAAAAAGTGCTATTATTGTCATTACATATAGTTATAGATTATAGATATATAGTTATTTATAGATATTATTAGTAAAAGAAATACCCAGTTAAATAAATTTGATACATAAAGTATTTGTTCAAAACTGCAACAAGGGAAAACTAATTACTTGAACATAAACTATGAGCTGAATTATACAATAATCACTAATTATTAAAAAAGTATAAGGCTGATAACTAGATATGCAATAATATTACATATTTACAACATACAATTGCAAAATAAAGAATGCATGAAACAGGAATAAGCTGATTAAAAATAATATTTACTATTAACAATGATGTATGGAATGTATTATGTATATGCTCGTGATGACTTATAATAGAGCACATCAAGGTTCCTTAAGAATCCAGCTGGTTACTCATACAATTATTGACAAAACCAAAGTCTCAGTACATAAAAATTAGGAATTCTCAACAGAAAGAAACAGATTTATACTCATTAATTTACCTGGATTGAGATACATTCCCAGCCATAAGTTCCAGTTGGCGGCTGCACAAAGTCAAATCTGCTACATGATCTCAAATTTATAGACAAAGGAAAAAAACTGTCAATATTCAATTACAATTGTCAGTTTGTCACATATTACTCAAAAATGATTTTCTTTCTGAAGGGTGAATATGATTATGAGGATGAAAAGGCAAGGTTAAAATGGAAGACTTATTCATGTACGGCTGCAGTAAAAAAAAAAAAAAGCAAAAGCTACTGTAGTCAAGAAATCAGCACCATTACAAAAATCATATGGCTCACATTGCACCTTTATCAAATTCGATTTAATACACAAACCCGAAACGTGGGCAGATCGATCACCAAGCAATTTCCTGACTGAAAAACGTGTGATTCTTTGATTATAGGGAATCCACGTTCAAGATTAACATACTTTAAATATCACAATGATATTTTGTCTCTAGAAAGCAGTGAAATTATTGTTGCTTCCAGATGTGTTATGTTTATTTGCATTTGGCGCTAATGCAATAGATATTTAAGCAATAAAGATCGCTCAAACCTTTCTTTTTATGGTTATACAAAAAGCTAAAAGAGGTAATTAATTAAAGATAACATCAGCCACAGTTATTTCATCTATTGAATTACGAGTGTATGATTATATGGCCTCAATTAATAATTGGAAATATCAATACTGTAAAGATCTAGCTTCATATTATATTCCCATTACATTACAAGTAATAGTGTAGGATGAATGATCATACTAAGCAGACAATATACACAGATATTAACATCACGAGGTTTTTTTCACTACTATCCTATGGAACTAAAAGAACACCACAAAAAACCACAGATATTAACATCTAGTAGTACTAGACAAACATTAGCCTGTACCTGAAAGTCCAACAAAACCAAGCTAAACCAAACAACAAAGTGGAAAAACATATGTCAAATTATTGAAATTGGGTTAAACAATTTGGTTTATTCTCTACTTCAACACTCCAGCACTCACGTTAAAATGCAGAATAAAGGACAGACCCAAAATTCAAATTCAAACCTCTCTTATTATTATTTAGTGAACAGTGTCTTATATTAATTTTGAGATAGAACTAATAATTAGCATCAATTTGACAAGTAGAAATAGATAAAATTAAAGCTGAATGCTGGTGAATTACAAGAAAGTCCTTGTATACTAGCTAGCTTATAGATGTGGTGAAAAAATTACAGAAACATTAAATGCTAAATATTTGGAGATTGAAACATTAAATGCTACTTAATTTGATATAGCAACATACATGACTCTATCATTGAAGATAAAAAGAAAACGTATTATTGACCGAAATAAGAACTATTACAAAGAGTGATCTCTATAATCCCAGAGCAAGTGCTCCTTCAGAAAGACATTCCCTCTGCCAATTGACTATAAATTTACAAGCTGATACGTAAATGAATCCCCCTAATCACTACCCTCCCAGTTCTCACTCATTTATTCACACTCTCCTAAAAGAATTCGTGACAATTTTTTTCTCAATTTGTTTGAGAATTGGTCTTGATTTATTTCCCAACATTAACAATAACTTATAAGTTAGTTTGATATTGGTTGATGACAGTACAATCTTCCTCTCCTATTCTCATTCGGACTTTATATTCTGAGACAAAAATGAAGAACCAGATTTGCATGTGGTCCTATGAGTGATTGAAAACGTCATTACCTAAAAGTGTAGAGGAAACACTAACCAATTTGTCTCCAAAATCATCAATCACAGTGCAACTGGTTAGGGAATTTCACTGAATCTTAAATTAGGTATTACACAGAAGGATCATAATTCAACTTCCAATATTTAACATGTTTTATGTTCCTGATTAGACTAAACTGAATAATTAAAAATCATAATACCGAAGAAAAAAATAGAAAAATTAAAGATCCAAAACAACAAGATACGTGAATTTCCACAAAAAAAACATGTAATTTTAGGAATTATTGAATTACCGTAATGATAATTGATAACTGAGGAGTTGAAGTGTTGACGAGATGCGAGTATTGGTGATTGAAGTTAGAAACAAGATGAGATCAAGTTAGAAACATCATTTCCTAAATCCTAAGCGAAGTTAAAATCAGCTTCAACTCAAATCTCTGACTCTAAACAAACACAAAATCAAGTGAACCAGAAAATCGAATTGAAATGTACCAAGATTAATGTCGCAGACTAACGAGAAATTAGCATTAGTGATAGAATCAAATACCTCAATAAATTGAAACTGAAATCGACTTAAAAAGTTGAGAAAGATTTAAGGAATGAGAAACGCAAATCAACGTAAATGAGAAGCGCTGAAGGTCCAGAAAGTTACGAAGAAGACGAAGTTGAGACGGTGGTGGCGATGGCGATGGCGGCAAGGTGTGACGGTGGTGGCTATGGTTGAGATGCAACGGCGGCAAGGTTGAGGTTTGGTGGCGGTGAGGTTGAGAAAATAAGGTTCTGTGATTAGGTTTGGTGGCTATGACTTGGTTCTGTGATTCGCATAAACGTATATGATTAAGTTATTTTTTTACATTTTCCTATTTTCCTATTTTTTCTGTTTTAAAAAATTGAACAATTTTAATGGACACCGATAAAATCAAAGAACTTTAATTTATCTTTTTACAACTAGACATAATAACTTCTTTTTGTAGAATTCATACATTTAAAATTAATATGTTTTATTATTATCAAATTAAATTATTAATAATTAAATAAATGTCATTTATTAACAAATTTGACTATATTTTAGATTTATTACCATCAAATTTGTATGTTTTATCTTTTGAAATTAATTTGATATAAAGTAAAAACCAGAACATCTAATTTAATATCATAAAAAATCACAAAATGCACATTGCATTAATGAAACTGAGTCAAAATATTCATATACCAATACAAATTTGATAGTATTGTAGAATTTGTCTTACTTTTTTATTATGTTTAAAAAACAATTTTCCTTTATTTATATAAAAATAGAAACATAAAAAGTACATTATTTATATAAAAATAAAAACATAGATATTTCATGTTGGGCAGGTTCGGGTGCCAAATAGATATCAACACCCCTCCCCGCCCCATAATTTTAATTTCAAGGCAAACCCACACCTAATCAAATCGAATTTTCTCCTATAAATAAAGATGTGTTCGGGTAGATATAGCGGGTGCGGATTATATTATCATCCCTAATTGTGGAACTTGTCTTACTTTTTTAATTTGTTTAAAAAAAAAATTCTACTTTATTTATATAAAAATAAAAACTATTTCATTTATATAAAAATAAAAACATAAAAATTGGCCTGCATTTGCTGCGGAATTTGCTGCAGAGATTTCCTCGAAAATTTATTTAATTATGATAGATAAAAATTTATTGATATTGATAGATAAAATTTTAATTATGAAAACAATTTATTTAATTACTGAGTTCAAAATTAAATAGATAAATTTATCAAAACTCTTAATTCATTGAATTTAATAGACACTATATATACTATAAAATTTAAAAATTAAAATAATATTACTACCGGGGGCGAGTTCAGGTCTTAAGTGGATATCAACACCGCAAACTCGTTTCTACCATGAATTTTAATTTTTGGAAAAACCATACCCTCAATCGCACTCAATCAAAATAGATTTTCCCTCCAAATTAGGACATGTTCGGATGAGTACTGCGGATGCGAATTATATTTTTATCCTAACCGTGAAACATATCTTACTTTTATAATTTGTTTAAAAAAAAAATTCAACTTTATTTATATAAAAATAAAAACTACTTTTTATAAAAACATAAAAATTTACCTGCGGAATTTTCTAAGGAAATCACACTAGGAGAGTTTGCTACGGACGTTTCATGGGGAATTTTACCACAGATAAATTTTAAGGAAAATGATGAATTTTGCTGCGGAAACATGATCGCATGTAAATTTCCAACAAACAAAAACTTTACCTGCCGTTTTACCTGCGGAATATGACACGCAGGAGGATGGTTAACCGCAGGAAAATCTTCACGTACTACCTGCAGAAATAGATCCGCAGAAAAATCCGCAGGTAAAACGCTGATTTCTGAGAGATTATGTGGTTATGTATTTAGTTAAAATTATACATATGATTTTTTAATAATGTAATGTAAAACCTTTAATACAAAATATACCATTCTCTTTTTACCAAAATATAACAATCACTTTTTAATTTATATTAATTATCCTCGCTGTAATATTTAAAAGGAATATTTGAAAAATATCATAAATTGATTTGTTTTGATTTTTTAATAACCGTAATGTAAAGCTTTTAATATCAACCATAATAGTTTTTAGATATAAATTTTTAACATCTCTTTTGGGGCCAGCTTCACTATCTCACATGACAAGATAAACGATTTTTTTTAAAAAGTATAAATTCATTTTATTAGATTAAGATAAAATCAATTTTTTTTTTATAAATCCATATAATTTGTGACTCTTACAAGCAATTAGTTTAAATTAGACTTAGTACAAAGACAATAAAATACAACCACAACATCAAATTTTGTGAATAACAAATAAAATAAAAACAAAGTACAATTATAAAAAAATTACATTGCACGATAACACTAAAAAACAATTAAGAGGAAACTACACATATAGATCAAAAGCATCAATAAACTCACAATAATTTTTTTAAAATATTTTTTTACGTTGAAATATGACTTAGATGTATTAACATTATTCTTCTAATAAAAATCAACTCCATGAATCTATGATATGTGTCTTTACAAGGACTTTCTTAAGTTTAACCTATCCTCCTCCTCTTTGTACATGATTTTACCTATAGAGAGAAAAATAACCCCACACAAAATAATTAAGAAATAAATTCACTTCTAGTATTATAAAAATACATGAATAAAAAAAATTATTTTAAACCATTTGAATTATTGAAAAAGTAGAACCCTTTTCTAATTTCTACACTCATCCTTGAATAAAATATCATATATATATATATATGAAGAAAATAATGAGAAAACGATAAACACCATTAATTAAAAAAAATAGCATTTTGTAAAATGTCTTAAAGATGAGGTTCATGTTGTCTTTTATCAATTCTTTCATAAATTTATATTCATGTGAATACGCTCACTCTATAAAAATGTTGAAAAAATTGTTAGAATGTTTTATGATAATTGAAAATATAAACAAAAAAAAGGTATAAAATATTTCCCCCGAATCAATATGAAATATTTCCACTGAAAATGAAAGTTAGATATGTCTTTTACATATCAGATCGAGTCACACTATTCAGACAAACGCATTTTAATTGTCTTTGAACGAAAATAATTCAAAAAATATAGTCATTTGAAACCGTAACCCTATATGTCTTACATATAGAAAAATTATGTTGATAAATTGTACTAATAGTATACAAATGTGTCTTTATTTATTTTATTTTGTTTTGCAGTACAAATAAATTAGAGTAGTACTTTTTGCTGATTCAATTAGAGTAGTACTTAATTTTATTTTTTTTGAATAAGAGAAGTACTTGTCATGGATAATATATTCTTATTCTAATAACCAAAAATGCAATTAGCATAAGTGGCGGAGCTTCACAATTTTTATTGAGGGGTTATTAAAAATATAAGATATAAATTAGCTTTTCAAAATTTTGGCATAATCTGTATTTGGTATAGTTGGAATTTGAACATATATTGAATTAATATGTATTATAAACTAAGCTATTGAATTAATATGTTTCGGTTCAAAACCAAGCCACACTCTTTTTGTAAAAGATCGTACTAAAGACTTTCGATAAATCAAAAGAAAGATAACCACCACATCACTTTGATATATATATATATATGCGCGTGTGTGTATGTACAGTGGCGGAGCTTGACTGAAAAGTTTGGGGTGGCCGACATAAAAATATAATGTATAAATTAAATAGATAAACAATATTACATAGCAAAAAAATTAAGTTGTAATAAACACAAAGTGAAGTATCAAATAACTTAACTACATGACTTAAAAATACCTTAAAATAATGCTTTACGCTCTTTAATTAACTTGAAATCATCAGTAATAGACTCAGAACTGATACTTGCAGCAATTTCCCTTTCAATATAAACCGTCATGCTATCTGCCAAAAAGTCATCCTCTATCTTGTTTCTTAACTTAGATTTAATAATTTTCATTGCTGAAAAAGATCTTTCAGTTGTGGCAGTAGAAACCGGAAGAGTCATGATAAGACGAAGTAGTCTATCAATCAAGTAGAAATTTTGCGTCTTTTCAGTTGCAACCAAATATGAGCACAATTCTTGGATAGTTGATAAATTCTTCAAATTTAAATCTTGACGAGCATCAACCAAGAAATGTTGGAGTTGAAATTTCAAATTAATTTTCTCTTGCATATTGAAATCCACAGGGTAATATTTTTCAACTAGAGTGCAAATTTTTTCAATGTTAAAAGCTTTATAATTATCCTTAGGAGTCAAAGCACAACTTAGAGTTAACAAATCCATTGCTTGCTCACTAAATCTGTTATTCCACTCTTGTAATTGTTGATCAATGACAGTAAAAAATATTTCAACTCTAAAATAATGTTCTATTGTAACCTGACCTTGTTGAAGACGAGAGCGTCCAAATCTTGTTGTTGAATGAACATCGTTGAGATCAGGAATCTCAATATCATGTTTTTCACAAAAAGTCTTCACTTCAGTAAATAATGCATCCCAACCATCTTCTCTCAATGCTTGAATAAGAGACTTTGTTGTTCCAACCAAACACATGGCATTAACTATATCCTAAGATTGTTGTTGTAAGGCTTGACAAAGTATCTCAGTTATCCCTATGATTTCTTTCATCAAATGCAAGATAAATATAAAATCAAACGCCTTCAAATAATTATAAGCACTATCAGCATCCCCACGTGTAGAATAACTTACTCTTTCATTTGTAATTTTTTTTAAAACAGTACAAGTTGCCTCATACATATTTATCAAGCTACAAATAGAAGAGAAATTTGATCCCCAACGAGTATCCCCAGCTCGTTTCAAAGTACCAATTTGATTTATACCTTTACCAGTTACAATCTCATCAATTTCTAGCAAATGTGCAATTTCCTCTAATTGAGCAGCTTGTAACTCATCATGACGCTTAGTAGAAGAACAAACAACATTAATAACAAAAGTTAGCTTCTCAAAAAATTTATGAATTGGAACAACTTCTCTTGATGCAGTAACCAAAGCAAGTTGCAATCGATGAGCAAAACAATGGACATAGTATGCATAAGGACAATCTTTCATAAATAGTGCTTGTAAACCGTTCCATTCTCCTCTCATATTACTAGCACCATCATACCCTTGACCACGCATGTTAGAAATATCAAAATTATGTCGAGAAAGTATATCGCATACTTCTTCTTTCAGAGTTAAAGCTGTAGTGTCTTTAACATGTGCCACAAAAAAAAACCGCTCTTGTATTAAACCAACTTTGTCAACAAATCTTAACACAAGAGACATTTGTTCCCTTTTTGATTCATCACGAGCTTCATCTACAACGATGCAAAATTTAGAATCACCAATTTCTTCATAGATATATTTTCTCACCCTACTAGAAAGAATATGCAAGATTTCTTTTTGAATTTGATGTGAAGTATACTTGGAATTATATGGAGCATTTTCCAACACAACTTTCGCAACTTCATCATTGTAAGTTGCCAAGAGTTTTATCAATTGAAGAAAATTGCCTTGATTTCTTGACCCGCTAGTTTCATCATGTCCCATAAAAGCACAAGCTTGAAGTGTTAACCAACGAACAGTGTCAATTGATGTCTTGAGACGTATTCGATTCTTCAAAATTTGTTCCGAGCTTTGCACTTGAAAAGTATTCCTAATATGTCCATCTTGATTCAACAAGTCTAGACATGCTTTCATTGCATTGTTGTGTGGTGAGCAAGGATCCATCCCTATGTGTTTGAGAAAGGCGCAAAATTTTCCATTTTTAATTTTCTTCCAATTTCTAAAACCCGTACCAATGAAGACATCTGATCCGGGACGTCCACTTGGTCTTTTGCTAAATAGATAGCATGGTAAATAATATGCAGCATCTTTAGAAGGTGAAAATCTAGCCATGAAGAAAATATGTTAAACCAAGCATATTGTAACTGTCTTGGATGAACCTCGTTGCCAGATAAAGGATATTCTTCTAACTTTATTTGATAAGGACCAAATTTTAGATAAGCTCTTCGTATTGCATCCAATTTATTTGGTGGATATTGCCAAATTTGAGGGCGCTTTCCGGGATCACGTTCTAAACATTTCTCAAAGTCATCTTCGAAAACTCTAGGAACCTTGGAAAGATGATTCTCATTTTCTTCAATTCTTGGATTCTCAGAGATAATTTCAGATGTAGAAGGTATAATTTCTTCATCTCTTTCACTCTCACAAATTTTCCTCTTAAAAAAAGAATCAATTCTTTTACTCTTCTTTATTCTCACAAACTTATCTAAATCAACCAATTTAGGAATAATCAGCACTAACTAACACCTTATATGCAACACAAACAAAATTAAAAACTAACTAACAGGTAACAGCCCCAAAAATCAGCACTAACTAACAGGCAACAGCCCCAAAATCAGCACTAACAAAATCAAAATCAGCAACACAAACAAAATCAGCACTAACTAACACTTTATATGCAACACAAACAAAATTAGCACTAACTAACAAGCAATAGCCCCAAAAATCAGCACTAACTAACAGGCAACAACCCCAAAAATCAGCACTAACAGCACTAAAATTAACGATTGACGATAAACGAAAATTAACGATTGACGATAAACGAAAATATGAAAATTGAAATCCGAACCTTTTGAGTTTTGACGATTGACGAACGGCCAAAACGGAGGCGATCTGATGCGATTTGAAGGCGACGATCTGACGCGATTTGAACTTGAAGGCGACGATTTGAAGGCCAAAACAGAAGCGACGATTGACAGCGTAAGGCAGACGCGAATCCGTGGCGACGATTGACGACGAAGCCGGCGACGTGAGGCGACGATGATGATTGACGACGAAGCCGGCGACGTGAGGCAGATGCGATGGCGAGAGGCAAACGGTGACCGTGAATCTGTGAATCTGGAGGGAGAGGCAAACGGAGTTACGGAGGCGACGACCGTGAATGAATGCGTGGCTGGGTGGAAGAGAAAGGAACGGCTGAACCGGGGCGGGTGGCAGTGGCGAAGCAGAGGAACTGTCGAACTGAGAGAGAGAGAGAGAGGCCGGGTAGAAGAGAGAGAGGAAGGGAAAGGTACTAATGGCAATTTCGTAATTTTTTAAATTTCACAAGGGTTTTTCGTCAACCTACCTATAATTTTTTTTTTTGTTGGGGTGGTCGCGGCCCCCTTGTCCGGCCGTAGATCCGCCACTGTGTATATATAAATATAATGTGTAATACATAGATATTCAAAATAATGTATCTATTTATTAACGGCTAGAAAATGTTGGGGGTGATCATGACCACTCCTGTCCTAGAGAAGACCCGCCCCTGATATTTTTATTATAATTTATTGTATAATTTAATGTTTACTCCTATTAAAAATTAAATATTAATTCCATAAAAAATTATTAAATAATTTTTTTTGTCCAGAATTATTAAATAATTATTTTTGTGAATAGTCAAATATACAATGTTATATAACAAAAAAATTGATGAATGGTTGTTTGGCCACATAAAAAAAAACATAATTGCAGTTTTAATTTATCTATTTTTATTAATTTACGAAATTGGAAAAATGGCGATGTGATATGATTTAAATAATATTTAAGTTTCTTCAATTTATTTTAGGTATAAAATTGCATATTTTTCGTAATCACCAATTTTTTGTGTATCGATAATTATATTATTTTGTTTTGTTTCTTATAGGTTCCACTAGAGGTAATCCTATTTGAAGAGCTCAAACATTAAATACTAGTACCTTTTCCAACGGAGTTTGAACCCACGCATTGTGGAAATCTAGTCCATTAATCAAGAGTCAACCCCATTGGTAATTATATCATTATTTTATTCTTTATATATTGATATTTTTTTATATAAATATTTACGTGTATAAATTTAACCCCAAAAATCAAATTTTCTATATCCGCCATTACAAACATCGTACATTTGTACTTTTTCATAATTGGATTAATTGATTTTTCGTTGTACAATTATTCAATTAAATATATGATTCCATTTTTTTCATTGAGATTTATTATTTACTTATTTGAATTACAAAAATTTTGTGCTAATTGCATTTAAGTGTCAAATACACCGTAGAGAATAATATATATAGAAATAAATTTGTAAAATTGGAATGATAAAATAGATCTCAAATGTGGGTTTTCTTTTTTTCAATAATCCTAATTTGAGTTTTTTTTACCAAATTACTCATTTTTAAAAACTATATACAAAAATATCTCTTTTATTAGAAGTCGGCTTTTTAAATGGCAACTTCTTTAACAAAACCCAAGTTTACAAAGGAGATTTCTTTAAGGGAAATGCGACTTCTTTAACAAAATCCAAGTTTACAAAGGCGATTTCTTTAAGAGATCGTTTTTCTTTTTTTAATAAAAGAAGTCACCTTTTGAAAACGGAACTTCTTACATCCAATTTTATTTTTTAAGTTAACGAAATATATATATATATATATATATATATATATATATATATATATATATATAATTTATTAAAAGTCAATCATAAAAAATAACAACACAAATTTTACAAAAATTACATAGATTGACTAGA
Organism: Cicer yamashitae; assembly: GCA_037974755.1. Classification (NCBI taxonomy): domain Eukaryota; kingdom Viridiplantae; phylum Streptophyta; class Magnoliopsida; order Fabales; family Fabaceae; genus Cicer; species Cicer yamashitae. The sequence goes on from JBBPBQ010000002.1 coordinate 45,865,626, forward strand.
GTTGCCAGTAACATGTGGACAATGTTTTCGAGTATGACCAGTAACTGACATAGTCCGCATTTTCTTGATACTTTTTCTCTAACATCCATTTCAGTTCTAATATGGGTACTATTTGACGAACTTTTTAATTCTCCGCATTTCAGGATTGTGATACAATGCTTCATCCTTAAGAAGAAAAAAATGAGGATTGATGAAGAAGAACAAGAACAAACTCGTGATGTACCAAAATATCGTCAAAATCTCGTACGTGTAAGAAAACTTCGACAATGTGGTATTGGAGGCCACATTCGGCATTAATTTTGTCGTAATTTTTGTAAATTTGTCTTGTTGTTTTTTATGAATGAATTTTAATGAATTATATATATATATATATATATATATATATATATATATATATATATATATTCGTTAAGTTAAAAAAAAATTAGATGTAAGAAGTTCATTTTTTAAAAAGCGATTTCTTTTATCAAAAATTAGTTGTCTTTGCAAACTTGGACTTCTTTAAGGAAGTCGCCTTTTGCAAAGGCGACTTGTAACTTGGTAAAAAATTAGATATTTTGGTATATAGTTTTCAAAAGGAAGTAGTTTTGGTAATTTTTTTTTCAAAAAAAGATAATTGAAAAAAAAAACAATTGAAAATAATCATTAATATATTATTTTAAAATAAAATATAATTAAAAAGTAGTTAAATTGATTTATATAATTACAAATTTAATATTTTTAATTATTAATTTTGTTTATATTTTATTTCAGATAAAATATATAGTAAATTAAAAAATGGTCATTTGTTTTTAAAGTTGATCACTCGTGGATCATAGAGAATAACATTTGAAATGTAATACTTAAAAATAAAAGGAAGAATTATTTTAAAAGAAAAAACAAAGGAAGAAAATATAAAGAAATCTAAGAAACTATGAAATTTGAGTAGTTGACCTTCATGTCACGTCACGTGTGCTCCAGAATCCACGCGGCTTAGCTTTGCATATCGAGATCACTCACGGAACACAAGATTAATGTTGATTTCAACAACGTTTATAAAATTTTTAAGATTTATTAAACCTTATAGTATTATTGAAAATTCAAGACACTCTAACTATACCATGTTGGTGCACGGCGTTAGATATTAATTAATGTTCACTCAATTAAAAAATGTGATAAAATCAAAAATAGAAGTTAAATTTAAAATAATCAATTTTAATTTAATATATTTTTAGGTGAATATTTTTATGTTTAATTCTTTAACTAGACTACCGTTTTGATCAAATCACATGAATTAATAAAGTGTATAGTATTATTAAATTTATTGAGAATTAATATTTTGTATTAATTTATCTTTTAATATTGAAAATTAGTTAATATTTTTCTTATAGTATTTATCGTTGATAGTAAGAAAAAAAGGTAAATTAATTATTAGTATGTTACTAAAGAAATAATTATGGAGTTAAAAATTGAAAAAATATTTTAGAAAAAAAAAAAGAAATAAATAAATTTTCAAAATGTTTTATAATTTTAGAATAGTACTATTTTGATTAACAAAATTAGTCCATTCTTTTTACAATAAATAATTCATTTAAAATTGTGATCTTCATTTAGTCACCGTTACCATAAATAAGAGTTGTATAAATAATATCTTCATTTTTCTTTTATTTATACATTTTTTTTAATATGTGCAAAATGATCAAATGACTCAATTATTGTGAAAATAAATGAGTAATTAGTATTACATTAAACTTAAGATGACAATTTATTTTGGACAAATTTTTTTTTTTTTGCAAAATAACCACTTTTTATAATATCGAGAAATAATATCTTTACTTTTTTTCGTAGAAACAATTTTGACATTTATTAATTGAACTAGGATAAAAAAAAAACTCATAATAAAAAATATTTTGACATGCTACGACAAAATTAATCCCAAACTTTATGGAAACAACATTAAAATGCTCAATATCTCTTAATTACACAAACTCACACTAACCAACTTACATTAGCTCATTAGTCAAACAAAAAACTTACATTAGCTCACACAAAGAGACACAAACACACTAATTAATCAAAATTGAAGACCAAATTAAGATGAACATGTTGTTCTTGTTCTTGTTTTATTCCACATCAATTCTATTTCTATGTCTCATCCTTCTCTTCTCAATTCTCACACTCACAACATTCATTGGTCAATCCATAGGAAACCCAAAATACCCACCAGTCAAAGCCACATTCTTCAACCAACTCATCAATTTCACAACACTTTTCCATTACCTAACACAAATTGCAAAAACCAATCCAACCTTTAGAATCCTTGCTCCTAAAAAAAGCAAGATTTACACAACCGACACACAAAATGTGCAACACATACTTAAAACAAATTTTCATAATTACTCAAAAGGGAAGTTTAATCATGATACTATTGTTGATCTTTTTGGTGAGGGGATTTTTGCTGTTGATGGTGATAAATGGAGGCATCAAAGGAAGCTTGCTAGTTTGGAGTTTTCAACTAGAGTTCTTAGAGATTTTAGCTGCAATGTTTTTAGAAGGAATGCTGTTAAGTTGGTTAGAGTTGTGTCTGGATTTTCTAATGCTGGATTGGTCTTTGATATACAAGTAAGTTGTGTACTTAATTTGTTTCATACAAGGGGAATTTTACTATTTTGGTAGAAAAAATTAAATCAGCAACCAAAATTAATTTAGAGAAAAAAAATCCATCTTTAATTTTGTTGATAAGTGTTAGACACGCGAATACAATAAATGATTTTATTTTTTTTGTCTTTAATTTGCTTATAGCTAGTGAGTTTTAAAGTTGAAATATGTACTATCCATATTCTTTTTTTGTCGACTAAATCCATATTTTTTTCTAGCAAGTTTGTTTTATCAATTTATGGTGGTGGCTAGTTTCTAGCTAATTAGAACCGGTTAATCTATGCAAAATTGCAATGATGTGGCGGTGGAAATGGAAGAGATAGTATGATTCATTGTAGTGCGTTCAACACATTTGAACTGTCTGATCATTAAATTTAAAGTTTGATTTTAATTAATTTAAAATTTGAATTTAAATTTCAATTATTCGATCTTGATTTCACAATTCAGATTTGTCTATTGCACTGCAGACAAAGACTCTATAAGACACCTATTCTAGATCTAAAATAGTAAAGAAATTGGTCACTTGCCATTAAAAAAATGACTATGACTTTTTTGTTAGAATGGATAGAAAGATAGTTTGGATTCAAAATTTTAATAAAGTGGTGAGCAGAGGCTAATTTTGGATTTGCCTACCTTGCCCCATAAATTAATTAAAAACACGAGGGTTATACAAGTGGCACCATAAATTATGAGCATCACCCAAAGACTATTTAGCCATTTTTCTAGTGGACTTCATATCTCAATAAACTAAAATGCAAAAAGGGTCTTGCACTCTTGAGAACGACTATCCTAATAACACTAGTTAAGGAGTAAAAAATAAAAATATTTAGTTGAATATAACACTCACAAAACACATTTCATATTTTGAAACCATTAAACACAAAACTTTCACAATAATGTTTCTATATTTGATTTTTTTTAATGTGTCAATTGTACACATATTTGCGTTTTTATGCAAATAATATACTATCTAGACATAAGAAAATCAAGGGGTACATTAGCTTCTTTTATTTTTTGTTATGCATATATGTTAGTTTTTTTTTTCCCATATGTGCTTTGAAGTGGATCCTAATTAATTAATTTTATCATGGTAGAATATTGAGCAAGATATGAATGATGATCTTTCTTTATTAAATTTTATATTTTTAGGATAAATTAATGAAATGCACTTTGGACTCCATATTTGAAGTTGGGTTTGGAGTGGAATTGCATTGTTTGGAGAGATCAAGCAAGGAAGCAAATATCTTCATGAAGGCCTTTGATGATTCAAATGCTTCTGTATTTAGACGATATTTGGACCCCTTTTGGAAGATGAAAAGGGTTCTTAACTTTGGATCAGAAGCTTCCCTCAAGAAGAATGTCAAAATAATTGATGATTTTGTTCATAGTCTAATCAAGACCAAAAGGGAACTTTTATCAGTGCAAAAAGATTTTGTAAGTTCAATAACTTTCCATTATGTGTGCATTCTGCGTTGATTATATTCCATTTAAATGATATACTTCATCTAATTACTATTATAAAAAAAATTAAAATTTAATTATTATTATAAGTAAAAGTAACTATTTTTTTATGTGAGATAAAAGTAACTGCTTTAAGTTATTTAAATCAATTATTTTCAATAAACCTTTTATTTATTTCAAATACATTTAAGGCGGATAGTTAAACATTTGACATTAAAAAAGACAATTTATTAAATTTAACTTGTGTTTTATATGAAATGTAGAAAACATAATTGTTCTTAACTTAAATTTCTTGATATTAATGAAAATATATAGTTTTTTTATTTATAATAGTGACCGAAAGAAGTATACATTAACTCTAATGAATAATTGATATTTTTAGGTTAAGGTGTGTCCATGTATTTAACCCTGATATTAGTATGACACTTGGACGACACGTGGTAGACACATCAAGCAAATTTTCTAAACGATTTATTTTTTTATTTTTTCCCCCATTTTGACACTTATATACATTTGTAAAAAAATTAAACAAAAAGATTTTAAAAGTAATATAATAAAATAGTATTTTAATTAGATATTTAAAAAGTATTTAAATAATAATAATAATAATAATGATAATTTTGTGGTGATTTCTTACTAGGATGATAAAGAGGATATACTTTCAAGATTTTTACTAGAAAGTAAGAAGGATCCATCAAATATGACAGATCAATATTTGAGGGATATAATTCTGAACTTTATGATTGCTGGAAAAGACACAAGTGCCAACACTTTGTCATGGTTCTTCTACATGTTATGCAAGAATCCTCTTATACAAGAAAAGGTGGCACAAGAAGTGATAAATGTTACTTCTACACATGAAAGTCAAGTAAATTTAGATGAATTTGTGACCAATATTACAGATGCCACCCTTGATAGAATGCATTATCTTCATGCAACATTAACAGAGACATTGAGGCTATATCCTGCTGTCCCAATGGTGAGTTCTAAAAATCTTCTTGAAATTAAATAGCCATCCATTTTATGGTCAAAGTAAGTCCAAACAATTTCAATCTTTTCTTGAAACAATTTTATGGTCAAATTAAATAGCCATCAATTTAGAGCTTTTGACTTGTTTTAATAATAATTATTGCAAATAAACCTTCAATTTAGTGTTTAAGCTATCATTTTTATTGTGTTTCCTCCTTAATCCGGAGAAATATAACAAGTAGTCTCTAAATTATTTTCAAATTATCAAGTTAGCTTTTGAACTATTGTTCTTTCTCCATTTTTTAATGCAATAGATAGATTAACTTGATGAATTATAGACTACTTATTATATTTTTATAGCTGATAGATTACTTATTATATTTTTATAGTTTATGGGCCAAATAAGACAATGAAAATGTACCGTCTAAATTACATTGACTAACTCTATTAAAATTGAGGCATTGACCTTAAAATCAACGCTTTAATTGGAGGTTTGGATGACTCAATTAGTTTGAGCTAAAGATTGAAGGAGAAATAGGATCAGAACTCAAACTCTAACGAAAGATAAAAAATATTAACTTAACTAATATATTAATATTTGCCTAGTGGCGGAGTTATGAATTATTATTTAGAGAGGCCATGATCAAAATTTCAATATTTATATAAAACTAAAGAGTTATTTTAATTTTTAAATGTGTAAGGTACAATCATTATAGTCTTGCTTGTCTCGAAATTAAACATATCATCAAATCATCTATATTGCCAGTAATTATATGGACCAAATTGACTATTGAAAGACATATTTGAAAACTTAACTAAATATTAATAACCGATGTGTTCAAAGATAAAAAAAACTAACAAAATACATATTTAACTATTTTATGTAAAAAATGTTTAATAACTATAAAATAATGTTTATTTCCCCCTCTCCCTCTATCGCTGCATTTGCCTATAAAAACCCTTCAATTATCAATACTTGCAGTTAAGTTATTTTTAATTTTATTTAACTCTTCTCTGTGATCATGTGATGTGCAATAAAAAAGACTCCATCAATTTAGTTCTTTAAATTGCAGGTGCCACATAATTTGTTTTTCGAAATTAACAAAACTTTAAAATTATATTTGAAAATGCAAATTCTCAATTACACTAGTCTCTCTAATTCAACATTAAGGGTTAAATTTTCCGACAAAAAAGATTAACATAATAAAAAAAATACATTTTTTTTTGTCTATTAACAAAATGGTATAATAACCGTCATAAACTAACATACAGTTACCATCGTAACGAAATAATATCCAATTTAACAATACCACACTTGTGAATTGAATTAGGATTTAGAAAAAAATATACAAATTTTATCACCGATATTAGAGTTTCGTTGATTTTAAGATTCAAATTGTTGGACACTTACAATGAATATAACTAAATTGGTAATTTCCTGGACATTATACAATACATGTGATGCATATGTTAATGATTTTTTGGGTGTGATTAAGAGTGGTAGGACAGCAGAAGAACAAGACATCCTTCCTGATGGCTACACTGTGAATAAAGGAGAAACAGTGTACTATTTGTCCTATGCTATGGGTAGGATGCCTTACATTTGGGGGGATGATGCTGAAGAATTCATACCTGAAAGATGGCTCAAAGATGGAATTTTTCAACCTCAATCTTCATTCAAGTTCATATCTTTTCATGTAAGTGTTACTATTCTTTAATTGCTGCATTCTTAAATATATCATGACCATTTTGAAATTTTTTCTTGCCTCTTTTTATCAATCTCTTTTGAAATTTCTTTAATAATATATACTTCTAATTATGTTTATATTTTCTATAAATTATAATAATATTTTATAAAAATATTAACTAATTATCTCTCGTGAAATATAAATTTTGTAAAATTATATCACTTATTAATAAATCTTATACTACTATTAACTTTTTTTAATTTTCGTGATTCAATGAATAAAGTATTATATTTAGAGATTGACAGAGTAATTCTTTTTTATTGATGTTAAAATACTTCTCATATTTATAGGCTGGTCCACGTATCTGCTTAGGAAAGGACTTTGCTTATAGACAGATGAAAATAGTATCAATGGCACTTCTTCGATTTTTTCGATTTAAATTGGCTAATGAAACAAATAATGTGACTTATAGAACCATGTTCACACTTCACATTAACAAGGGTCTTCCTCTCTATGCAATTCCAAGATGTGATGTATCCGAAGTAAAGTGATGTATTTGGATGTGTATTTGATATTTCTAAATATCAATTTGTGTATTTTAATATTTGTTTCTTAATTAATTTGACTATTTTCCGTAATAGTGTAACTTGTAATTGTATTGTATCACACTCTATCCGTACAATATATTTGAATTTCATAGCTCATCAACTTACTAAAAGGAAAATGTTATTAGTGTAATAACTCGTGTCATGAATGAAAAAATATATATTTTAAAATATTTCATTAATTTTATCTATAGATTATGATATCTAATTACATAGATTGATTTCTAAAAAAAATTACATAAATTGAATAACTCAATTATAAATAGTGTAATTCTTGCAAATAATGTATGTATATGATTTTATTTATGACAATTACAAACAAAAGAAATTTTATTTATTAATTAAAACGAAGTGGACTATTTGAAAATGAGAAATAGAACTTAATTATCTACCTGTCTATACATGTATGCTACTAAGGGTATGTTTGTGAGTTTGAGAGGAAACGGAATGATATTGTAAAAAGAGTAATGGTACATGTAGACTCTATATTTTCCAATATTTTATTTTTATTTTTCTCTTTCTATCACATCATTAACATATAACATCTATTATATCACTCTCTTTTATCTCTTACTTACTTTAAGACTCTTAGGTGCATACACTCAAATGGATGTTCACCAAACATTTTTGTTGAAAAATGAAGGATGAATTAGAAATAATAGAAGACTTTGGAGTTTTTTTTTTTTTTTT
>JBBPBQ010000002.1:45875771-45889180 GCA_037974755.1 Cicer yamashitae
TTAAAATAAAATTAAAATAAAATTAATATAATATTAACTACAATTATATTAGTATAAAATAATGATTAAAATAAATCTATCACCTAATATATATTTTATTTATTCTAAGTTATAATGAAACAAATCTAAAGCGTAAAAGGAGATTTTAGTTAAAATTATAAAGCTTAAATCTAAAGTTATTTTAATCATTATTTTATACTAATATAATTATTTTAATAATAATAATTAAATAAAACAGAAGATTTTAGTGATTTTTTTGAAATAGAAAATAAAAATTAATTTAATAATAATAAATAAATAAAACAGAAGATTAATAAATTTTAAATTATTGAAGTGAAAATATTTTAAACATTACTTTGGCATAAGTTTATTATTAATAAAGATCAAATTGTATGTTATTTTATATTTAAGTAGATTTTTGAATATTGCAGGGATGAAATTCAAAAAAATATTTTTCAGGGACTAAAACTGAAAAGTGTTATATTTACAGGGACCAAAAACTGTTTTCGTTTGTTAGTTAACGTTTTTGTAACGTCCACTTAACGTTAAGGACCAAAAATAATTTTTTTTTGATATTACAGGGATGTAAACCAAAAAAAAAATTACGAGGACAAAAATAAAAAAAGGTTATATTTACAGGGACCAAAAACATATTTAAATCAAGATTTAAAAATGTATAAAAAACTAAAGTTTAAAAAACTTGAAAGATGAATAAGAAATCTAGATGAAAAAATATTACATTCTATGCTTAATGTGTGTCAACTTAATTGTCTTGAACTCTGTATTTATATGATGCACACTACAAAGAGTTACTCAAAGGATCACAAAAGTCATAATAATGTAGACATCAATTATTTGTGATTCAGTCGATATGTAACTCATGGACATACATATTTATATTATTATTCATAACATTAACAAGTTTACTGAGTAACCCACTTTACAGAATAAAGTCAATAATATCAATCATTAATAAATAAATTAATGGTTGATATTATATGTGTATATATGATCACTCATGGATAGTTATAATATTAAGGGTTAAATATATTTTTAGTGTTATAAAATTTCAAAATTTCAATTTTGGTCTCCATAAATAAAAATACAATTTTTAATCCTTACGAAATTCTTCGGCAAATAATTTTAATCCCTATTGAAATGAAATATGTTTAATTTTCCTTAAAATTTAAAACTTTTTGAATGATTTTTTTGTAAGCATGTTTAGAACATTATAAAAAATTTCTCTAAAAAAAATTAGAATTTTTTAACATAGGATGAATTAAATATAAATTTTTTTAAATATTATAAGTTCAAGATAACACTAACAAGAATATATACTTAGAAATCGAACTTTGAGTTAATTTTTTGTTGAAGTTTTTTTTATATTTTTGTAAACATACTTGTAAAAATTTATTCAAAAATATATGTTGATTTAATCGTGGTGACTAATCTACGTGCATGATAATTTTGTAGAAACTAAAAACTATATTTTTCTTTTATAAAGACTAAATATAAAAAGACAAAATTTTAAAATGACTAAAAACATATTTAACCCTAATATTAACATTTGATTTATTCAATTTATTAACTTCTAAATTTGGAAGAGTTAAATTGATAAATTTGTGTCCCTAAAAAACCTTCAAACCTTGTTTGTGTGATTAGTCAACAAAGTTATATTATAAGTTAAATTACAATTTTGATTCCTTAAATTATTTTTAGATTTCACTTTAGTATTTAAGTTTTATTCGGTTTTATTTTGGTCCTTTAAGTTACACATATTAGATATTTTGGTCCCTCAAATTCTTTTCATTATGTTTTAGTCCATTAAGTTAGAAACATCAAATATTTTGATCCCTTAGATTAAAAAAGTTAAATATTTTGGTACTTTAAGTTACATGTTAGACATTATTAAAAAGGACCAAAATGTATAATGTTTGTGAATTTTTTTTTATAATATAGGTAAATGTTAGTTGTTAGTTAAATACCTTCGTGAGAGTTTGAACTTTGGTCTTTTAAGGTTCGTAACTTAAGTAACCAAATCATTTTATATTTGTAATTTAAATAATTAAAATAAAACGAAAATAGCTTGAGAGATCAAAGTGTCTGATGATTGTAACTTAAGAATTAAAATAAAACGAATAAAACTTAAGGAATGAAAATAAAATTTAAAAATAATTTAAGGGCAAACAATGCAATTTAACCTTTATTATATCACTTTTGCTAACTACACCTCTGTTTTTTTACACTTACGCCCACATAAATTACTTACGTTAACTGTTAACTCAATATATGTAAAATTAAATTTACGTATGTAATAAATTAAATTTACTAATAAGTTACTTCATACAGCGTATTTAAATGTAAATGGAAGAAAAAACTGCAATTTTATGGAGTTGATATATTAGATTTAGTGTAGGAGAATTATACTATGATTTATGGTACACCGAATTTTAATGTAATCCTGAATTTATTGACTGGTTCATGATCTGCAGGGGATAATATCACATCACATAAGTTAAGTTGTCTTTCTAGCTATTCTATTCATGTAATTATTTTTGTTTATATACTTGAGTTATACTATTTAACACTTTTATAAATAGTTCATAATAATCAAAAATCATAAAAAATTTATCGATGATCCACAATATTATTTAGAAATAATCAATTAGAAGTTTTTTTTTTTATTTTTATAAATAAGACTTTAATATAATTGATATTAATTTATAAAAAATACATATTTTTTTATTTTTTATTTTTTTAAAATAATATTATTTAAGTCATTATCTTAATAATAAAAATGAGATAAAAATTTATATTATATACATGTCACAACATTGGAGTTTTAAAGATTTATGAAATAGTGGTCCATGTGCACTGTGTTCTATAATTTATTTATTTATTATTTGTTTATATACTATTATATATTTGACTCGTTGTTAACTTTGTACATTGCAGATAAACGTTTGACTTTTCCACAACATCACCGCCATGCCATTTCCCTCCATGGATTTTCTATCAAAAAATCCATATCTTTTTGCAGCTTTGTCTGCATCTTTAACTCTTTTGTTGATTCAATTTCTGTGGAGAAAGTTGAACAAAAGCAATAGCATGGAGAAGAAGAAGAAGTACCATCCTGTTGCTGGGACTGTATTCAATCAGATGATGAACTTCAATAGGCTGCATCATTATATGACTGATCTTGCAGGGAAGTACAAAACATACCGATTGCTTAACCCTTTCAGAAATGAAATTTATACTGCAGAACCAAGTAATGTTGAGTATATACTCAAAACCAATTTTGACAACTATGGAAAGGTATGTTATATACTTTATTAAGACTTTGGGGTAGATGAATGAATTAACAGTTTCATTGTATAGATGTGGATAAGATCAATGTTACCGCCAACAAGAAATTGGTACCGTTAGATTCAAAAGATCGAACGGTTTGTGTTCGTGTTCAAGATGTACACATTTAGTATTAAATAATGTCTCGAACATGATTACCTTTAGTTGAGATAATCTATTGAGAAAAAAAGTTAGAACTGAACCATTTGATCTTGATTCAACGGTGTAGATCTCTTGATTGCAGTGACTTCATGCTTTTTACCTATAGGGAATTTGGTTTCTCTATAGTAGATTGGATTCAGGATTAGGATTTTTCATAAATTGTCAAATTCATTTATATATTGAGGAATATGGTTTTCCTGATGCCATGTGTGTCCAAAATTTGAATGAGGACTTTTCTGATTTTCAAAGTGAGTTACCTTATGAGTTGCTTCATGATTGAGATTGAGAAATTAATATAAATAATTGAACATGCTAGCAACTTAAACGTTTTAAGGCATTGAATAAGAGTTGTTTTTTTGACTGTTTTTCTTTTCTATTTAATGATATGATTACAATCAATAGATATATAGTGGCTTAGATAGTATAACATGATGACATATAATAAAAAAATGATGGTATATAGTCTATAGAAGCAATTGTTTGATTCTTAAAAGCATAAAATAAGGCTTAATGGCTTCAAAATTTCTATGTAGGGGTTGTACAACTACCACAATTTGAAGGATTTACTTGGAGATGGGATTTTCACCGTCGATGGCGAGAAATGGCGCCAACAAAGGAAGATATCAAGTCATGAATTCTCCACCAAGATGTTAAGGGACTTCAGTACTTTCATATTCAGAAAGAATGCAGCAAAAGTTGCAAACATAGTGTCAGAAGCTGCAACATCTAATACTAAGTTAGAAATCCAAGTGAGTAAATATTATTCTTTGAAACATACTATCTGGTTGATTAGCATGTTAACTTGCTCTAATAATTTATCTAGGATCTTTTAATGAAATCAACACTTGATTCAATTTTCCAAGTTGCATTTGGAACTGAACTTGACAGCATGTGTGGATCAAATAAAGAAGGAAAGATTTTCGCCGACGCTTTCGATATCGCAAGTGCATTAACCCTTTATCGTTATGTTGATATCTTCTGGAAGATGAAGAAGTTTCTCAATATTGGATCAGAGGCCACATTAAGAAAGAACACTGCAATCTTGAATGAATTTGTCATTAAGCTAATCAATACTAGAATTCAGCAAAGGAAGAATTTAAAGGATGATTCTGTTGTAAGTCTATACTATGCATAACTATGAAAGTTGATTTCTGATTACAAAGAAATATACTCTCTATGTTCCTTTTTATATATTGCTTTTTCAAAGTTCAACGCAACATTTAAGTAATGTTTTCTCAATAATACTCTTAACTATTATCGCAGAAAGAGAAATAAGTGGAATGAATTAATAAACAGTTAAGAGTATTATAGAAAGAAACAAACAATTTTATCAGAAGTAATTAAATTTATTGATTTTCTTGCTATCATGTGTTTACTATGTAGAGAAAACAAGGAGATATACTCTCAAGGTTTCTGCAAGTGAAGGAATATGATTCAACTAACTTAAGAGATATAATTCTAAACTTTGTTATTGCTGGGAAAGACACAACAGCTGCAACACTTTCTTGGTTCATGTACATGCTATGCAAGTATCCTGAAGTGCAAGAAAAAGCTGCCAAAGAAGTGAGAGAAGCAACAAACACAAAAGGAATTAGTAGCTGCACTGAGTTTGTGTCAAGTGTAACAGATGAAGCTATTGAAAACATGAATTATCTCCATGCAACACTCACAGAAACTCTTAGACTTTATCCTGCAGTTCCTGTGGTAAGGCTAATTTTGAATTTGATCTCACTGTCATGCTTGTGCAATTATAGGTGACATGAATAACTAGTTGATTTCTTGGGCAAATTCAAACTCAAGATTTTCACTTCTCAGTCTTGAATTAATGATTTTCATCGATATGTCCCTCGACTTTGGATCCTTTATAGCCTCTTCAGTCAAACCTCTTAAAATTTACTGACATAAACACTTGTGAGATTGTACGGAAATAATAAAATAGACTCCATTCTAAATTGAAGATAATTTTCAATTGCAGGATGCAAAGATATGCTTTTCTAACGACACATTACCGGATGGATATAGTGTAAAGAAAGGAGATATGGTGTCTTACCAACCTTATGCAATGGGGAGGATGAAATTCATATGGGGTGATGATGCAGAGGAATTTACACCAGAAAGATGGCTTGATGACAATGGCATTTTTCAGCCAGAGAGTCCTTTCAAGTTTACTGCTTTTCAGGTTAGTAGAGCTTTTAACATTTATTTATTCTCTACTACATTTATGTTTATAATTATAGGAGTGTTTGTTAACTTTTCTACGTAATAATTAAAAGAACTAGAATATGACCCGCGCAATTTAATTTTAAATTTTTTATAAGGTGATATATATATATATATATATATATATATATATATATATATATATATATATATATATAATATTAATCTTGTAAATTTTGATAGTTATAAAAAAAAACACGATAAAAGATATTTTAGAGTGTATAATTAAATGAGTATTTTTACTCCTAAAAAAAATAAAAGAACAATGTCTTGTAAAAGTTTAATTATAAAAAAATTAACAATTTTACAATCGTTTCAAGTTAGATTTGAACTTTATTTACAATATCAAATTTGTACAATGTAGCTGATTTTTGATGGTCTATAGACATAAAATATTAACTATGATTTAAAAGATAAATTATATAATTGATAATCGTAAACTCTATTTTTATTAAAGTATATAAGTTATGTAGGAATTTTTAAAATTTTAACATTTTTTCCTACACATATTAAATTTTTTTTGAAATAATGCTCATGGTAAATATATGCATTGATAACTAATAAGAGAAACCAAACACAAATATTTTTATTAGATTGACTAATTGTTATTTGTTTTGGTAAATATATGTGACGACACAATAATAAAAAAAATACAAAAGTTGTATATTGACTATTTTTAATGTCTAAATAAATATCTAAAAGTGTTTGAACATTTTATCAACTATATTGGTAACATTTATTAAAATATTGTGTATCAATATTTACTTATTTAATTTGGTTTATACCGGATTTCACGATTTCTACTTTTTATACACTTCAACGTATTATTTTATCAAAATAGTAAGATTTCACGATTTTGTCCTTAGAAAAAATGTGTTGGGTTGTACAAAAAAAAACAATTTACTACTTGAAAAAAGTTAAAAATATATTTTAGTATATAACCATACATAACAATATCAATATTTCAGAAAATATATAAATTTTTCTCTAAGTCCATATATATCAATAATGGTATAATAAGAAAAAATAGAAAAACAAATTGTTGTCCTAATTCTAAATTATATCTCTCTATTTGATTTAAATATTAATTTTAGTTATCTAATAAGTGACATGTGATAGATTTCGTAGATATTATAAATTTCATAAAAATATTTTTTTTTCTTCAGTAATGATATATAATATTCAATTTGAAGATATTTATGGAGGAATAACCGTTATCAATAATAATGGAGGATCAATGAGTGTCTTGATATTTATTCTATTGTAATTTGTAACTTGTAGAACATGAATAGTTCCACAAAATATTAGGAAAAGGTATTTAGAAAGTGAATAAGGAAACTCTCTATGAATAGGTACACATCAGCTTTTTAGCTGATGGCAAATGTTCGCATATTTGGAGGAAATAGTGTGAGGTGGCAGCGGAGTCTGTTTTAAATATATATAATAGATATTCATTTTAATGATTTGATAACATTTACTACCACTCTCTCTAATTATAAATCCCTTAATTAATAAAAAAATTTCTCTAAAATGTAAGTGCATTTATAATTCTTAGATATTTTTTTCTCCATATACATACTTTATTAATACTACTAATTTATTTTGGGAGATAAAATATCTTAGTTGAACTATGCACACATCTATCTACATAATGGTATTTTAGTAATATTTATACAACAAAATCAACACGTTAAATATACTATCTATTTTTCTTTATATATATATATGAAAACAATAAAAAGACTAATAAAAAGGGACGAAGATAGTAATATTTATTCATAAGATGATAAGATAAATGTTAAGGCAAGATAGCAAAACTTTTGGGGAGAGTCAAATGGAAATCCCTTTGAATGTGCTCAATGAACCCTAACGTCTTCTCTATCTTCGACCAGGCACCATCCCCTCAATCTAAATTTTTTATATAAAAAAATGAACATAACCTTTTCTATTATTTTTCTTATTTAGACTACATGTTATTATGTTACTCAAATTTGTTTAAATGTGCCAAGACTTGTATATGATCCAAACAGACCCTAACTCAAAATGTATGCAGTTTCCTTTGTAAAAGAATGCTTAAATGAATTTTCATTTATATATGCAGGCTGGTCCTAGGATATGCTTAGGAAAGGAGTTTGCTTATAGACAAATGAAGATATTCTCAGCTGTTTTATTAGGTTGTTTTCGCTTTAAATTAAATGATGAGAAGAAATATGTGACTTATAAGACAATGATAAATCTTCATATTGATGGTGGTCTTGAAATCAAAGCCTTACACAGAGACTAGAAATGGAAAATATGCTTATTTTACATTTGATGGATTTGTGCTCAAAACCTTTAGCATACATAAATAAAAGTGTAACCCTCTTTATAGGTGATGCCTAAGACTAAATCGGCTAAATCTTAATGAAAAGAATGACATAAAGAAAAACTATTATATTTTCAATTGATTATAATGAAACTTGTAAAATATTAATACTGTAGTACAACTAGGCGAGCAAAAGAATCATATGCTAAAGCTAAATCTAAGAACATAGTATTGTGGTGGCATTAATAATTGGTTAATATGTTACAATTTATGAACCATAGGATTCCAAAAATTGCTTACTCAAAATATTTGTAACAGTCCGATTCTTACCGTTACGAATTACGATGTTCTCGTCTCTGTTACGTAGGGGATAAGTATTACCGTCATTTTCACTATCAATTGAGTTTTTTTTGTAACAGTCTGACCTTTACCGTTACCGGTACTGTTAATCACGATCTTCTCGTCATTCTTCCCCTCTATAGAAAATAACAAATTTTTTGTCTTTGTAAAATCGAACATGATAACTAGGGGATAAGTGTCACCGCTCATTTATTCCCACTACCAATTGGTAGTGCGAATGAACGGGTGGGAAAGGGGGAGCGAGAAAGTTCCTGATTAATATTGTCGGTAACGATAAGGGTCGGACTGTTACAAAAGTGCTATGTTATAGCCCCATTCTTCTAACATTTCTAATTGTTGTTGTTATAAAAAAAAAATCTGGATGTCATCGGGGTGGACCCCTAATAAAAAAAAAGTGCAATAAAAATTTTTTAGTCTCCATTAAAATATCTCAATTTTTAGTCCATAAATTTTTTTGTTCTCTTTTAGTCCCTATTTCGAAAAGTTATTTTTTGTTGTTGTAAAAAGTTGATATTATTAGTTCCTATAAAATCATAATAGAGAATAGAAGTAAATTAAACCTTTTTAGGGACCAAACTTAAAATGTTGTAAATTTATAAGAATTAAAAATATATTTAACCAAAAATCGCTTTGATTTTATAATATTATAAAAAAAAAAAAAAATTAGGCTTTCACCAATTGTGGGCCTAGTCGACTTGCATAACCCAATAGCAGACCCTCTATATCACTTTTGGATAACCCACAAGGTATCACTTTATGTAAAAAATATAAATGAACTTTATTTCAATGATAATTAGAATACAATAACTAACATTGTTAAATAGACTATGCTATATATAATGAGCTTAAATAACGCTAATGGACCTAATATCTATTATATATATTTAAAATAGACTCCACTGCCACCTTATACAATTTCCTCCACATATGTAAACATTTCCCACGTCTTCATAGAGAGTTTCTCATCCACTATCTTATAGTATATCTCCTATTTAAATATTATTTCATAACGTCTACTCAAAATTTTTTAAATTAATTCCACATTATTATTTCATAATGTTTGCCCAACATCTTTCACATTAATTCAACATTACTACTCAATACATTTTTTTTGTCTGCATTAATCAACTTCACATTTTTGCCTCTACCTGCATCTACTTATACATATATCAATCAACTTCACATTTTCGCCTCTACCTACCATCTACTTATTTGCTAGCAATTGTATACATCTTTTCATAATATATAATATTGAACTTAATAAGATGAGAAGTTTCTTCAACTTCTTATGAATTGAGAGTAGTTTACCTCTAAAATATATTTCGACTATTTATATATGTCTTTTATTGTTGAGTACTTCTCTTCTATAAATGTTGATAAAATTGAATATATATTATTGATATAACTACTATATCAATAATCATTTGACAATTGGAACATAAAACTTCATATTGATTGTTTTAAAAATCCACTTAAATTAAATAAATTAAAATATACCCGCCTTTTATTTTTGGATACTTCTCTTCTATAAATTACATTGATGAAAATGAATATATATTACTGATATAACTACTATAACAATAATCATTTGACAATTGAAACATAAAACTTCATATTGATTTTTTTTCAAATCCACTTAAATTAAATAAATTAAAATATATCCGCGCAACGCGCGGGTTAGCATCTAGTGTACAAATAATAATAGTTATATTTACAACACTTCATCTCAAGTTGATGAATGGATATCTATCATTCCTAGTTTGTAAGCTAGCTGATGCCCAAATGGAATGTATGTTGTTGTTTTCAATCCACTATATAGCTTCTCTTTGGTGAAGTGTCTATCTATCTCAATGTGTTTTGTTCTATCACATTGAACATGATTATGAGCAATACCCATGGTTGATTTATTGTGTCACAAAACAGCTTTAAAGGGTCTTCACACTTTATCTTCAGATCTTCTAGCACAATTTTCCTCCACAATACCTCACAAATTCGTTGTGCCAAAGCTCTGTTGGAACAAAATTGGTTTTATACTTAGAGTTTTGATGATAAAAAAAGTATTTTATGAAAACAATATATTTGACTTCACATAGTATGAAAGAAGATTCGTGTTTTTGAAGAAAATCTAAAATAAGATTTGATTCAGATTTATAATTGAAAAAAATCTTAAACCAAGTTGAAAAGAAGATATGGTCAAGATCCATCTACAACAAAATATGAAAAATATCAATTTGAAGAATTTACAAACTCAATCTGAACAAAATTAATATGAAGAATTTACAAACTCAATCTGAACAAAATATGAACAAAATCAATATGAAAAATTTACAAACTCAGTCTGAAAAAAATACGAACAAAATCAATCTAGAAGAACTACTCATATTGGATTCAGAAAAAAGAATTGGCTAAAAAACATATTATCAAAAAATATCTTGTTCAGAATTATTTTTGAATAAGATCATTGTTGACCAAGTTAGGAATGAAGATACAATTCAGAATTAAACAAGGACTAAATTAAAGCCCTAATTTTATCTATAAATATAGATACTCAAGGCTAAAGAAAAAGATCATCGAAAATTAGAAAATAGTAGAAGAATTCAAGCTCAAATTTCAAATTCATCATAGAGTTCAAAGAGAGAAACACTTGTTCGAATGAGAATTATTTTCTAAATGTTTTTTCTTTTAGTGTTAGAATTATTTTGAAATGAGCTTAGTTAGAAGCAAACAATTAAAGTTCCAAACTTTTGTATCCAACCCAATAGTGGTTTAGTTCCTTCTTCAATCTGGGATTGTTAGGTTGTTAGGAGAAGACTTGGCTTGTAGGGTCAAGGTGGTTAGTTCCTCAAAAGTCTGGGGTTGTCAGACTGTTTGGGAAGACTTGGCTTGTAGGTTCAAGGTGGTGTTGTTCCTCAAAAGTCTGGGGTTATCAAGCTTAACACTGACTTGGAGGGTCAGGTGTTTTTTAATTCAAGGTATTTGAATTAGCGGATTAAAAGCTTCTGAATGAGGGGAATAAATGTAGCCAAGTTAGTGGCGAACCAGGATAAGTCTATGTGTCAAACTATTTATGCTTTCATTGTTTGTTGACTCTGAACCCGATTGCTTCTTATCTAAGTAATTCATAAAAACCAACCAACCTTCATCAAATTAGCAAAAAGTTATCAACTTTGTTAAACATAATTCAACTCCCCCTTCTCGTGTTTGCACCTTCAAGCTCTCGATTCTACCTCAGCGCTACACTTTGCTTTTTACTCCTCCAAGTAACAAGATTCTCACACAAGAAAGTACAATAGCATGAAGTAGATCTTCCGTCACTCACCGAACCTACATAATCAACATAAGTGTATGCCTCCATAGTTAGGCTTCCACCTCTTTTAAATAAGAGCCATCTCCTCTGAGTGGCTTTAAGATATTGTAGAACACGATCTACAACATGTAAATGTCTTACCCTAAGATCATGCATGAATTGACTCGCCATACTAACTGCATAAGCCAAATATAGCCTAGTGTATGCCAAGTAAATCAACTTTTCTACTAATCTCATATTGTGCTTTGTCAACTTTGAAACTTTCCTCCTCATAACTCATCTTATAATTTTGTTCAATGGGAACACTTGCGGGTTTCCATCCAAGCTTGCTTGTTTCCTGAAAAAGATCAAGTGCATACTTCCTCTAAAAGATAAAAATGTCTTGCTTTGAGTATGGCAACCTCAATTTCAAGAAATACTTGAGATGTCCAAGGTCCTTCATCTCAAAATATGTTGATAGTTTCTCCTTGAGATGTTGTCTCTCAGTCAAATCATCTTTTGGATAACAATAATATCATCAACATAAACAAATACAATATGTCTTTCCACTTGTGAATGTTTGAAAAAAAAGTGTGGCCTACTTAGTTTTTCTTATAACCCAAACACACCATTGCCTTAATGAATCTTCCAATTGACACATAAGGCCTTACTCAATTGACACACCTTGTTGGCTCCACTTGTGAGAGAAAAGCTTGGGGAATCTCCATATACACTTCTTCCTCTAATTCGCTATGCAAGAAAACATTTTTGACATCAAAATGGTGCAATTTCCATCTAGAGTGGACAACAAGAGATAGTAAGATCTGGACAATATTCATCTTTGCCACTAGAGCAAATGTCTCCTCATAATCAATGTCATATGTCTAAGTATATTCTTTTTTCCACTAGTTTGGCCTTGTAAAGATCAAGGGGAGCCATCTAATGTGTTTTACTATATTGATTCACCTACAATCCAACTAGTTTCTTGCCTTATTGCCTCTCAACAATATCCCAAATTCCATTTTTCTCAAGTGCTTTCAAAATTTGGCAAATGAAACAAACCATGTGACTTACATAACCATGTTCACCTTCACATTGACAAGAGCCCTCCTCTCTATGCAATTCCAAGGTGTGATGTATTAGGAAGTGCTTGGTATTTCTAAAAATCAGCTGGTGTATTTGGAAGTACTCGTACTCATACAATGTATTTGAACTTTTTTTTTTTGACAAAATTGTATTTGAACTTCGTAGTCATCAACTTACTAAAGGGAGATTGTTAATATAATTAGTTAACAACTCGTGTCATGAATGAAAATAAAATATATTTTGAAATTAATATTTCATAATTTTATTTATAAATTATGATATCTAGTTATATAAATTGAATAACTCAATTATAAATAGTGTACTTCTTGTGAATAGTGTGTGTATATGATGTTATTTATGATAGGTACAAACAAAATAAATTTTATTTATTAATTAAATTGAAGAGGGCTATTTGAAAATGAGAAATACAACTTAATTAGCTATCTATATTATTTGTGACACACTAAGGTAATTTTAGTAAACAAATAATTTTGAATTCCATTGGCCAATGCTATATGTTTGTGATGAACATATATGTAAAAAAAAAATGTTTGTGATATAAATATTTTATTATAGTTGATGAATGTTTTTATGAAAGTAACTTGGATTATTAATATATATTTATTTAAAAGAAGATTACCATTA
>JBBPBQ010000002.1:45889634-45922215 GCA_037974755.1 Cicer yamashitae
AAATTATTAATATGTCAATAAATATTAAATTAATTAATTTAATTAACAATTAAAAAAATTATATATATTGATTAATATTAAAAAATTTAATAATTTTATTAAAATACTTCTATAAATTCTAAAAGGCTTCGTAGTAAAATTCGCATTATGTCTCTTTATGATATATATTTTATTATTGGTAGAGCAAAAGTAATTTTCTAGTAATTAAATAAAAAATAATGATGATACAGTAATAATATATAGTATATATTATCAAAAAATTGTATTCGTTTTGACATTGACTCAAAATTTGTTTTCGATAATATATATATATATATATATATATATATATATATATATTTGCAGAAATTAAATTAAAAAAGTTCTCAACAATTTATAATAAATAAGTTTCTCTAGTATCTATTATCTATTATCTATTATAATAATTAAAACAGAATCCCAAAATTCTTCATCTATGTCACATCCTCCAATATTTGTCAACTCACCAAAATTCTGATGTGGCACATTCTAAATTCATCTTCTATTGCATTATGTTTTGTTTCTTCAATATATAATGCAAACTTTTTTCACTTGCCCAAGTACAATTATTCAATACATTATATAATTTCATCTTTAATTTATCACTCAATGACTCATTAATACACTTAAAAAGCTCTAATTACTCCTCAAAAGTTTTATTTCAATAACTCATACAAAAAAAATACAAACCATCCAATATCTTC
This sequence comes from Cicer yamashitae, assembly GCA_037974755.1. Taxonomy (NCBI): domain Eukaryota; kingdom Viridiplantae; phylum Streptophyta; class Magnoliopsida; order Fabales; family Fabaceae; genus Cicer; species Cicer yamashitae. Next base: position 45,890,357 of record JBBPBQ010000002.1, read on the forward strand.
AAATCATCACAATGAAGAATTTTGAGGTTCTGTTTTAATTATTATAATAAATGTTCAAGTTCATATATCAATATTATTGCAAATAAGTTTGAATGCGTCTCCCATAACATTTTTTCTTTTTATAATTAAAAAAACACAAATCATAATTGAAACAAAAAAAAATGAATAATATTAAATATTTAGAAATAAATAACTTCTAACTATTTAATTATTCACTCAAAACTTTCTATGTCTTAAACATTCACAAAAAATTTTTTGCCTATAATTTTTTTCAACCACTCTTGAAGTTTCTTGACCATGTCAAATAATTATTTGAAAATTTCAAGACACACACGAATGAATTGTTTCAATATTTTGGATTTAACAAATTATCACTCACGAATGAATGTTATAATATATCACAAAACACATAATATTATTTAGTGCATACTTAGATCGACGGTGAGATTGACAGAATAACGATGAACATATAAAATTGAAAACGTGAAAAAGTACATAAATTTATAAATCTAATGTTTTCAAACTAATATAAACTAATATAAATGATTTTGTCATTTGGTATTAATTTCATTCTAATCCTGTCAAAGAAATGACAATATTCTAATCATTTTACTATACTATTCTGCATGCAAGTACTGAATATGTTTAGGAAAGGAGTTTGCTTATTAAGGTTGTTTTCATTTCAAATTGAATGATGAGAAGAAAAATGTGACTTATAAGACAATGATGAATCTTCTTATTGATGGTGGTCTTGAAATCAAAGTCTTACACATGGATTAGAAGATTGAAAATATACTTATTTTAGATGTGATGGATGACTATATTCATCAAACATTAAAGGTGTCATTTTGTAAGGATTTGTGCTAAAAACCTTTAGTATACCTAGATTAAAGTGTAATTGAGTAGGTGGTGGCTGCAGGTCAGTATATTGAGTTTTAGTCCATAGATGGTTATTTGCTGAATATACCAAAGATTGGTAAGCATGCCTCATAGGTCTCTATTTTGTATTAATTGATGTCATTCAAGAAAGACATGATAGCAAGGGGTGCCTGTCAACAACCATTTCTTGCAACGGCATTACTTTGGCATAGTGCTACACTCTTACCTTCTGCCACATCTTATCTCCATTTGCCACATTTGGTGTCTTCTTTGGAGTTAACTAGGTTGTTGACGTAGAGGACCAAACATTTGAAATGTTAGAGACCAAAATGAAACGTTCAATTCAATACGTAAGTGATAAGTAAAATCTGAAATACACCTAAAGGACCAAAAATCTAACTAAGCCCCCATTTTAGCATTTGTGCACAAATTTATCGGTTACGGATTAAAAAGTAGTCGAACTTACAAAAATGTATCCTAACATTTACCTGCGTAGCTTTCTGCAACAGTGGCTTCAAATACTCATTTGCCAAACTGAAACATGTGTTAAGTGTTAACTTTGATTAACAAACTTTCAAGCAATAAAAAGAGTGAAAGACAAAAAAAATGAAAGACCATAAAATTAAGAGAAATAGAAAGCAAGAATAATCATAGAATATTTTTATTAATATCAACAAAATATCGGGACCAGATGCCTCTGCTGAAAAGAACGACAGAAAAAATACAATTAAATTTTCAATTGACATTGATGAAAAAACTGGAGTAAATAATTTTGTTGGCCCAAACCTCAACAAAAGCTGGTAAATTATTTATACTTAAGTACAACTAGGAGAGCAAAAGAACCATATGCTAAAGCTAAATCTAAGAACCTAATATTGTGGTGGTAAAAGTTGGTTAATATGTTACAACACGTTCGTGAAGCATAGGAAGGCAAAAACATTTGCTTATAAGCAGGATTGCTACAGCACCATCCTCCTAACATTCCTAATTTTTATTGTCATAAAAAATCTGTATATCACTATTGGATACCCCAAAAGCTATGACTTTATGTGGTGCCTCTATGTCCATCCCCTTACCAACCAAGCTTGAGCATATGATCCACCACTTTCAAGCTTAACTGCAAGCAATAAGCAAAAGAGTTATGACCATAGTATATAAAGTAAGATTTAATAAAATATATGTTGGAGGTATTGTTAGTGGCATTATTGTTATCGTGGATTGGAGGAATAATATTTCGGATAAGCTATTTACAGCAAAATACCTCATCTGTGATCTTTAGTTAAGAAATGAAAGTCTAATGTGATATTTTATGCCCGAAATCTCCCAAACCACTTAAAAATGATAATGGAGCTGATATTTTGGTTGCCAAGTATCCTGACTTTCGAAATTGTATTGGAGTCCTAAATTGTTAAGGTTTCGGGTTGTTTGATGTGTATATGTGTTTGGGCACCCTCATCCTTTGAGCTAGCTTTTAAGGATGAGATCCAAGCCTATTTAACATGGTATCACACTCAGGTTGAGGGAGGCAATGTGATGATCTGATTATTTGACCCAGGACCCACGCTCGACATTAAGGTAGGTGTTGAATTTGTATGGGAGTCCTACATTGCTAAGGTTCTTGGATGTATATATATGTGCTTGGGCACCCTCATCTATGAGCTAGCTTTTGGAAGGGAGACCCAAGTTCATTTAACAAGCCAAGTACTCAAGAAATGCACTTTAAAATGGAAATTAGTTGGCTTTGTCTTGATTGAGAGCATACAAATATGCCAACTCAAACTTGAGGGAGTGAATAGAATGCATATATGGGTGGTAGACTCCTAATATCATAAAGTTTTGGGTAAAGATGTGAAAAGTTATTGGTTTGTGGTCTGTTACATAACCTATTGAATTTTGTCCCTCTTGCTTCTGGGTGCTCTGGATTTCCCAACATTTTAAAACATAAATTTCACACTAGCTGAAGTGACACTTCACTCGTTAGTGCACTGTAGTAGAATTAGATTTGTAAGCACTTGTTCGAACTGGCAAACAGAAATATCAAAAGGCTTTTATCCCTTTAGTCAATTTACAAGGCTTATCCCTTTAGTCAATTTACAAGAATCAGAACAAAAAACAAGCATTCACTCTGAGGACACACTGAATATATAAAAACAGCGATTCAACGTAAGCAACAATTGGTATTTGACAATGATCCTTTTCGAGAATAATTTAACTTACAGCTGGATCAGTGAAGATAATCAAATTTTTATCCAAAGTTGAAACCAAAAGATTTGTGTTATCCTTATTTAGAGCAAGAGCTGTAATATCTTGGCCTTCTTTCAGCCTCAATACATGGAAAACCTACAGAAAATAGTAAGGTAGAGTAGTTAATTTAGCATTAAGGTAGAGTAACACACAGTTTGGCATTAAAACCCCTTCCACACCCCGAATAAATTGCTAGATTGTGGTGGCTTGCATCGCTTGAAGTCAATATTTCCTATAAAAACTCAAATCTGTAGGTGTCTTTTATGATGATCAACCAAAGAACTTAAAATAAAGAGTAGAGATAAAAAAAAGACGCTAAAAACAGCAGCCGTTGCATGAGACATTGAGACCCCCACCAGGTGGGATTTGGGGAGGTTAGATGTATGCAACCTTATCCCTGCAAGCAAGGCAGCAAGCAACCTTTTCTTTGATCCGAGGCTCACACTCGAAATAAGACGCTACACGCACTTCAGTTTTTGGGTCTTAGAAAGAATGTTTTCTTATGGTGAGTAAAATGATGAATATGCAGAAAATATCTGAAGTAAAGAAAGTTTGATGCTAGACTTGATGTAGTAGAGCACTTTCAGGAAGGCAAAAGGCAATGCAGAGAGTGATTCATATAGGTTTGAAAACAGAGTGTAGAACCATCCCTCCCCCACTTTCCAAAAGAATGATAGACCATGAATGAAAAACATCACATTACTTTGTTAGAACTCAAATCTATAGGTGTCTTCTATGACAATTCAATCAAAAAATATAAAAGAAAAGACTGTTTCTGGCTGAAAAATATTTTGTTGTGGCATGAGAAATGTATGCAGAAAAGACCTGATTGACAAATTTTGCAGCTCTAGAACATAATGGAACAATTTCAAGAGATAAGGGTCTGACTTAATTTTGGCATCTCATTTTAAACATCTTAATACTATACCTCCAGAGTGTGCAAATCCAGGAAGCAAATTGATGGTGTTGGAACATTTATACTGTTGCTTTCATGAGTTTCTTCTGATCCTGAATGAAAATCAACAACAGTTGTCTTAGTTGACTGCAAATTCCCACCATTGGCTCTACCACTTTGAAGAGAATTAATTCCAATCAAAGCATTTCTCCCATCGAGAGAAATTTCCATGCAACTAATGCTAGTAGGGAAAGATAATTCTGTTTTAGCAATCAGAACACCGTTAAGAGTAAAAGTACTGAGTGTATGCTGCAATTCATTCCAAGTCATGACAACCCCTTCAGAGGAAAGGCAAACAGTATCAGCCACTACACCATCCAGTCTTCGAAGTAAACGTCCCCTTCGTATAGAATGCAAGAGAACATCTGACATGGCGGAGCAGGAAACTACTATTCCAAGATCTGAGCTGACACAACAACTGAGTATTTCACTTTGGTGCCCCTGAAGTACCTGTATAGGACCCTCAATACGATGTCTATGATTCTTTTCTATTAAATGTGATGAAGAGTTACTGCCAGTCCTAATGGAAGATTCTGATATGACACTTGAGTGAGATGCAGGTGCTTTATGTATTCTCCAGAGTAATACTGTTGTATCTCGGGATCCTGTCGCCAGGTAGTTACTATCAGATGAAAGGCCAAGGCAAGTTACTGGAGCACAATGGGCATGGGCTGTTTCCAAGGTTTTGGCTCCATCAGAGGATATCACCCTAATACTATTATCAGCGTGTCCGCCTAACCAGAAGTCAAATATTCAGGTTAGAACCAAAATACCTAATCAGTATAATTAGCAACTACTGCAAATTTAGTGCAAGTTTCTTAGATGCTGTATATGAGCTGAGAGGAAGAAGAAAACATAATCCAAATAAACAGAACTTTTTCTTGGAAAGAAGGATTTCTCATTTCCTGACATTCATGTTATACAGGTTACATTAAATAGTTTATAACGATTTTGGATTTTAAAACCATTATGTCTATAATTTTATTGTTGAAGGCAAGATTCATTCACAAACGAACAACCAATTTTGCAGAAAATGGCTGCATAGTTGAAGTGTCTATTTAAAGATCCAGCTAAAATAAATATACAGGATACTGCAATAATTGCTCAATTTGTTTGGCTTCTGCTTCAATTAATGGTTTTTCTCCTGCAAATACTCAAAGAGGTCGGAACTGTTTAAATTTATTTTTATATCTAAAAAGGTGCAACTGTATATGTCACATAAAATTTTCTGTCTTTTGCTAATATTATACTAGAACAAAGGCAAAACAAAGTGCCACACAGGTATTGTTAGCATCAAGAAAATTCCATACATTCATCGCTTTGGGAAAAAATCCTTAAAACTGATGAATGGTATGATCTAATTATCCCTTGTTGCCAGGCATGAGACACTCTAATGGTTATTAATTTTATATTAACTAATCTGATAAGAGATCTTTCACAAAAGAATACTAAAGGAAGCATATCCGAATAATCCTAGTTTGTCTATATTTACCAGTAATAATTTCTTGGTCACAAGTTATTGAGATGATAGCTTGGCTTCGAATTCCAGACACACCGAATGCCAATGCTTGAGGAAATTTCCACTCTTCACCAGTCCCTGTAGGCCCTTTGAACATGCGCATAAGTGTTCCACCACCAGAGCCTGCTGTAGCTTTTCCATGTTGAAAGAGGAATGGAGTACCATGGCCATCTGGTGTATTGGGTTGCCACTTGTGTTGTGCAACATGAGCTGCTGGTGCATTCGAATCAACAACCACAATCATATCTGATGATGCTTGAATGGCAGCCGCAGGTAGATTGCAGTATTCAGGAGATGGAACAACATATGGATTGACTACTTTTGGGTTGCGGAATATTGTCTTGACATGAAAATAAATAAATGTATTATCATTATAATCACATGCACTCATCTTCAAAAGTTTATGAAACATAAAAGGGCATTTCAAAAACATTTCAGCAGCACAAAGGTTTTGGACAAATCTTAAAACAAAGATAGAAACCCTTTATCAGCTGAACTAGATACGGTCCTCTGTTTTTTATTTTGTAACATTTTTTTTAAGCCAAAATAAGAAAGAGTGCAAAAGCATCATATGGTAAATTTGGCACCCCAAATCAACCACCTATCATTTGTAACTAACCATAGAGGTGTTAAAAGATTTTTTAACCAGAAACTAATTACTTGGTTTATCAAATTATCAAAGTGATTTAGAGATCATATATTACTAAAAAAAGTTTATTATAATGATTTTCCATTTTATTAAAATGATCCCCCTGTAACCATTTAGACAATCATCATTCATGAAAAATTTATAATTATACAAACTTTAATATTAAATTGGAAACAAAAAAATAAAGTAAAGAGGAAATAAAAAACTAATTCAGTTTATTTTTCCTCATACTAATTTGATTAATGTTATGCAGTTTCCATTTATATTGATAAAAATCATTAAAAAAAAATATGTTGATTAGAAAGCTAATCGTTAAAACAAATTGGAACTTTCAAATTTAGACGTGTACATAGGTAAATTGTAAGTAATAAAAAAAGTTTAGTTACCCAAAACAGACAAGCTGAAAAAGGATATGTAATCAGAATTACAAGCAATTAAGAATATATACAAATATGCAAACAAGTACTGATAATCTATCCCTTAAGTTAGTATTTGAAAGAATCTCTTATTATAAGAAAAATGAAATATAAAGGTTTCTCTATATTGAGACATTATTGACAAAATATGGCTTCAAATAATATGGGGAGTTGGGGTTTAGGGCAGGTAGATACCCATTCCACATCATTCATTTTGAAACAACATTATATTTTATACACACGAACACATTCAAAAGGCTGATGCTTGCTTATGTTAAAAACACAAGGATAAGCAGAAAGGGAAGCATACATAAGATGTTAGTGTCCAACTAATGCAATCAATAATTACCTGCAAGTGAAGAACTTCAGTTAATGACATCTTCTTCAAGTGAGGAACCGTCAGAAGTTGGGATGGTGTTTGTCCAAAATAGGCAATCTGATCTTGTGTAGCCCGCTGTTCCACCTTTAGTCGTCATGCACGGAAGAAAGTAAGAAGTTGCAAGAAATGGAAGATACAGAGAAATATTACACAGCACAAAACACCCGAGAAAAGCAACGAAAGTCTAGCAAGGGCTGGTTAGTTTAGTTTTGCTCAATTGAAATAAAATATAAATTTTAATGAGAATATAACAATGAGAATTATTCAGATGCTTTTCATTGGAGAAAATGAGATTTCAGTTGCTGTGTCTGAGCTAATTGCTGTGTCTAGCTCAGATACTTTTTCATAGGAGAAAATGACCAATGAGAATATAACAAGAAGTGAGTTAAAATACGAACATGAAGATTTTAATAATTTTGAATTAACGTCTTGAAAGAGATCAAAAGAGGCAATTATCTTGAAAATATGAAGAAAAAAAGGATACATACCGGGTCTGAAATTTTATCAATGTCCACTGTCCCTTCATAAGTAATATAAAAGAAAACATTATTTGCTGCGATAGCCTCTTTACCCTGTTGCTTATACCTGTATGGTCCAACTCATTAATATAATCAGGTGTAAGTTGTTAAGGAAAAATATTAAGTGAAAATTTGAAAATGAATGTTATACATATCTATAATAAAGTGAAAAGAAAGAAAAGGTTTAAATATTCATTTTGTCCTTGCAAATATAGTTTTTATTTTTTATTTTGGTTCCTGTGATTTTTTTGTTTGTTTAGATTTCATCACTGCATTGCTAGATATACCACCATTTTTTGTCTCTAACGTCAACTTGGGTTGCAAAATTGCTGATGTGGCTAACATAACTCTATTTGACACTTATGATGCGGCAATTTTTAACATGTCACTGTCTCTCTTGGGAATGGATCCTCTCACGTGCAAATTGGATCCCTTGCTGCAAATAATGTAGACAAACTTGCAGTAGATGACCCAAATCCTCTCATGTGTAATCTACACATGAGAGAGTAATGTATGATCTCCCACCATTCAAAGAAACAGAGAAACACATGAGAAATTTTTTGAATAGTGAAAGATCACACATTACTCTCTCATGTGTAAATTACATGAGAGGATCCATTCCCCTCACTCTATGACTCAACTTTGATACTCTTAAATCCCGTGAGATTTAAGACGATATGATAATGTTAAAATGAAATCCTAGTTTTAGCAGTGTCGGATTAGATCTCTCTGGCAGTTGTAAATCGCGATCTTTTTTCATATGCGACGAGACTCCGAGGCTCTTGAAGAATGAAAAGAAGAGATAAAGAATAATAACACGTTAAAAATAATAGTAGATACGGGATCAACCCATTTTATTTATATGGCTAAGAGAGAGATGAGGAAGAGAAAGCTTTAAAAATGGGAAGAGCACAAAAACGCTAATGAGTTTGCAGAAAGAGGATGAAAATTTTAGGGTTGGGTGTATGATGGGGTGGTGGTGAGGGATGTATGGGAGGGAAGGGGTGGGGGAGATATATTCAAGGAAGGAGATGGGTTTTGGATGGGATTGAGATTGAGGGACGATGGGGTGGGGGTGAGTGTAGGCACCAAAAATAATGGTTTTTAATATTTTGGGTTTGACATTGTAGAGATGAAATTCAAACAAAAAATATACAACGACCATAATAAAAAGAGTATATTTCTAGGAACTAAACATATATTTAATGAAAAGAAAATTATGAATGAACAAGAGGAAGCAAATGCAAGGTTGCACAACAGCAAAGGCAGATGGAGAAACTGAAAAATGGGAAAAAGACCTACCCAAATATGAGGTCAATCCACTCATGCAAATGAGCAGACACATACTCACTCTCTAGAGCCATCATATGCTTATGAACAAAATCGACTGGATTCTCAGCCCAAGGAGGAAGTCTTACAGTATCTGGTAATGCAGGAGTAAATGACAAACAAGAGTTACAATATGCATGTGAATACAACAATGCGTTCCAAAAAATCTGTTTTAGGAAAATCTTAATAAGCATACCAAGCTTTTCTCCCAACTGTGTTGTCCCAAAATCAATTGAATTTTCATTTGTGAGGACCTCGGGGAGATAAAATAGCTCAGGAACCTAATAAGTTGAGATTGAAAAATGAAAAGAAAAAAAAAAACCTTTTAAGACGTTTCAATAAAACTATGATAAATAACCCTTCATTTGTTGAAGTTAAAAAATACCAATTCCTTCACGTCACTCATGTCCTCAAGAACTCCATTCCAAGTAGCAGAAATATCAGAAAACATCCGATCTGCATGATCAAATTTGCCACCTTGTAGATTGATTGCTAGGGTAGTGAATGGTTCAACCCTAACAAGATAATACAAAACCTGTAAAAGAAGACAATTGTAAATGGAATTGACAGTTTTCATAATCATTAATTGTGTAATTTTGATGATATTTGTAATTATGTAATTATTCTCATAATTAATTAGTCCAACTGTAGTAAGACTTAAGGTTTAAGGCTATATATCATTTTGTGTCAACATTATTTAAAGGAGAATTCTAAAAGGGAAATAACATATTTTAACCAATAGAAATTATGAGTTTAACATAGTATTAAACTAGGTTGAGATCCAAAACAGATTCCTTTATTTTCTGCGATCAAATCTTGAGTTCCTCTTTTTTTTTCTTGAAATCATAGTTCCTTGCCGACGTCAATCATAGTTTCCTTGCTATTTCTACTCGGTTTTTTCTTGAAATCTTAGTTCCTCGCCAAAGTCGATCATAGTTTTGTTGTTGTTTTTGCATTCCATGTTTTACTGTAGTCGTTTCCTAAGTTATTTGCATTTGTTTCCCTCGGCATCATGTTCACCGACAAACATGATATCCTTTTTGTCCGTCTTAATGAAAAGAACTACTCTACATAGGCATTCCAGCTCCAAATTTTTGTCAAAAGAAAAGAGCTTTGGGGTCATGTCGATGGAACCGATTATGCCCCTGAGAAGACGCAGAAGGATGCCTATGCCAAATGGGAAGTCAAAGATGCACAAGTCATGGCATGGATCATAGGTTATGTTGATCCTAATATCGTTCTCAATCTCTTACCTTTCGCTACGACATCAAAGATGTGGGACTACTTGAAGAAAATATACAACCAAGACAACACTGCTCGGCGGTTTTAGCTTGAACATCAAATTGCAATTTTTCAACAGGAAAGTCTTTCCATTTCTGAGCTTTATTCTCATTTTATGAAACATTGGGTTGAATACATTGACATTTTTTATAAAGATCTGTCAAGGGAAGAGCAAATTATTCTGCAAAAAGTTTATGAGATTACCAAACGCGATCAATTTTTTATGAAATTGAGATCTGATTTTGAAGGACTAAGATCCAATTTCATGAACCAAGCTACTGCCCCATCCTTAGATACTTGTCTCAATGAGCTGCTTCTAGAGGAACAACGTCTTCTCACTCAGACAACCATGGAACAACAAAAGGTTGTTTCTTTTCCTGTGGCATATGCGGTACAAGGCCGACCTCGTGAGCGAGACATGAGTACTGTCCAATGTTTTTGTTGCAAAGGACGTGGACATTTTGCTTCCAACTATCCTAAAAAGTTCTAAAATTACTGCAAAAAGGATGGTTAAAGAATGTCCAACCAAACCACCAAAGAAAACTGCAATAGCCTTCACCGCCTCTGCTGGTCCTTCTACAGCTCCTGTTATTGTGAACCAGCATTCACATTCCACCGTTCCAGCCTTAACCCATGAAATGGTTCAACAAATGATCATTTCCACTTTTTCTGCTTTGGGTCTTTCAGGTAACGTTTTTTCCCCAGATTCTCCTTGGTATTTTGACTCTTGGGCATCTAATCATATGACCAATAATGTTGTTGCCCTTACCAATGTTACAAGTTACTCTGGTAATCTCCAAATACAAACTGCTGATGGAAACAGTTTGCATCTTACAGAAATTTGTGATATTTCTTCATCTCCCACCAATGTTTATGTTTCCTCTGGTCTCACTAGTAATCTTATTTTAGTTGGTCAATTAGTTGACAATGATTGTAGAGTTGATTTTTCAAAATCTCATTGTCTTATGCAGGATCAACAATCAGGAAAGATGATCGCGATAGGGCCTAAAGTTGCACGCCTTTTTCCTCTTTATTCATTGTCCCCATGTTCTTTTATGCCTTTTATTTCTTGTAATTCTGCAACTGTTGATTTCCAAACATGGCATAAACGTCTTGGTCACCTAAACTCAAATGTAGTTCATGACTGGATTAAATCTGCAGTTGACAATAAAAATTGCCCATCTCTAAGTGCTATTAAATTTGATTGCATTTCTTGTAAACTTGGTAAGAGTAAAATTCTACCGTTTCCAATTCCTCAAACAAATGTGAATCAATCTTTTGACATGATACATAGTTATTAATGGAGAATTGCACCTGTTATATCTCATGCTCATTATAAGTACTTTATCACTTTTATTGATGACTATAGTCATTTTACATGGGTTTATTTTTTGCGCTCCAAAGTTGAAGCATTTTCTGCATTTAAATTTTTCTATGCCTACGTTCAGACTCAATTTTCGTCTACAATTAAAATTTTGCGTTCTGACAATTGGGGGAATATACATCTTTATTTAAGGAGTTCTTGCAAACAAATGGTATTATATCACAAAGGTAATGCCCTTTTACACCTCAACAAAACAGGGTAGCGGAAAAAATAAATCGCCATCTCTTTGATGTTGTTAGTACTATCATGTTGGACTCCTTTGTACCCTCTCGATTCTGGTGTGAAGCTCTCTCCACGGTTGTCCATCTTATTATTTGGCTGCCCTCTCAAACCTTAAACAATAATTCTCCATTTTTAAGGTTATTGACAACAACCCTCTTATAGCAATCTTCGTAACTTTGGTTGTGTCTGTTATGTCCATCTTCAGCCCCAAGAACGCACCAAGCTCACAGCTCAATCTGTTAAATGTGTTTTTCTTGGTTACTCAAGCCACCAAAAAGGTTTTATATGCTATGATCGTAATCTCAATAGGATTCGGGTTTCTAGAATGTTATTTTTCAAGAGGATGCATATTTTATTCCCCTAACCAAGATACTCATTCTCCTGTATCGTCATCTGTTTTACCGTTTTTTCTAACAATTCTGCAGGAGAATCAGCCCCTAGGCCCTTTTTTGTGTACCAAAGACGTCCAAAACCTCCACAGCCTCCTCCTGATCATTCTCTGGCTGCTGATCCAGTATTTCAACAAGAACCAGCAGCTTTACGTCGCAGTACTCGCGCTCGTAATCCTCCAAAAAGTATGATTCATCTTCACCTTTATCTTCGACAACAACTTTAGCTTTTGTTTTTATCCCTTCCACATATAAACAGGCTATGGAGCATAAATCTTGGCAAGATGCTATAGAGGCTGAACTTCTAGCACTAGAAGAAAATCAAACATAGGATGTTCCCTGTCCCTCATCTATTAAACCTCTTGGCAGTAAATTTGTATTCACTATAAAGCTTTGTTCAGATGGATCTATAGATCGCTACAAGGCTCGGTTAGTAGTTCTTGGAAATAAGCAAGAACTTGGCCTCGATTATGATGAGACATTTGCACCTGTGGCCAAAATGACTATAGTGCCCACTATTCTAGCCATTGCTTCATCTAAATCTTGGCAAATAAACCAACTGGATGTCAAGAACGCCTTTCTTTATAGTGACCTCAAGGAGGAAGTTTACATCAAACTTCCTACGGGTATGACTTCCACTTTACCTAATAATGTTTGGAAACTAAAACGTTCTTTGTATCGGTTAAAACAAGCACCAAGAGTGTGGTTTAAGAAGTTTAGAACAAACACTTCTTGACTTTTCCTACATCCAAAGCAACTATGATCCATCTCTATTTACACAACGAACATTAAAAGGAATCGTGATACTCCTTGTTTATGTGAATGACATTGTCATCAACGGTTCAGATCAAGAGGCAATTTATACAATCCAACAATTGTTGCATTCCACTTTCCACATGAAAGATCTTGGGCAGCTCACTTCTTGGGCTTAGAAGTACACTCCAACAAAAAAGGCATCTTTGTTACTCAAGACAAATATATTCAAGATCTAATTCATCTCATAGTCTTACCAATGCCGCTGCTGTTGACACTCCCATGAAAGTTAATGTCAAGTTAAGATGGGATAAAGGTGAACTCCTTACAGATCCCACTTTATATCAGAAGTTGGTTGGAAGTCTTATCTATCTTACCATTAGAAGACTCGGTATCTCTTTTGTTGTCTACACAGTCAGTAGATTCATGCAAAATTCTATAAATTTGCATCTTTCAGCTGCACACCGAATAATCAAATACCTATTGAGTACTCCTAGTCGCAGTCTCTTATTCTCTAATGGTGCAACAATACAACTTCAAGCATACAGTGATGCTGATTGAGCTGGTTGCCCAGACACAAGAAAATCTACCACCAGCTGGTGCATATTTTTAGGTGATGCCCATATCTCTTGGAAGTGCAAGAAACAAGATTTTGCATCTAAATCCTCTACTGAAGCAGTATACCGGTCCATGTCTATATCAAAACATTATTTAAAGGAGAATTCTCTAATGGAAATGACACATTCTTACCAATCAAAAATTCTGAATTTAACAATAATAACCATTAACCATGCAAAATCAGCAACATAAACACAATCATTAGATATGACAAGTTTTACACGTGGGGAAGTTGCTTCTATTGCTACTTTAGAAAAACAAAAAAATATCGCATATTGTAATAGACCACTGAAATTATGGAGTTTTAGATAACGCGAGGAGAGAAAAATAAAACTGTAAATGTGGTTTATGAATAATCATTTGATGACACAACAATTAAGCACTAACTCTAATCTATAGGGATACAAGACTCGTAATCTTAATGTCATTATATTTTTCTAATATTCTAACACAGACTGTACTTATCGTATCTCCTAAAGCAATTCTGTAATCATCTAGAATATAAATATTATAAATAACTACAATTGTACTATTATAAATATAAATATTATTAACTACAATAACTACAATTGTACTATTATAAATATAAATATTAATTGTTGTGGCAGGGCCAAGATCCAATATTGCTACCGAAAGCCCTCTACCTTCCTAACCACACTCCTCATATTGGAGATATCTCCTCCAGTTTGATCTCAACCACTAAATTCTGCATCTCCAGTATCACCGGTGATGTCAATTGATAGGTATCTTATATGTACTTGTAGTTGTAGGCCCAATTGTCCAAGGTCCAGTTAAAGTTATCCAAAAGGAAAATTAGAGAAAAGGGAATAGTTAGTTATAAAAGGTAGTGTTGAGAGAGGGAAGTTATCATACTGCATATTTTCTATTAGAACCTTTAAGGTTGGGCATAGAGAGAATTATCTCTTCTATGAGGAGCGTTTGCTCTGGGATTACGGTGGTTAATCTTCTGTAATATTTCAGTTTCAATAAATAATACTTCTTTCTTTACTTTCTTTACTTTCTTTATTTGGGTTCCTATCATCGATTCATTTGACACACACTATATTGGAAAAACTCAATGACTGCAACTTTCTTCTTTGGGTTCAGCTAGTACAGCCAATGAGCAAAGTTCATCCTCGATCTTTACCATTATCTTTTGCATTCTCGCTTTCATTCCTGTCCAAACATGACAGTGATATCGGCAAAGATAATAAAGCTTACCTTGTGTGAGAGAAGCAAGACCGGTTGCTCCTCTCATGGCTTATATCGTCGTCCCTCTCCAACAGCTTTTCACTTCTTCATTCTTGTACGCTAAAACTTTTCCTTTAACTTGAACGGTACCTTCGTATAATATAAAACCCCCGAGCCTCTCCTCCATTTCATCCACCCGGCTTGAACATGAAGGTTTACATCTCTCTATTTCTCCATCGTTATGTACAATTGACCCCAGATATGTAAATCATGTGACTTGTGGTATGATATAGTCTCTAACTTTTACCTCTGGAACTAGATGTGTTTTGCCTTTTGCTACACTTACATTTCATATACTGTCTTACTTCTACTCAAACGAAAACAATATACTTCCAAAGCTTGCCTCCAAGTCTCTAACTTCCCATTATTACCTTTCTCGTCTCTCCAGGTAAAACTATATGATCTACAAAAAGCACACATCACGGTGCTAGCTCTTAAATGTGCTGTAAAGTACATCCAAGACCAAGGCAAAAATATAGGGGCTTAAAGTTGACTCTTGGTGCAATCCTATAATTATTAGGAATTCCTTTGTGGTTGTACCCTGCGTACTCACACTAGCTGTGGCCCCGTCATACACATCTTTGATTGCCCCAAAATAGGCAATCGAAACCTCTTTGTTTTCTAGGACTTTCTACAAAACCTCTCTTGGCCCCCTATCATACAACTTCTCCAAATCAATCAAAGATCATGTTTAGACATTTTTTATCAGTCTCATTGCTCCATCATCACTAGTCATAGCAAGTAATTTGCTTCCATGTAGCACCATGCATCATTATCTAGAATATGCAAACCAACTACTATAATAAAGAAAAACAAGTATTTTTGGAAAAAAACAGACAAGAAAAAATAGGGCAAACCCACTGTTCCTGCACTTGAATAGTGTGACCCATAATGGAATTTGGGGATGATAGGATCGTCAAAGCTAGTGTATCTCTCTTGAAACTTTTTCAATCGATCTGGGTTAAGTGCACCAACCGGCTGCACAATGTCAAAAGCATTAATAATTTAAAAAACATATAACTATTTCTGTTGACATATAGCAATCAGATCTGATATGATTGTGTTTATTAGTTGATTTTCTATTTAAGTTTATTTATATTTTGGGAAATAATCAAATCACTCTGATTTGATTTATTTCCTAATTTATTTTTACTTTATTCTGCATTCATTAGATAGCTGGCAGCATTGTATATATATATATTTGTACTGTTTCTGTTTCAATAATAATAATAAGAAATTTTCCTTCCCTCCTGTTTTAACCTAGCTGCACCCTAAAACACATGGTATCAGAGCTTCGGCTCTGATCCTGTGGCAGCTCACCATGTCCTTACAAACTGAAAAAAATTGTTCCTCCACTACTACAATACCAGAAAAAAATTCTGGTGACCCTAAAATCGTGTCAACCCCTACCACAAATGATCCACTATCCATAAACTCTGGTTTACAGCTTCTAATCCAAAAGCTGAATGGCAGAAACTATGTTGAATGGGCCCAGACTGTGAAGTTAGCTCTTGATGGCAAGGAAAAGTTAGGCTACTTGACTGGAGATACTCCTCAACCAGAGAAGACCGATCCAGCCTACCAAAAATGGAAGTCAGAGAACTCCCTAATCATTGGGTGGCTGATTCACTCAATGGAATCTTCCATTGGGAAGCCCTACCTATTCATTTCCACTGCAAAAGAGGTGTGGGAAGCTGTACGCGATTGCTATTCCGACTTGGAGAACTCCTCACAGATTTATGAACTTAAAACTCGTTTGTGGCAGTCCAAACAAGGAGATAAAAATGTCACAACATTCTTTAATCTCATGGTTGTCCTTTGGCAGGAGCTTGACCAATGTTATGAGGATGATTGGGAGAATTCCAAAGATGCAAACAGATTTAAGAAAAGAGAAGAGAGTGATAGGGTTTATATGTTTCTAGCAGGACTCAATCCAGAACTTGATGAAGTCCATGGTCGAATTTTGGGCAGAAAACCGTTGCCTTCATTGAGGGAAGTATTTTCTGAAGTAAGGAGGGAGGAATCCAGAAAGAAAGTTATGCTGCAAAACTCTGATAGTACAAGGGTGCAAGAAACTGAGAGTTCGGCTATGGCTGCAAAGGGATACGAAGCAGATGGAGAAAGAAAAAAACGACCTTGGTGTGATCATTGTAGACGACCATGGCACACTAAGGAAACTTGTTGGAAACTTAATGGAAAACCACCCAACTGGAAGAAGAAGCCAAATGGAAAGGGTAAGGCCTTCCAAGCTGCAAATGGAGAAAATGTGGAGAATAAAGTTAACTCTGAGACATCTCCTTTCTCTAAGGAACAACTAGAGCACCTGTATAAGCTCTTTACCTCTATGTCAGTTACTTCTTCATCCTCTCTTGCTCAAAAAGGTATCTCTTTCTCTTCTGCTCTTTTGAGTTCCAAACCAAATTCAAAAACTCCATGGATCATCGATTCTGGAGCCACTGATCATATGACAGATTGCTCAAAATTGTTTTCCACTTATAGTACTTGTGCAGGTCATAAAAAGGTAAAGATAGTTGATGGTACTTTTTCCACCATAGCTGGAGTTGGTTCTATTCCTATTTCAAAAACTCTAACTCTTCACAATGTCCTTCATGTTTCAAATTTGTCATGTAACTTGCTGTCCATAAGCAAATTAACACAAGATCTTAACTGTTTGGCTATTTTTAACCCAGTTAATTGTCAATTTCAGGAGTTGAAATCGGGGAGGATGATTGGCAGTGCTAAAGAGGTCAATGGTCTCTATCTCTTCGATGATGAGGCTGATCTTAAAGAGGAATTTCATAGTAATTGTCTCAACTCAGTTTTGGTTCATAATAATGAGGAAATAATGTTATGGCATTATAGGCTAGGACACCCAAATTTTTTGTATTTGAAGCACTTATTTCCCAAGTATTTTAAGAATAAAAATCCAGATCAGTTTTTTTATAAAGTTTGCCAATTTGCAAAGCATCATCGTTCTTCCTATTCTCCTCAGGTGCATAAACCATCTAGTCCATTCACATTAATTCATAGTGATGTTTGGGGACCTTGTAGGGACCCTACTCCTAATGGAAGAAGATGGTTTATTACCTTCATAGATGATCACACTCGATTAACTTGGGTTTACTTAATGACAACAAAATCTGAAGTTGAAAGTATTTTCAAAAGTTTTTTTCAAATGATTTTGACCCAATTTCAAGTAAAAATCAAAATTCTCCGTAGTGATAATGGAAGGGAATATTTTAATAAACACTTAAATGAGTTTTTCCTACAACAAGGTATCATTCATCAAAGTTCATGTGTGGATACTCCACAACAAAATGGAGTGGTTGAACGAAAAAATAAACATCTCCTTGAAGTTGCTAGGGCATTGTTGTTTCAAAATAAGGTTCCAAAGTATCTTTGGGGAGAAGCAATTCTCACTGGAACATATTTAATAAATAGGATGCCTACCAAAATTTTAAATTACAAAACTCCTTTTGATGTTTTCACATGTCTATTTCCTAATAATAAACTTTCATACACTCTACCCCTAAAGATATTTGGATGTACTGTTTTTGTTCATATTCATGATCCGAATCAAGGAAAACTTGAGCCTAGAGCAAGAAAATGTGTTTTTATTGGCTATGCAACCAATCAAAAAGGATACAAATGTTTTGAACCTATTTCCAAAAAGATTTTTGTGACTATAGATGCCACTTTCTTTGAAAAAACTCCTTTTTTTGGTAATCATCTTCAAGGGGGGATAATTAAAGAAGATGATGTTCAATATTTAAAAATTGCAAATTTGGATTTTCTAAACAATTTGGAAAAAACAGATTGTGAGAAAAGTAACATAACAGAATCCTATTTGAAAATACTAGAAATTGAGGAAAATAACAAAACAAAATCTTTGGGTGAATCTAGTCAAGAAAGCCATGAACATAATATTCAAGAAAATGTTTTGACAGAACCAGAAGTTGAGAATGAGGCAGTTGAGATTGGTAACGAAGGTATCCAACCATTTGACCACGTATACTTAAGAAAAAAAGTGCCTCAGAGAAGAGAACCTCAACACTGCCAAACATCCAAGGATCCAACAGGTACGAGTCTTTCTAGTTCTGTTGTACCCTTTCAAAATTCTGAAAATTTTGATCATAATAATCTTGTCTTTGCTGAACCTGTTCCCAATGATTTTGTTCCTTTAGAACCTACCTTTGATGATTCTAGTCTACCCATTGCTGTTAGAAAAGGGATAAGAGCATGTACAAAACATCCTATCAGTAACTTTATATCTTATGACAAATTGTCCCCCACATTTAGAGCTTTTACTTGTGAACTGACAAAAACAGAGATCCCAAGAGATATACAACAAGCTCTAAGGGTTCCTAAGTGGAAAGAAGCTGTCTTGGAGGAGATGAGTGCTCTTATAAAAAATCAAACTTGGAAAGAGGTGGATCTACCTAGGGGAAAGAGAACTGTGGGGTGCAAATGGGTGTTTACCATAAAACACAAGGCTGATGGATCAGTAGAGAGGTATAAGGCCAGGCTAGTTGCCAAAGGCTTTACACAAACTTATGGTATTGATTACTCAGAAACTTTTGCTCCTGTTGCAAAACTTAACACCATTAGAGTTCTTTTATCTTTAGCGGTTAACTTGGATTGGCCATTACAGCAGCTAGACGTAAAAAATGCGTTTTTAAATGGAGATTTAGAGGAGGAAGTCTATATGGATTCACCCCCGGGGTTTGAATTTAAATTCAACCAAAAGGTCTGCAAGCTTCAGAAGTCTCTTTATGGCTTGAAACAGTCACCTCGAGCGTGGTTTGAAAGATTCACCTAATTTGTTAAGAAGCAGGGATATTCTCAATGTCAAAGCGATCACACCATGTTTGTGAAACATTCTTCTGAAGGTAAAATGGCTATATTGATCGTTTATGTAGATGATATTGTTATCATTAGGGATGATTCTAATGAAATAAAAAATTTGAAGGCATCTCTTGCTGCTGAGTTTGAAATTAAAGATCTTGGGTCTTTAAAATATTTTTTGGGAATGGAAGTTGCAAGATCAAAGAAAGGGATTGTTGTATCACAACAGAAATATATTTTAGACCTTCTAAAAGAAACCGGGATGATGGGTTGTAGTCCAGCTGATACTCCAATAGATCCTAATCAGAAAATTGGTAGTGATGGCAGTGGTGATCCAGTGGATACATCTCGGTATCAAAGATTAGTAGGAAGACTAATTTATCTATCTCATACTCGTCCAGATATAGCCTTTGCTGTTAGCTTAGTGTGTCAGTTTATGCATTCACCTCATGAAGAACATTTAGAGGCTGTTTACCGTATTCTAAGGTATCTCAAAAGTTCCCCCGGAAGGGGACTGTTTTTCCAAAAAACTGATCAACAAGGCATTGAGGTATTTACTGACGCAGATTGGGCAGGGTCCATCACGGATAGAAAGTCAACATCTGGTTACTGCACATTTGTTTGGGGAAACTTAGTTACTTGGAGGAGCAAGAAACAAAATGTAGTAGCTAGAAGCAGTGCTGAGGCAGAGTATAGGGCAATGGCCCAAGGTGTTTGTGAAATCCTATGGCTTCAAAGAATCTTAGAAGAGCTTAAACTTCCTATAAATCTTCCAATGAAGCTGTATTGCGACAACAAGGCAGCAATTAGTATTTCTCAAAATCCTGTTCAACATGACCGAACCAAACATGTTGAAATTGATCGACATTTTATAAAAGAGAAAGTAGATGCAGGTCTGATTTGCATGCCTTTTGTCCCTACTTCACAACAAGTTGCTGATATCCTTACCAAAGGACTGTTCAGACCCAGTTTTGAATTTCTTGTAAGCAAGTTGGGCATGCTAGACATATATGCACCAACTTGAGGGGGGGGTGTTGACATATAGCAATCAGATCTGATATGATTGTGTTTATTAGTTGATTTTCTATTTAAGTTTATTTATATTTTGGGAAATAATCAAATCACTCTGATTTGATTTATTTCCTAATTTATTTTTACTTTATTCTGCATTCATTAGATAGCTGGCAGCATTGTATATATATATATATTTGTACTGTTTCTGTTTCAATTATAATAATAAGAAATTTTCCTTCCCTCCTGTTTTAACCTAGCTGCACCCTAAAACACAATTTTCCTTTGAACTGATTGAAGGAACATTCACAATACCTTTGAAAGATCCCGGTAAGAAGAAGAATTAGAAAGATCCAAGCTCTCTGAACTATAATCAGAAAGAATCCAGGGGAAAACTGGATACTGCAGAAAATAAATAATACTGATGAGGTAAATAACATTAACATAGGATTGAAGAGTTTGAATTTTAATAATTGAAAGCAATAAAATAAGAAGACTACCTGTGTTATATCATTATAACTACGCCCAGCCAGAGTATTGAGTTGCATTAAATACTCAAAATTACTGATCTGCACACGGCATCATAAAATCTATGTACATAAGCCACAAGTGCTTAAATTATTCCGAAACTGAGTGAGTGATTGGGTAGTTGTTAGTAAATATTAAGTTAAAAATACTTTAAAGATGACCAATCATGATACAAGGTTTATGTTTAGAAATGTTAATTTAGTATCACTTTCAAGATATAGTTTTGGATTGTATTAAGAGTCACATTATGTATTAAATTACCAAAGGAGATAGAAAATGATTGAGAATGATGTTTGATTGAGGTAAAACTATCTCTAAAAGCTTTTTGAAATAATATAAAGCAATACTTTCTAATGCTTATATTGTAGCTTTCATGAGGAAAAAGCTGTTTTGTAATATGAAAAAATTATTAAAAACTAATGGATTGAACTAAACATATAATTAAGCAATCCTAAACATAAAATAATATTTTTTGAAGAGTTAAGGCACACTTCTTACCTCCCACCTAACCCACCGCTCCATAAGCTGAGTTCTTTTTAAAAGTTGTTCTGGCCTCTAAAAAAATAAATTATCGTTATCCTATGTGCAAATGAAGATAAATTTAAAGTTTGCTGAAAAGATAATACCTGAGTTGCTAAATGTATATTGTTTAAATGAGGAGGACGTGCATGAACAATTGCTCTATATGCATTTCTCCGCCCCTCACTACTCTGTAGATGACGATTTGGTAAAGGAAATAAGTATTAGAATTTTATGTTTGCAAAACATAACAATCATTGGTATTCCTCAAAACCAAAAAAATAAGTACAAAATTAAAAAAGTGATACCCCAAAGTCAAAGAAGAAGTTTGAACGGTCCACCATAAATAGCTCCAGTGCACTTCTTCTAAGAAGATATCTGTAACAGGAACCAATTACTGACAAACAACAGAAAACATTTTAATTTCTTTCAAATATACAGTCTGAATGGACAATAATTGAATAATCATAAGGAAATGCTTGTTTTTACAAAAGATAACCACAAGAAAACCCACGAAAAAAAATGTGATTAGTTGATTCCATCAATACCATCCTTGTTTTCAGCCAAATATCGGATTTAGAGCATGAGCTCTTTAAAGCCTTAGACCTGTTAATTCTTGCATTTCTTGACATAAATGGTTCGTAACAAATAGAATCTTTATAAGTACAATAATGGAAACTATCAAGCAGAAAACCAAAAGAAGCTAAGCAAAAAGAGTAGAAGCAACCTCTAGAGAAGAAAATTGTTTGGATTCCCAGAACAGGTATAACAGTGGTCATAAAAAGGTTCAAGAGAATTGAAATCGAAAAAGTGCAATTGTATTTAACACTGAAACAGAAAATCACCATAAACCACGGCCTATGGCTCATCATAAATGTTTCTCTGGCCAAAACTATGTAACAAGCTCTCCAGGTTTCTCTCTCCACATCCCCTTTTTTTATTCTTCCATTCCTTCTATCAAATTTAATGCCAGCTCACCCTCACTACCTTATTTTTGTTTGACATATCATACATTGGCCCATCTGTTACAACAGCACTAATAGTTTCTGCAGTAAACCATCCTCATAGCCTCTAGCATTGCCCTCCTTTGAAAGCATAGCCTTGTCCCCAAGGCTGAATTTTGGAAATTGACCTTGATGAACAGATTCATCCTCCCAAGTCGTATCCTGGCTATAACATCCTTATGTTATGGCCTCTAAATATCCGCCCTTGATTATCTACCTATTAGCCAAGACAGTCTAGGGTATAATGGAATCTGCCAACTCTACTTCCATTGCAACGTTCCTTTTGAAATTTGGCGGAACACTATTCTTACTGGTAGTCATCTTTCTTTTGGCTTTTGGATTTCATACATGGTTGCAGATTTTAATAGTGTTCTAATCTCCTCCATTGATTTTAATCCAATGGTTCGAAAGACTCCTCTCACTCTCATAAAAAAATATCATTCTCACTACATATATCCCCTATATCTATATGTATATAGATAAAAATATAAATCAAAATGAGCACCATAAAAACAATAATCATAATCCAAATGACTAGAAGTATAGAAGATGAATGAATCATTAACAGTTAACAAGATGAATTCACCTCCGGCTATAAACTTGATGAAGAGATGACATCAACCAGCTATGATCCTTCCCAACTGCAGAATTGAAATTCAAGCCATCCATGGTAGGGCCGGTCTCATTGTTATCAACTAAAAAATTTATCCTCCTACTGGTTACCTACAATAAGACAATAGCAATTCACAGTAATGCAATTGCAATATCTAAAAAAAGAAACGATTTCACATCCTTGATGCATCTTTTCCATGATGAAAATCCATGCAAATCTACAACTCAAGGCTTTAAAGACCTCCAATATATTTCCATGTATTTTGGTTCTGGGAAGCATCCAAAAACTACAAAAACCATGGGTAAAAGAAGACAGTAACAAAATCCCATGTATCATGGGCCAGTGAATTAACCAAACAAAAAATTAAATATATCGCTTCATTCGTGTATGTGAAAAGTTTACTTATGACATTTTGCAGGCTTGTAGGTTGAAGAAAGCCAATTCTGCTATTTTGTTTTGGATCCTTTTTGGTGATGGCGAATATTTGGTTTGAGTATAATTCTAGTAAACAATAAAATATGTGACAGTGTGCAACTTACACCACAGTTTGGTACATTTGGTTTCAGTGTAGCCCTCATATTTTAAAGATTTCTATTTCTATGGCACATCACTTGATTCGGGATAATGGTAAGATTAGGCATTTGGCTTCCATTTGATGTAAAGCACAAAGACTCTTTAATGCTGTTTACTTAAAGGATTTATTGGGGGTTTGGGAAGCCTTGCCCCATTAATGTTCTCTTAACTTCGATGCTTTGTTATGTAGCACTCCTTACAAAAAAAAGAGGTCTATAAGATAATAATCAGATATAAAATTTTAATTTACTAACATCAATTGCAAAATATGCCTAGCACCCATGAAGCTCTAACAGGACTACTTTAAATAAAAAAACCATTGTAAATTCTTCATTATTTTTAACATCAATTAAATGGCACTTGATCCAAACTGAAGGTATCTACCAAACCAAAATGTAAATAATGTAAACAACCATTTCATTAATAAATTATTATTTGTGTAGAAAATTGAAACACACTTTCATTGCTTGTAACAACCTTTAAATACAAGAAATTGATAATCATGAATTAATAAAAATAAAACTACCCATTAATTTGTAACAATTCATTACCTCCCATAATTCCTATAATTAAAACTCATAACCATAGAAATTCTAAAATAAACTCTAACAATAGGTGCTGATCAATATTAATTAACACTCCTCCTTGGATCAATAGCTATTAACACCATGTTTCTCTCTCAAGTTCTCAAACCTTCCTTTTGGAAGAGCCTTTGTAAAGATGTATGCCAATTGGTCTTCTGGCTTGCAATATTGTAATAAGACTTCTTCTTCCTTTTGAACTTATCTAAGAAAATAGAGCTTAATATTGAAGTACATAGTCTTCTCATGAAAGATTGAATTATTAGAGATTGCAATTGCTACTTGATTATGTTGACATATAGCAATCAGATCTGATATGATTGTCTTTATTAGTTGATTTTCTATTTAAGTTTATTTGTATTTTGGGAAATAATCAAATCACTCTGATTTGATTTATTTCCTAATTTATTTTTACTTTATTCTGCATTCATTAGATAGCTGGCAGCATTGTATATATATATATTTGTACTGTTTCAGTTTCAATAACAATAATAAGAAATTTTCCTTCCCTCCTGTTTTAACCTAGCTGCACCCTAAAACACATGGTATCAGAGCTTCGGCTCTGATCCTGTGGCAGCTCACCATGTCCTTACAAGAAACTGAAAAAAATTGTTCCTCCACTACTACAATACCAGAAAAAAATTCTGGTGACCCTAAAATCGTGTCAACCCCTACCACAAATGATCCACTATCCATAAACTCTAGTTTACAGCTTCTAATCCAAAAGCTGAATGGCAGAAACTATGTTGAATGGGCCCAGACTGTGAAGTTAGCTCTTGATGGCAAGAAAAGTTAGGCTACTTGACTGGAGATACTCCTCAACCAGAGAAGACCGATCCAGCCTACCAAAAATGGAAGTCAGAGAATTCCCTAATCATTGGGTGGCTGATTCACTCAATGGAATCTTCCATTGGGAAGCCCTACCTATTCATTTCCACTGCAAAAGAGGTGTGGGAAGCTGTACGCGATTGCTATTCCGACTTGGAGAACTCCTCACAGATTTATGAACTTAAAACTCGTTTGTGGCAGTCCAAACAAGGAGATAAAGATGTCACAACATTCTTTAATCTCATGGTTGTCCTTTGGCAGGAGCTTGACCAATGTTATGAGGATGATTGGGAGAATTCCAAAGATGCAAACAGATTTAAGAAAAGAGAAGAGAATGATAGGGTTTATATGTTTTTAGCAGGACTCAATCCAGAACTTGATGAAGTCCGTGGTCGAATTTTGGGCAGAAAACCGTTGCCTTCATTGAGGGAAGTATTTTCTGAAGTAAGGAGGGAGGAATCCAGAAGGAAAGTTATGCTGCAAAACTCTGATAGTACAAGGGTGCAAGAAACTGAGAGTTCGGCTATGGCTGCAAAGGGATACGAAGCAGATGGAGAAAGAAAAAAACAACCTTGGTGTGATCATTGTAGACGACCATGGCACACTAAGGAAACTTGTTGGAAACTTAATGGAAAACCACCCAACTGGAAGAAGAAGCCAAATGGAGAGGGTAGAGCCTTCCAAGCTGCAAATGGAGAAAATGTGGAGAATAAAGTTAACTCTGAGGCATCTCCTTTCTCTAAGGAACAACTAGAGCACCTGTATAAGCTCTTTACCTCTATGTCAGTTACTTCTTCATCCTCTCTTGCTCAAAAAGGTATCTCTTTCTCTTCTGCTCTTTTGAGCTCCAAACCAAATTCAAAAACTCCATGGATCATCGATTCTGGAGCCACTGATCATATGACAGATTGCTCAAAATTGTTTTCCACTTATAGTACTTGTGCAGGTCATAAAAAGGTAAAGATAGCTGATGGTACTTTTTCCACCATAGCTGGAGTTGGTTCTATTCCTATTTCTAAAACTCTAACTCTTCACAATGTCCTTCATGTTCCAAATTTGTCATGTAACTTGCTGTCCATAAGCAAATTAACACAAGATCTTAACTGTTTGGCTATTTTTAACCCAGTTAATTGTCAATTTCAGGAGTTGAAATCGGGGAGGATGATTGGCAGTGCGAAAGAGGTCAATGGTCTCTATCTCTTCGATGATGAGGCTGATCTTAAAGAGGAATTTCATAGTAATTGTCTCAACTCAGTTTTGGTTCATAATAATGAAGAAATAATGTTATGGCATTATAGGCTAGGACACCCAAATTTTATGTATTTGAAGCACTTATTTCCCAAGTATTTTAAGAATAAAAATCCAGATCAGTTTTTTTGTGAAGTTTGCCAATTTGCAAAGCATCATCGTTCTTCCTATTCTCCTCAGGTGCATAAACCATCTAGTCCATTCACATTAATTCATAGTGATGTTTGGGGACCTTGTAGGGACCCTACTCCTAATGGAAGAAGATGGTTTATTACCTTCATAGATGATCACACTCGATTAACTTGAGTTTACTTAATGACAACAAAATCTGAAGTTGAAAGTATCTTCAAAAGTTTTTTTCAAATGATTTTGACCCAATTTCAAGTAAAAATCAAAATTCTCCGTAGTGATAATGGAAGGGAATATTTTAATAAACACTTAAATGAGTTTTTCCTACAACAAGGTATCATTCATCAAAGTTCATGTGTGGATACTCCACAACAAAATGGAGTGGCTGAACGAAAAAATAAACATCTCCTTGAAGTTGCTAGGGCATTGTTGTTTCAAAATAAGATTCCAAAGTATCTTTGGGGAGAAGCAATTCTCACTGGAACATATTTAATAAATAGGATGCCTACCAAAATTTTAAATTACAAAACTCCTTTTGATGTTTTTACATGTCTATTTCCTAATAATAAACTTTCATACACTCTACCCCTAAAGATATTTGGATGTACTGTTTTTGTTCATATTCATGATCCGAATCAAGGAAAACTTGAGCCTAGAGCAAGAAAATGTGTTTTTATTGGCTATGCAACCAATCAAAAAGGATACAAATGTTTTGAACCTATTTCCAAAAAGATTTTTGTGACTATGGATGCCACTTTCTTTGAAAAAACTCCTTTTTTTGGTAATCATCTTCAAGGGGGGATAATTAAAGAAGATGATGTTCAATATTTAAAAATTGCAAATTTGGATTTTCTAAATAATTTGGAAAAAACAGATTGTGAGAAAAGTAACATAACAGAATCCTATTTGAAAATACTAGAAATTGAGGAAAATAACAAAACAAAATCTTTGGGTGAATCTAGTCAAGAAAGCCATGAACATAATATTCAAGAAAATGTTTTGACAGAACCAGAAGTTGAGAATGAGACAGTTGAGATTGGTAACAAAGGTATCCAACCATTTGACCATGTATACTTAAGAAAAAAAGTGCCTCAGAGAAGAGAACCTCAACACTGCCAAACATCCAAGGATCCAACAGGTACAAGTCTTTCTAATTCTGTTGTACCCTTTCAAAATTCTGAAAATTTTGATCATAATAATCTTGTCTTTGCTGAACCTGTTCCCAATGATTTTGTTCCTTTAGAACCTACCTTTGATGATTCTAATCTACCCATTGCTGTTAGAAAAGGGATAAGAACATGTACAAAACATCCTATCAGTAACTTTATATCTTATGACAAATTGTCCCCCACTTTTAGAGCTTTTACTTGTGAACTGACAAAAACAGAGATCTCAAGAGATATACAACAAGCTCTAAGGGTTCCTAAGTGGAAAGAAGCTGTCTTGGAAGAGATGAGTGCTCTTATAAAAAATCAAACTTGGAAAGAGGTGGATCTACCTAGGGGAAAGAGAACTGTGGGGTGCAAATGGGTGTTTACCATAAAACACAAGGCTGATGGATCAGTAGAGAGGTATAAGGCCAGACTAGTTGCCAAAGGCTTTACACAAACTTATGGTATTGATTACTCAGAAACTTTTGCTCCTGTTGCAAAACTTAACACCATTAGAGTTCTTTTATCTTTAGCGGTTAACTTGGATTGGCCATTACAGCAGCTAGATGTAAAAAATGCGTTTTTAAATGGAGATTTAGAGGAGGAAGTCTATATGGATTCACCCCCGGGGTTTGAATTTAAATTCAACCAAAAGGTCTGCAAGCTTCAGAAGTCTCTTTATGGCTTGAAACAGTCACCTCGAGCGTGGTTTGAAAGATCCACCCAATTTGTTAAGAAGCAGGGATATTCTCAATGTCAAAGCGATCACACCATGTTTGTGAAACATTCTTCTGAAGGTAAAATGGCTATATTGATCGTTTATGTAGATGATATTGTTATCACTGGGGATGATTCTAATGAAATAAAAAATTTGAAGGCATCTCTTGCTGCTGAGTTTGAAATTAAAGATCTTGGGTCTTTAAAATATTTTTTGGGAATGGAAGTTGCAAGATCAAAGAAAGGGATTGTTGTATCACAACAGAAATATATTTTAGACCTTCTCAAAGAAACCGGGATGATGGGTTGTAGGCCAGCTGATACTCCAATAGATCCTAATCAGAAAATTGGTAGTGATGGCAGTGGTGATCCAGTGGATACATCTCGGTATCAAAGATTAGTAGGAAGACTAATTTATCTATCTCATACTCGTCCAGATATAGCATTTGCTGTTAGCTTAGTGAGTCAGTTTATGCATTCACCTCACGAAGAACATTTAGAGGCTGTTTACCGTATTCTAAGGTATCTCAAAAGTTCCCCCGGAAGGGGACTGTTTTTCCAAAAAACTGATCAACAAGGCATTGAGGTATTTACTGACGCAGATTGGGCAGGGTCCATCACTGATAGAAAGTCAACATCTGGTTACTGCACATTTGTTTGGGGAAACTTAGTTACTTGGAGGAGCAAGAAACAAAATGTAGTAGCTAGAAGCAGTGCTGAGGCAGAGTATAGGGCAATGGCCCAAGGTGTTTGTGAAATCCTATGGCTTCAAAGAATCTTAGAAGAGCTTAAACTTCCTATAAATCTTCCAATGAAGCTGTATTGCGACAACAAGGCAGCAATTAGTATTTCTCAAAATCCTGTTCAACATGACCGAACCAAACATGTTGAAATTGATAGACATTTTATAAAAGAGAAAGTAGATGCAGGTCTGATTTGCATGCCTTTTGTCCCTACTTCACAACAAGTTGCTGATATCCTTACCAAAGGACTGTTCAGACCCAGTTTTGAATTTCTTGTAAGCAAGTTGGACATGCTAGACATATATGCACCAACTTGAGGGGGGGTGTTGACATATAGCAATCAGATCTGATATGATTGTGTTTATTAGTTGATTTTCTATTTAAGTTTATTTATATTTTGGGAAATAATCAAATCACTCTGATTTGATTTATTTCCTAATTTATTTTTACTTTATTCTGCATTCATTAGATAGCTGGCAGCATTGTATATATATATATATTTGTACTGTTTCTGTTTCAATAATAATTATAAGAAATTTTCCTTCCCTCCTGTTTTAACCTAGCTGCACCCTAAAACACATGGTATCAGAGCTTCGGCTCTGATCCTGTGGCAGCTCACCATGTCCTTACAAACTGAAAAAAATTGTTCCTCCACTACTACAATACCAGAAAAAAATTTTGGTGACCCTAAAATCGTGTCAACCCCTACCACAAATGATCCACTATCCATAAACTCTGGTTTACAACTTCTAATCCAAAAGCTGAATGGCAGAAACTATGTTGAATGGGCCCAGACTGTGAAGTTAGCTCTTGATGGCAAGGGAAAGTTAGGCTACTTGACTGGAGATACTCCTCAACCAGAGAAGACCGATCCAGCCTACCAAAAATGGAAGTCAGAGAACTCCCTAATCATTGGGTGGCTGATTCACTCAATGGAATCTTCCATTGGGAAGCCCTACCTATTCATTTCCACTGCAAAAGAGGTGTGGGAAGCTGTACGCGATTGCTATTCCGACTTGGAGAACTCCTCACAGATTTATGAACTTAAGACTCGTTTGTGGCAGTCCAAACAAGGAGATAAAGATGTCACAACATTCTTTAATCTCATGGTTGTCCTTTGGCAGGAGCTTGACCAATGTTATGAGGATGATTGGGAGAATTCCAAAGATGCAAACAGATTTAAGAAAAGAGAAGAGAATGATAGAGTTTATATGTTTTTAGCAGGACTCAATCCAGAACTTGATGAAGTCCGTGGTCGAATTTTGGGCAGAAAACCGTTGCCTTCATTGAGGGAAGTATTTTCTGAAGTAAGGAGGGAGGAATCCAGAAGGAAAGTTATGCTGCAAAACTCTGATAGTACAAGGGTGCAAGAAACTGAGAGTTCGGCTATGGCTGCAAAGGGATACGAAGCAGATGGAGAAAGAAAAAAACAACCTTGGTGTGATCATTGTAGACGACCATGGCACACTAAGGAAACTTGTTGGAAACTTAATGGAAAACCACCCAACTGGAAGAAGAAGCCAAATGGAGAGGGTAGGGCCTTCCAAGCTGCAAATGGAGAAAATGTGGAGAATAAAGTTAACTCTGAGGCATCTCCTTTCTCTAAGGAACAACTAGAGCACCTGTATAAGCTCTTTACCTCTATGTCAGTTACTTCTTCATCCTCTCTTGCTCAAAAAGGTATCTCTTTCTCTTCTGCTCTTTTGAGTTCCAAACCAAATTCAAAAACTCCATGGATCATCGATTCTGGAGCCACTAATCATATGACAGATTGCTCAAAATTGTTTTCCACTTATAGTACTTGTGCAGGTCATAAAAAGGTAAAGATAGCTGATGGTACTTTTTCCACCATAGCTGGAGTTGGTTCTATTCCTATTTCTAAAACTCTAACTCTTCACAATGTCCTTCATGTTCCAAATTTGTCATGTAACTTGCTGTCCATAAGCAAATTAACACAAGATCTTAACTGTTTGGCTATTTTTAACCCAGTTAATTGTCAATTTCAGGAGTTGAAATCGGGGAGGATGATTGGCAGTGCGAAAGAGGTCAATGGTCTCTATCTCTTCGATGATGAGGCTGATCTTAAAGAGGAATTTCATAGTAATTGTCTCAACTCAGTTTTGGTTGATAATAATGAAGAAATAATGTTATGGCATTATAGGCTAGGACACCCAAATTTTTTGTATTTGAAGCACTTATTTCCCAAGTATTTTAAGAATAAAAATCCAGATCAGTTTTTTTGTGAAGTTTGCCAATTTGCAAAGCATCATCGTTTTTCCTATTCTCCTCAGGTGCATAAACCATCTAGTCCATTCACATTAATTCATAGTGATGTTTGGGGACCTTGTAGGGACCCTACTCCTAATGGAAGAAGATGGTTTATTACCTTCATAGATGATCACACTCGATTAACTTGGGTTTACTTAATGACAACAAAATCTGAAGTTGAAAGTATCTTCAAAAGTTTTTTTCAAATGATTTTGACCCAATTTCAAGTAAAAATCAAAATTCTCCGTAGTGATAATGGAAGGGAATATTTTAATAAACACTTAAATGAGTTTTTCCTACAACAAGGTATCATTC
>JBBPBQ010000002.1:45922613-46071520 GCA_037974755.1 Cicer yamashitae
TTGAAAAAACTCCTTTTTTTGGTAATCATCTTCAAGGGGGGATAATTAAAGAAGATGATGTTCAATATTTAAAAATTGCAAATTTGGATTTTCTAAATAATTTGGAAAAAACAGATTGTGAGAAAAGTAACATAACAGAATCCTATTTGAAAATACTAGAAATTGAGGAAAATAACAAAACAAAATCTTTGGGTGAATCTAGTCAAGAAAGCCATGAACATAATATTCAAGAAAATGTTTTGACAGAACCAGAAGTTGAGAATGAGACAGTTGAGATTGGTAACAAAGGTATCCAACCATTTGACCATGTATACTTAAGAAAAAAAGTGCCTCAGAGAAGAGAACCTCAACACTGCCAAACATCCAAGGATCCAACAGGTACAAGTCTTTCTAATTCTGTTGTACCCTTTCAAAATTCTGAAAATTTTGATCATAATAATCTTGTCTTTGCTGAACCTGTTCCCAATGATTTTGTTCCTTTTGAACCTACCTTTGATGATTCTAATCTACCCATTGCTGTTAGAAAAGGGATAAGAGCATGTACAAAACATCCTATCAGTAACTTTATATCTTATGACAAATTGTCCCCCACTTTTAGAGCTTTTACTTGTGAACTGACAAAAATAGAGATCCCAAGAGATATACAACAAGCTCTAAGGGTTCCTAAGTGGAAAGAAGCTGTCTTGGAAGAGATGAGTGCTCTTATAAAAAATCAAACTTGGAAAGAGGTGGATCTACCTAGGGGAAAGAGAACTGTGGGGTGCAAATGGGTGTTTACCATAAAACACAAGGCTGATGGATCAGTAGAGAGGTATAAGGCCAGACTAGTTGCCAAAGGCTTTACACAAACTTATGGTATTGATTACTCAGAAACTTTTGCTCCTGTTGCAAAACTTAACACCATTAGAGTTCTTTTATCTTTAGCGGTTAACTTGGATTGGCCATTACAACAGCTAGATGTAAAAAATGCGTTTTTAAATGGAGATTTAGAGGAGGAAGTCTATATGGATTCACCCCCGGGGTTTGAATTTAAATTCAACCAAAAGGTCTGCAAGCTTCAGAAGTCTCTTTATGGCTTGAAACAGTCACCTCGAGCGTGGTTTGAAAGATTCACCCAATTTGTTAAGAAGCAGGGATATTCTCAATGTCAAAGCGATCACACCATGTTTGTGAAACATTCTTCTGAAGGTAAAATGGCTATATTGATCGTTTATGTAGATGATATTGTTATCACTGGGGATGATTCTAATGAAATAAAAAATTTGAAGGCATCTCTTGCTGCTGAGTTTGAAATTAAAGATCTTGAGTCTTTAAAATATTTTTTGGGAATGGAAGTTGCAAGATCAAAGAAAGGGATTGTTGTATCACAACAGAAATATATTTTAGACCTTCTAAAAGAAACCGGGATGATGGGTTGTAGGCCAGCTGATACTCCAATAGATCCTAATCAGAAAATTGGTAGTGATGGCAGTGGTGATCCAGTGGATACATCTCGGTATCAAAGATTAGTAGGAAGACTAATTTATCTATCTCATACTCGTCCAGATATAGCATTTGCTGTTAGCTTAGTGAGTCAGTTTATGCATTCACCTCATGAAGAACATTTAGAGGCTGTTTACCGTATTCTAAGGTATCTCAAAAGTTCCCCCGGAAGGGGACTGTTTTTCCAAAAAACTGATCAACAAGGCATTGAGGTATTTACTGACGCAGATTGGGCAGGGTCCATCACTGATAGAAAGTCAACATCTGGTTACTGCACATTTGTTTGGGGAAACTTAGTTACTTGGAGGAGCAAGAAACAAAATGTAGTAGCTAGAAGCAGTGCTGAGGCAGAGTATAGGGCAATGGCCCAAGGTGTTTGTGAAATCCTATGGCTTCAAAGAATCTTAGAAGAGCTTAAACTTCCTATAAATCTTCCAATGAAGCTGTATTGCGACAACAAGGCAGCAATTAGTATTTCTCAAAATCCTGTTCAACATGACCGAACCAAACATGTTGAAATTGATAGACATTTTATAAAAGAGAAAGTAGATGCAGGTTTGATTTGCATGCCTTTTGTCCCTACTTCACAACAAGTTGCTGATATCCTTACCAAAGGACTGTTCAGACCCAGTTTTGAATTTCTTGTAAGCAAGTTGGGCATGCTAGACATATATGCACCAACTTGAGGGGGGGTGTTGACATATAGCAATCAGATCTGATATGATTGTCTTTATTAGTTGATTTTCTATTTAAGTTTATTTGTATTTTGGGAAATAATCAAATCACTCTGATTTGATTTATTTCCTAATTTATTTTTACTTTATTCTGCATTCATTAGATAGCTGGCAGCATTGTATATATATATATATTTGTACTGTTTCAGTTTCAATAACAATAATAAGAAATTTTCCTTCCCTCCTGTTTTAACCTAGCTGCACCCTAAAACACAGATTATCTACAAACACCTTAGTTGATTCTGCTTGAGTCATCTGTAGATCAACAAGAAAAAATTCCCAGCCACAAAGCTTAACAGTGGCTGCCGCAGCTATGAATTCTGCCTCAGTAGTTGATTGTGCCACAATATCTTGTTTCTCCGAAGACCAAGAAAACACTTCATAACCAAATGTAAAACAGAAGTCTGAAGTGCTTTTCATATCATCCAATAATCCTCCCCAATCACCGTCAGAAAATCCATGAAAATTAAATTCTTGGTTGTACTTGAACCATACTCCATAATCAATAGTTTCTTTGATATATCTAAGCACACGTTTAGCAAGCTTGAAGATGCATTTCTTTTGCACAATGTAAGAACCTTGAGAGAACATTTACAATATGCAAAATATCAAGTCTTGTTGTTGTAAGGTACATGAGGCAACCAATAAAACTTCTAAAATCAATCTCATGAACCTTTTTTCCACCATCTTTCTTGCCTAACTTCAGTTTTTATCAAAGCAAGGGTCAACTAGATTGTACCAAGTCGAGCCACTGGAGCAAATGTTTCAGAAAAATCAACTCCAAATACAGCATAGTCCTTCACTACAAGTCTTACCTTGTGCTTATTAATGGAGCCATCTGCACTGAGTTTGGTTCTAAACACCCATTTAAAATCAATAACATTTTTGTGTTGGGGTTTAGAAACCAATTCCCAAGTTTTGTTCTTCTCGATCATGTTAAGCTCCTCCTGCAATGTAGCTATCCACTTTGGACCTTTTTCTGCTTCGGTAAAATTTTCAGGCTCTAAAACAGCAGCATTACATTTTTCATATCATAAAGTAATCTAGTTCCTCTAATAGGTGGATCATTAACAGTTTCATCTCCTTTTATTAAAGATAAATCAGAAAATTGATTTTGTTCATCTTTCTCCCAACTCCATCGTTTATCTTCAACAAAATGATTGTCTCTGCTTATTAAAATCTTACTAGTTTGTGGTTCAAATACTCTACAAGCCTTTGAAGTTGTGCTATAGCCAATAAAGATTCATGCCTCATCCTTTTTATCTAATTTATCTTTTTTCACTTTTGGAACATAGGTATAACAAATACATCCAAAAACTTTAAGATTTTGAACAAAAGGTTTATGGGCATACCATGCTTTAAAAGGATTTTTCCCTTGCACAACATTTGTAGGAAGCCTATTTAGTAGAAAAATAGTAGTATTAGCAGCTTCAGCCCAAAATTTCTTTGGAAGACCTTCCACATGCATCTAGCCATCTCCATTATTGTTCTATTCTCCCTCTCAATCACTCCATTTTGTTGTGGAGCATAAGGAGTAGTAAGTTGGTGTTCAATTTCAGTCTCTTCACAGAAGGAACTGAATTGATCTAGGATATACTCGTTCCCATTGTTGGATCTTATAACTTGAATTTTACAATCACATTGATTTTCAATCCAAGCCTTAAACCTCCAAAAAACTCCTGCAACTTTAGATTTAAATCTCAAAAAATAAATCCAACACATTCTAGTAAAATCACCAATAAAGGCAACGTAATATCGACTTCCCTTTAAAAATAATTCATGTATGAATCAACTGCAATTTATGTGATGCTCTTCAATTTGATTGAAGAAATGGAAGTCTAGATTGCTTTCCATGTTGGCATGCACTACAGCTACTCACATGATCTTCTAATGACGACAAGCCTTCCACAATGTTATGTTTTTCACATACAATGGTGCAGCATAGTTGAATTTTCTCAACCTTTTGTGGCAAAGCTCAGTAGCATTAATTGGAATTGACACAGCAGCCTACACCTCCTCCATAAGATCTAAAGAGAAGCTTGTTCCCTTCATTTTGACCTTAAACAGATCATTTCCTTTTGCATCTTGAATAAACACATTTTGTTTTCAAAAAATACTTTGAAGCCCTTTTCAAGTAATTGGCCAACACTCATCAAATTTTGATTAATATCTGGTACATAAAGCACATCAGTAATGATTTTAGTACCTGAGCAGTTTTCCTTTAACTGAAATGCACTCAGCATTGCCAATTCTGACTTCTGAAATAGTTGTTTTGTCCAACTCCTTGAACAACTCTTCATCATAGGTCATGTGATATGTACATTCACTATCAATTAGCCAACTTCTCCTCTTGTTGATCTGCCACTTGAGCTTCAAAATGACATTGTCTTTTGTTCTTGCAAATTTTTACAATATGTCCAAGCTGATTGCATTTGTTGCAGCGTATATCAAACCTCTTCCAACACCTAAAATGCGAATGGTTCCTTTTTCCACAATGTTGACATGGAGGATTATTTGTCTTCTCACTTTTAGCTTTACTCCCTTTATTAGAGCTCTGTCCTTTCTCAAAATTGTTCCATTGAGCTCTTTTCTTCTTTCCTTTGTAACCTTGATTGAACTTCAGTTTAGCTTGTAAAGCACCTTCAATGGTGTCTTCCTCCCTCGTAAGTCTTCTTTGTTCTTCGGCTTGCAGAGCATACACCAATTCGGACAAAGTAATTTTTGACATATCTTTGGAAGTTTCTAAAGAAATGGTGGATTCAAATCTCTCAAGAACAATCACAAGGATTTTTTGGACTATCTCAGTTCCACGCAACCCCATATTGTTGACAATGCTTAAAAGTCTGTCAGAATACTCTTTGATTGTTTCTGACTCCTTCATTCGCTGCATCTGAAACTCTATAATTAAATTTAGCACTTGCATCCCTTTGACTTTCTCATTTCCTTCAAACTCCTGCTTGAGAAAATCCCAAATTGTTTTGACTGATTTCAGAGTCATAATTCTTGTAAAGATTGCGTAAGAAACAACAGAAAATAGATAAGATTTTGATTTTCGCTGTTTTCTCTCTTTATGATTTCTGATTTGTGCAAGCGTTGGATTGCCCGTTAATGGATCAATCACATAATCCTTCTCAACAGCCTCCAAAAGATCATTAGCATCAATATGAAGGTGATAATTCTCACCTTCATATTGCATTTTCAACTCTCAAGTAAGTGTTTGGTTGTTTGGTGGAACTCTTAACCTCACCAGGTCCCTCAAGAACAAGAATGCTCTAATTACCACTTATAGGAAATAGGAAAGAAATTCCCACAAGAATTATGAAAATGAAAACTAAAACACATACTTTCATTGCTTCTAACATCCTTTAAATACAAGAAATTGATAATCATAAATTAATAAAAATAAAACTACCCATAAATTGGTAACAGCC
This sequence comes from Cicer yamashitae, assembly GCA_037974755.1. Lineage (NCBI taxonomy): Eukaryota > Viridiplantae > Streptophyta > Magnoliopsida > Fabales > Fabaceae > Cicer > Cicer yamashitae. The sequence goes on from JBBPBQ010000002.1 coordinate 45,928,261, forward strand.
CATTATTAATTTGTAATAATCCATTACCTCCCATAATTCCTATAATTAAAACTCATAACTGTTGAAGTTGTGGGATTTTAGATAAAAGGAGGAGAGAAAATAACAAGGGTTTGAATATTATTGATAATAGTTTTATGCTAACTTGATTACAAAAGACTCAATACTAATCTCTATTTATAGATGTTAAGAATTAGAGTAAAAATATATTTATTGAAATATACCATCTCAAGAATTAGAATAAAATTATATTTATTGGAATTGAATTATATTGGCAATACATCAGATATATATATACTAGATTACTAAACAACCAAATTCTATTAGTACTCATATATAACTAAATCCCTATTAGTACTCATATATAACTAAATCCCTACTAGTACTCCTATTCAACTGAATCCCTATACTTGAGGGACATTAAACAGAAACAGGATTTTGACACTCCCCCTCAAGCTGGTGAATAGGTGATCTTCATTCCCAGCTTGAAAACAATTCTTTCAAAGTTGCTACTGCTTAGCCCTTTAGTTAGAAGATCTGCAAGGTTGTCATGGGAGGAGTTATATGGAGTGCAAATTAGGCCAAAAAGAAATCTCAAGTTGCTGCAATGAAGGCAGCAAAAAAGGGCCACAATGAAGGTGGCTAAGGATTTAGGAAAATAGAAACCGCAATGAAGGCAAAACCGCAATGAAGGTGGCAAAAAGGACCACAATGAAGGTGGCTAAGATTTCAAACCGCAATGAAGGCGGCAAAAAGGACCACAATGAAGGTGGCTAAGATTTCAGGAAAATAGAAACCGCAATGAAGGCGGCACCGCAATGAAGGCGACATGTTTATGCGGAAGCAAAGGCCACAATGAAGGTGGCTAAGGTTTCAGAAAAAAGAAACCGCAATGAAGGAGGCAAATTTATGCAGAAGCAAGGGCCACAATGAAGGTGGCTAAGTTTACCGCCATAAAGGCGGCTAGGGTTTATGCGGAAGCAAGGCTCTCAAAGATCGAGAGCTCTGATACCATGTTAAGAATTAGAGTAAAAATATATTTATTGAAATATACCGTATCAAGAATTAGAATAAAATTATATTTATTGGAATTGAATTATATTGGCAATACATCAGATATATATATACTAGATTACTAAACAACCAAATCCTATTATTACTCATATATAACTAAATCCCTATTAGTACTCATGTATAACTAAATCCCTACTAGTACTCCTATTCAACTGAATCCTTATACTTGAGGGATATTAAACAGAAACAGGATTTTGACAATAGAGAAACATAGACTCAATCCTAAACCAGGAACAAATCATAATAATAATAAGAGATATTCTACGATATCTCTTTGATTATAAACTGATCATAGGAAATAACTCAAAATACTCTAATATAATATAAAAGATATTATAAGATATTTTCTAATATTCTAACACTCCCCCTCAAGCTAAAGCTTACTAAGCTTTAGCTTGTTACATGAAAACAATGTTTTGCTCCGCAAAATAATAAAAAAGGATGGAAAGGCAACTCAGAGATGCAGGTGAGGTCGGAAAGAATTGCTGTAAATATAGCCTAGCCAGATAGCCGAAATGATCATCAGCATGAGAGAAATTCATGGCAAGCAATTCAACAAAGCAAGTTCCGTTCTTCTAAAAACTGCATTTGGAAGCTTCAAACTAATAATACGGGAGACCCAAAATATTTAAACTTGAATCTGTTTCAGAGAGAGAAAAGCGAGACCAATACATCTGAGACAAAGATGGAGCCAGTGCATCTGGGACAAATTGTCAAGCTAAAGTGAGTCATGAAAATAAAAGACACCGTCAGAATAACCATCAACGGAAGAAGAAGTTATCACTAATATGATTCATATGTGGGAAAAGGGACACCACCGAAATGATCTCGGTGGGAATAGAAGCCACTATTATAATCTATTAGTCAAGACTAAATTGCATGACAAACATCGAAGAAGAAGCAGCGTGACTCTAATGAAATGAAGCTATGATCGATCAACAGAGTGAGAAAATGCGTCCAAAATAGGAGAGATAATGGCTGTTTGAACAAGAAAACATATTTTTGTTGATCAAAATTGGAAAGTAAGGACAAATATGAAATCGCAAGGACCGAGATAGACCGACCAAGCAGTAACCAGAGCGGCGTGGGGACGCGCCGTCACGCGGTGTGGAGACGTCAGCGCGTGAGATCTAGTCGCAAGAGAGTAGCGACGCGTGAGAGTGCGTGTGACGGCTTTTGGCGACACGTTTTCGGGCGTGGGCTGATGTAGATAGAACGAAGCTGATAGAGAGATTGTTCTCTGGAAAAGCTGTTGGAAACAAGGGTGACGACAGTGGCAGCAGCGGATCTAGACAGACAATGTTGAAATGTGTGCCAAAAAAGGGTCGATAAAAACAAATAACAGTTGTTTAGGAGGCTCGCTGAAAAGAGCTGGAAAAGTATCAAAATTCACCAAGAGATCACATCGAAAAGGAGAAAACTATGATTGCATTCCCAAACTTTTGGGAACTTAGAGCAGAACAGTGGCGAGACAACTCAAGGAGGATCAAAATAAGCTCTGATACCATGTTGAAGTTGTGAGATTTTAGATAAAAGGAGGAGAGAAAATAACAAGGATTTGAATATTATTGATAATAGTTTTATGCTAACTTAATTACAAAAGACTCGATACTAATCTCTATTTATAGAGAAACATAGACTTAATCCTAAATTATGAACAAATCATAATAATAATGAGAGATATTCTAAGATGTCTTTATGATTATAAATTGATCATAGGAAATAACTCAAGATATTCTAATATAATATAAAAGATATTATAAGATATTTTCTAATATTCTAACAATAACCATAAAAATTCTATAATAAACTCTAATTATAGGTGTAGATCAATATGAATATCAATTTTCATGAAATTTATCGAATTTACATAATCGGTGATGATGAAACAATATTATTTTTCTTTCCACTTTTATTTTTGAAGTTTTCTTTTGTTCTTGTCTCTACCAGAAAGGTAGAAACCTTCTGAAAATGCTTATCCTAATTGTTGGTTCAGTTTATGCATGACGAAGGGAGCACACAGTTCTACGAAAATCTATACTTATTATGTATAAGCAAATATAATCAAGACTGTTTCAAAGTTACTTATAAATTAGATCATTAACTTACTTGGAAGGTTCCCTGTAACACCCGAAGTGGCTGGACCATTGATGATGGTAGCTCGAGAACAATTCTTTCATCACGCTCACTTGGAATACACCCAGGTGCAAAGGCTGAAGAACTCTGAACGACTCCTTTATGACTTTGAAGTTGAATAGCATTGGATTCTAAAGGCATTTGTACAGTTTCTTCAGCAGCTTCTGAAAATCTAGGCTGACTATCTGCAATACTATTGACCTTAGCATCCAAATTCTCAGTTTCCACCTGTTCTTCGTCTTTATTTATAGCCTCTATTGAGATTGCTTCTGTCGACAAAACCGGGGTTCTCTGATAATTCTTATCCCCTGAATAATCCTCATAGTTGGCTGCAGAACCTAAATGGTCAGATCCTCGGTAATTCCGCTTCATACATCTTCTCATCCGAGAAGAACTTTCCATAAAGTCTAGCTTCCAGAAAACCTGAATGTTATAAAGTAATCATCATGGTGACATCAATCACTAAAAACTTTTACCCAGATAAGATTTTGAGTGTCAGTTGGGCAGATAGAATACCCTCTAAGAATAGCCCATGAAGCAAAAAGAAAACATAAACATCACAATCAGAGCATTGGCTCAAAAGAGAAGTCAGTTTTTTATGCAAAACCAAAAACCCTATCCATAAATGCCAAATTAAAAACTCATTCTGCTTCTGAGTTCTAGGATTTTGTATACAACAAATAACAGCAAGCTATACACGCCTTCCTAGAGTTTATTTATACTTTATTAAAAGAAAACTTATGGACAGAAAGAGATGAGAAGCTACAAAGAATGCAAGTTCGGTAACAACTTAGACAGATATATCAGAGCATACACGTAGCGGGCTGTATAAATGATCTGAAAAAGGCCCAAAAATACTTCTCATCTCAATCAACTGGTGAATAAGTTTGCACCATGCGCGAATGCCAGTACTGGTTCGACGCCGAGTTATTAAATCTACACGAGCACGCCTGTCAACCTGGCAACAAAGAAATACTTAACAAACAATATCTCAATATAATCCAAAAACGATAGTATCAATTAGATAACAAACCTCAGACCGTTGTATATTCCTTGCTGAGGCAAAACTGGCAACCAGAACAGCAATAAATTTAAAAGACGATGCATTAATATCTTTCTCATATACAGACTTTGTATCAACTGGCTGCAAACATTCTGTCCAAGCAACTTCCATTGCTTCAGTAATATTCCACCTCTTAACTCGCTCCATATCACTATCACTCCTTCGCTGTGCAGATGTAGCCATTGCAACAGCACTAAGGCCTCTTCCAGAACCAATCTTTGAAAATCGCTGTCGATCACGAGCAGCTGCGAATGCAGCTGCTTTTGTTGCAGCTTTGTTCTTTGGTAGAGGTGGTGTTTTATTGGGGACTTCTAAAGGTTTTTGAAAGCTTGAAAATGTAGAAAGCCTAGCCTGTTTGCGTTCCATTAATGAGGTATCACGCCTAAGCTGGGCACTTGTTGAAGGTGTGTGACTTTCACCACCAGAAGTACCAGCTGCAATCATAGCCAATGCCATTGCAGCAGGTGGAGATGCAAAAGCAGCAGCCCATGCAGGAGATATCATAGCAAGAGCAGCCTGAAAGAAATGTCAGAATGCACAATAAGTTAATAGAGCAAAATCATGTGAATGAATAGAATATGAGCTTAATAAAGAAGTTCACTTTTAGCAGACAACTTGAACTGTCTTGAACATGTATTATTGCAGTGACTAGCAAACAAAACCAGAAGTATTCCACTTTCAATAGTTAGCACTCAGTGAAAATCCCAGTAGTCACAATTGGTAGTAGAAAGTTTCATGAAACATAAAAGTAACAATAACGAGAGAAAGTCAAATTAGTAGTAGACTGTTAGAAACTGGTATTTAAGAAACTAATGGATAGAATGATAAATTGAATATTATTGATATAAGAATTCTGCAGTAACTATCAACAGTAGCAATTACAGAACAAAAGGAAATTACATTTGCTGCAATAGGAATAATAAACTGCTAATAACCAACATAATCCTCTAGGAATTAGAGAGCCTAGTCTCTCCCAAACCAACCCAACATACAAAATTCACAATGCCTATCCCTTCCCCCTATTCTCTTTTTATTTTGTACTTAAATGGAAGTTACAAAACAGTTATTACAGCAGTTACAATATTAAAATGGCAGTTACTAACATAGACAAATCCCATCTCATTAAAAAATGGCAAGAATGAGAACAATACATGCAAATACGCATATAGACCACGGGCAACTATGGATGTATAATGCATGCACATATATCTATTTTAGTTTGTAAACATTGAAAAGCACATGCACATTAAAATACCTCAAGTGGCTGGGTGTCCACTGTGAATTCATTATCATCGACAATAAGAGGATTGAAACCATCAGCTGTTGCAAGTTCATGAATTCCAGCCAAAAGAGGTCGCCACTTTCTTAAGACAGCAGCAAATGGAGGTAAAATAGCCTCAAGGTACATTTTACGAAGAGGCTTTTTGTCTATGCTAACAGCATGGTATACCTGGATATATGTTGTACTAGTAATTACAATGGTTGTGCACAAAAGCAAGATAAATGGCACATGCTATGGATAACACATCAAGCAAAAATGAAAATTTAGAAGATGAAAATACTAACCTCGGAATACAGCACGCATGATGCTGCCAAGACTCTTTGTTTCTTAGAATCAGAAACTGGCATGTTGAGAACAGGTGAGAGAACACTGTCAAAACAAATTAACAAAATCAGACATCAATAACATATCAGGTTTAGGTGCAAAGATATAGAGCCAGAATGGAGACTCAGAATAGTAGAATATTAAATTAATATATGGTGTATTGTGATGTAATAATACAATGCACAAAACACTAATGCCTAATTATGAAAGGATTAAAGATTGATACTAGACTTCTAACCCTAATGAAACAAGCAAACAAACAACTTACTAAAGATAACATAAAATCCTTGAAAATAAAAAGGTCCAAAACAAGATAAGATCCATCCAGTCGATTCCACCTAGGATAAAATTTGGTCGTTGTTGCATCGCTTCGCATGTGATTTGCATCGCATGGTATGGTGGTGGATTCTCCTATTCTCATCCATGCTCAATTGAGTCATCCAAGTCTTACCAAGCTACAACAAATGGGGTCAAGTCTTTCAAAAGTGTTTACTTTGTCTTTGAGGGTGTTAGTTTGGAAAACATGTATGTAGTTATTTTCCTAGACAAGCTAAATTTTACATCCTCTCATACCAACTTGAGATACATGAGCAAAATATAAGATGGAAAACATTGACATCCCACATCAACAAGAGATATAACCAAATTAGTCCAACGCTCAGCTAATCCTCACGCTGAAGCTAGCTTTTGGGGTAGAGTTATGCCTAAACCCAAATTTCAAGATGGTATTAGAACCTATCCTAGATCTATTTGTCATGAATTTTGGCTTCTTACCTTTCTACTTGTTATTCCTCTCTATAAATAATGGTTACAATCTATAAAAGTAATTACCTCTAATAATTACAATATAAGGGAAAAAATCAATTTCTGATTTGTCTAACGTATTCTAGAAAAGCGGATAAATGCAATTAATGAGAGATATTATTTCTTGATCCACATCTCCCCTCAAATTGATGCGGCTGGTCAATGAGCATCAATTTGCTAACAAGAAACTGATGACGTGGGCGAGGAACAACTTTGGTAAGAATGTCTGCAACCTGCAACTTAGTACTTGTTAGAATATTAGAAAATATCTTATAATATCTATTATATTATATTAGAGTATCTTGAGTTATTTCCTAGAATCAATTTATATTCATAGAGATATCTTAGAATATCTCTCATTATTATTATGATTTGTTCCTAATTTAGGATTTAGTCTATGTTTCTCTATAAATAGAGATTAGTATTGAGTCTTTTGTAATCAAGTTATCAGAAAGCTATTATCAATAATATTCAAACCCTAATTATTTTCTCTCCTCTTTTTCTCTAAAATCCCACAACTTCAACATGGTATCTAGAGCCTATTTCGATCCTCCTTGAACGATCCCGCCTCTATTCCGCTGTCGAGTTCCCAACAGTTAGGGAATATAATCATAGTTTCTCTTTTTTCAACGTGAACATTCCTTTTTCAAACCACTATCGTGTTACATTCCAACACCGGTTTCACTCGTTTTCACTCGGTTCAGGCGACTTTTCCGGCAAACTCTGCCCTCAAAAAAAAAAAAAAAAAAGTTTAAGTTTCTTCGCTGTATCCCTTATCCGTTCCGATCACCGGCGGGTTTATCCTTAGTCTATTTAAACACATAAGCTCTCTGGCCGAAACCCTAAAACCCTTTTTTCACGCATCGAAACCCTAATCTTCGATCTGTCAACTTTTGCCCCCCAGAAACACACACCGCACATGCAATTGAGCCTCAGTCACTTGTAGAGTTTTTTGGTACTCTGTCAAAAGAATGGGCATTAGAGTGCATGAAAGACCTATTACTGGCCAACCTGGTATTGTGCAGGTTGCTAAAGAATATTGTGAGCAATTAGGCGTTGATGGCTGCATAAAAATTTTTGAGCAGTTCAGATCATGTGAAGGACTGTACTTTTTTCTTGGATCATATTTGAGCTCCAGCGAGGATCCTGATATTCATTTCAAGTACATTGAGGCAGTAGCAAAGACTGGTCAAATCAAGGAGGTTGAGCGTGTGACAAGAGAAGTGTGGCTGTCCAAAAGGGGTTTCCTATTCTTGGAATCTTTAGGAGTTTTGCCGCCATTGGTGTTGATCCTGCTGTCATGGGTGTTGGTCCAGCTTTTGCTATTCCAGCTGCAGTGAAATCTGCTGGTCTTGAACTTGGTAACATCAACTTGTTCGAAATCAATGAGGCATTTGCATCACAGTTTGTTTATTCATGCAAGAAATTGGGTCTTGATCAAAGTAGAGTCAATGGTGGTGCGATCGCTCTTGGGCATCCTTTAGGCGCCACAGGTGCGCGCTCCGTTGCAACTTTGTTGAATGAAATGAAGCGTCGTGGCAAGGATTGTCGCTATGGTGTAATCTCAATGTGCATAGGTTTTGTGCATAGATTGTGGTGTCCTTGGGAAGTGGACCGTGGGATCAGATTTTTTGGTGGAGGAAACTCTCCAGCCTTTGCCGTGGTAGCTGTTGCAGCCCTTATGAGTGGGCTCTTAGCTGATAGGTTTGGAAGATTTGCAATTCAATTGATGGGATTCTTCTTGGTGCACGATTATTCTCTCTTCGATGGTTTCAGATATGTCCTTACTCTCCAATTTTGATCAACGAAAATATGTGTCATTGTTCAAACAGTCGTTATCTCTCCTGTTTTGGACGCATTTTCTTATTCCGTTGATCGATAATGACTTCGTTTCGTTAGAGTCGCGCTGCTTCTTCAGTGTTTGTCATGCAATTTAGTTATTATTAATATATTATAATAGTGGTTTATATTCCCACCGACGATCATTCTGGTGGTGTCCCTTTTTCCACATATGAATTATATTAGTGATAACTTTTTCCGTTGGTGGTTATTCTAACAGTGTCTTTTATTTTCATGACTTACTTTATTTTGGCAATTTGTCCCAGTTGCACTGGCCTTGCCTTTCTCTCCTTGAAGCACGCCTCTCTCTCCTTGAAGCAGATTCAAGTTTAAATATTTTGAGTTTCCATTATTATTGGTTTGAAGCTTCCAAATGCAGTTTTTTAGAAGAACGGAGCTTGCTTTGTTCAATTGCCTGCCATGAATTTCTCTCAGGCTGATGATCAATCAGACTATCTGGCTAGGCTATATTTATAGCAATTCTCTCCGACTTCACATGCATCCCTGAGTTGCCTTTCCATCTTTTTTATGGAGCAAAATATTGTTTTCTTGCAGCAAGCTAAAGCTTAGTAAGCTTTAGCTTGAGGGGGAGTGTTAGAATATTAAAAAATATCTTATAATATCTATTATATTATATTAGAGTATCTTGAGTTATTTCCTAGAATCAATTTATATTCATAGAGATATCTTAGAATATCTCTCATTATTATTATGATTTGTTCCTAATTTAGGATTTAGTCTATGTTTCTCTATAAATAGATATTAGTATTGAGTCTTTTGTAATCAAGTTATCAGAAAGCTATTATCAATAATATTCAAACCCTAATTATTTTCTCTCCTCTTTTTCTCTAAAATCCCACAACTTCAACAGTACTAATGTGGGGAAGTGATATAAGTCGGTCATCATAGGCGTCACAAATAGAATGACAATCTACTTCAATATGCTTGGTGCGCTCATCAAAGACAGGATTTACAATAATCTGAATGGCACTTGTATTGTCGGCATAAAGAGATGTTGGTTTTGTTTGAGGAAATCCAAGTTCATCCAAAAGAACACGAAGCCAAATAATTTCAAAACAAGCAGCAAACGTGGCACGATATTCAGATTCAATATAGGATTTAGAGACTCTGGCCTACATCTTACTTTTCCATGAGATCAACGATAGCCAAGAAACATGAACCAACAAGTGACAGAGATCTCTGAGTGTCAGGACACCCAGCCCAATCAGCATCACTATAAGCAATCAATTGAATAGTTGTTCCTGTGGGAAAGAATAGTCAACGATGAGAGGTTCCTTTCAAGTAACGAATTATACGACGAACCCCTGCCAAATGAAGATGGCTAGGAGAATGCATGAATTGACTGACTTGTTGAACAACAAAAGATATGTCAGGGTGTGTAATAGTCAAGTAATTAAGGCTACCCACAAGTTGTCGATACAGTAACGGATCAGGTAAAAGATCACCCTCATCACGATGGTATTTAACATTAACCTCAAGAGGAGTGTCCACCAAATTAGCCGATTGGAGACCAGCCATAGAAATCAAATATGTGGCATACTTGTGCTGATGGAGGAAAATGCCCTTGGATGCAAAATGAACCTCAAGACCAAGAAAATAATGCAAATTTCCAAGATCTTTCATATGAAATGAGGTCCATAGTTGTTGCTTAAGTTGTTGAATGGAAGCATGATCAGAACCAGTAATGACCATATCATCAACATACAAAAGAAGGAGAACAATACCCGTAGATGTGCGATGAATGAACAACGAAGAGTCATATTGACTTTGTGTAAAGGAAAATCCAAGTAAAGTAGAACGGAATTTCTCATACCATACTCTACAAGACTGTTTCAAATCATATAATGAGCGTTTAAGCTTGCACGCACCCTTAGAAGATGAAAATAGACCTGAAGAAGGATTCATAGAGATATCTTCAGTCAGATCACCAAGCAGAAATGCATTTTTGACATCCATTGATGAGAGAGACCAACCATTAGAAGCCACTATAGAGACCGCAGCTCGAACAGTTGTCATTTTGGCCAGAGGTACGAATGTCTCGTCATAAATATTCCTGCTTGTTGCCTAAGGCAACCAATCGAGCCTTGTAACAATCGAGGGACCCATCAAAATCCAGTTTCACATAATACACTCATTTGCAGCCTTTGAGTTTGATATCAGGAGGACACGAAACAATATCCCATGTAAAATTCTCTTGAAGGACTTGAAGTTCCACATTCATTGCCTTTATCCAACACACATTTTTAAGAGCCTGTGAGTAACAAGTAAGAATGGATGTGCGAAAAAGAAAAGCAGTTAGAGAAGTATGTGAGAAATCATACTTGTCTGTTGAATTTCTATCAGGTGGATGAGACATTCTACCAAATCTCTATGGTGCAACTGGTACAAGATTAGGTGGGGGATCAGTGTCAGGAACGGGGTTGGGAACCTGATGTCTGCGTTGTCTAAAGCGCTCTATAGATTGGGGAATAATAGTAAAGTTGGGAAGAATAGCAATATCATTTGGCATGAGTAAGACAAGGAAACATAAATTGATTACCAAAAATGTCACATTCCTAGAAATGCAAAAGCGATGGTTAGAAACATCATAACACACAAAACTCTTATGAGAATGACTATACCCCACAGATGCACATTGAATAGATTGTGCTCCAAACTTATGCCTTTCAAATGGAGTTAGGTAAACAAAACATCCACACCCAAAAGTATGTAAGGCACTATAATCAGGCTGAGTTTTAAAAAGACAAAAGAAATGGGAATCAAGATCAATAACTGTAGAAGAGAGATGATTAATCAAGAACACGGTTGCGGATAGAACCTCCACCCAAAATCGATGGTACAGAAGCTTAGAGAAGTAAAGTGCATGTCATATCAAGCAAGTGACGATTCTTGTGTTCTGTCATTCCATTTTGTTGGGGGGTATTGGAACAAGATCGTTGAGACAAAATGTTTTTTTCTTGAAGGTATTCCTTAAACTCATTAGACATATACTCACCACTAGAATCAGAGCAAGAAATTTTAACACGTGCTTGAAATTGAGTTTCAACATAAATCAGAAATTTCTTAAACATAGAAAACACTTCAGATTTAGACCGAAAAAAATATATCCAAGTAAAACGATTATAATCGTCAATAACGGTGACAAAATATTTATAGTAAGCATGAGAAACTAGAGGAGACATTCCCCATACATCACTGTGAATCATCTCAAAACAAGTAGAAGCACGATGAGCACCAGTCGGAAAAGGAAGTGTTTTACTTTTAGCCAATTTGCAAATAGAGGCATTAGAAACAATAATTTTTATTTTCCAACAAATCAATTTTAAATAAATGAGACAAAATAGCAGAGTTTGGATGACCCAATTTTTTATGTCAATCCTCATGTCAATTCAAAACATTATTACAAGCAAGAGATAAATTACTAGAAATAAATTGGAGTGGAAACAATCTTCCCACTTAGGCCCCTTCGCGATCACCTTCTCTAACACCTACTCTTGCACAAGACAACTAGCACGAGAAAAATTAACATTACAATTGTTATCCACTAATTGACCAACAAACAATAAATTGGAAGCAAGTCCAGATGATACAAGCACATCCCGAAAATCAGAGTTTATGTCACCAACATCAGTGATAGATAGGGTATTATCATCAGCAATTTGAATTTTCTGATTACCATGATAAGATTGTATATTGTGCAAGTATTCAGAGGAACCCAACATGTGATTGGATGCACCAGAATCAAGAAACCATGGACGAGAAACATTGCAAAACTTACCTTGAATGCCCACGGCTGAAAGGGTTGAATACCATTTGTTGAATCAATTTAAGCTGAAGAGCACCACCATCAGATGCACTAGTGGTGGAAGGACCAACTGCGGAGCTGGACGTGGTACGGAATGCTTGCGCCGAACATTGTGCTAGTCGTGGAGGGCCTGTGAGACAATAAGAGATGATATGACCTTGTTGCTTGCAGTAATTGCAAAACTTCTTGGTACAAACGTGTCCAATTGTTTGCAAGAGAAGCATTAGACATGTATAATTGCAGATTGTTCTGTTCACAAATTTAAAAAACCAGAATAACATTCTTGAACAGACAAATTATCTTGTTTGTAATCGGCTATCTCCAGCTCCAACTGAAAACGTTTGACCGTATTGTCTCGGTTGTATATATGCTTCAAAAAATTCCACATTTCTTGAGCAGTTGAAAAGGAGCACAAATTGTTGATCATTTGAAGATCAATAGTGCTGAGAATCCAAGAAATAATTTGAGCATCTTTGATTTACCATGCATCCAAAGCAACTTTCTCTGTCGGTGCCTTCGAGACACCGTCCAAGTGACTCTATAATTTCTTCCCTTTGACATGCATCTTAAACTGAAATTCCCCAGCAATGTAATTTTTACCAGTGAAGCGAACACAAAAATTGTCCTTTTCCTTTTCTGAGGCCATTTGATGTCACGTGCAGAAAAAAATTGAATACAAAAAAATATACCACCAAACAGTGCTGAAACAGAAAAATGTTGACCAAGAGAAGTCCAATAGCACAAATCTAGCAGAAACCAAGCCACGTGCAGAACAACAACAAAAAAACAATCGAGGAAGATCACAAGCACGTGAATCACAATCGAATACCAAACCACGACGACAATGAAGCAAACCATAGCAGAACACACGACCAAGCAAGAAGCAGGCCGGTACTCGGAATTGCAAGCAGTATAGAGAGCAAAACCAAGATTTGCGGTTGATCAGTAGTGAGAGCCAAATCGGAACTCCCCCAAAATCACGATCAGACGTAGGTATCGCGGGCAGAGAGGGAATCGCGAATCACAAAAAACTCTCAAGCAAAAAAAGAGACGAACCAGGAAGGGAATTGCGAAAACTTAAACCAAGGAAATGTTAGGATCGCAACCTAGCTGATACAATGTCACGAATTTTGGCTTCTTGCCTTTCTGCTTGTTATTCCTCTCTATAAATAATGGTTACAACCTATACAAGTAATTACCTCTAATAATTACAATATAAGGGAAATAAATCAATTCTTGATTTGTCTAAAGTTTTCTAAGAAAGCAGATAAATACAATTAACGAGAGATATTATTTCCTGATTCACACTATTATAAGGCTACTAGTGTTTTTCCATGCTCCAGATGTCGAGTCATGAGTGTGAAGAAGGTGTTCAAAACTTTATATCTCTATTATTGGGTCGAACCCATTTGTCCATGCTTCAGATATTTGGGCTTGAGCATGAGGGGGTGCGTTGAGATCCCATGCCGACTAATCCTCATCTCTTGAGTGTGTTTTTTGAGATTGAATTTGGCCTAAGCCCATTCTAAGAGAAATGGTACTATTCTAATTATGAGTGATTTGATAACTCAGCATAATGTCGTATTTATGCTCATAAAGATTAGAAGGCTAATAAATTCTACATACAATATACGAAATGATTATTGCTTATGCTATTTCCTAAGGTCTATTTGAATCTACTCTACTTATATACAATGAATCTAAGCAAGTGGAGCAATAAAACTTATGAACATTAATTCTGAATCTATCTCCAACATTACAGATTAAGCAGTGAAATATTTTTCTGTTTGAACTAATTGTTTCAAACTATTTTTGCTTTAGTTACAGTAGGAAGTAAAAAGGTACATTTAACATCTAAGTACTTGCTGACCTACAGAAAAATGAGCAAATGTCAATGTAGCTGTTCTTGTATGGAATTTTCCATATAATGATCAAATTTATTCCAAGGGTAATTTATCAATCAAGGGATAAAAAAATGTGATGGATGTAAGTTAGATCACGGAGGTTGCTTTACCTCCACAAAAGTGCTGAGCATGGTTTCCTTCCTTCAGATATCGCATTCTCAATACTTACAGTTCTGACCAGCCTCTTTTCTTCCGCGTCATCCTCTTCCCTCATAGATAGAAGAACCATCCTAAGCATGCACAAGAATGGTTGGTCACTGTCTAATAACTGGTATAATGCAGTCATTGCACCCATTCCGGTACCTGACCCTCTACCTATACCAAGACCACCACCAAGCCCAGAATCATCTAGTAACAATGTTTGGAGCATTGCCACAGACTTCTTAACCAAAGGAAGCTCAATCCAGTTGCCACTGGCATCTTTCTCCAAAGAAGATTTCCAAACATCCCATCCACTCCCACCACCACCAAATGAAGCTGTATTTGAAGGAAGGCCAACACCATACCACAAACGGCTCCTATATTTCCACCCAATTGCTAAATCCTTAGCACAGGACCCATATGATACAAAAGCACAAGAAACAGCCTCATATGGCTCAGCTGCAGCTGCTGCTGCAAGCCGTTCAATAGTTGAAGTAGAGATCTCACCATTTGCATCAGCCATTGAAGAAAGGACCTACAATATTTTACAGCATAAGTCTGACCAGTGTAACACTAAAAATAGAAAAGACTATGGAGAGAAAAAGTGACGGGGGCTAATAAAGTTATACTAACAAGACTGCAATTAAACTAAAAGAATGCAAAAAATGGCAAAAAGTTAATCCAAAGGGTATGCCTAAGAGTTGGAGATAAGGCATTGTAAAAAAGAATTTTAAAGGCATATAAGCAACATATTAGTAATTTTCCAGAAAACGCTTATAAAGAATAGGATAATATGCAATTTCAGAGTTTGCAGGAATGTAGGAACAGCAATAGAGACCAAATTTTTCTGTTTATGACATAAGCATTTATGCATGATACTCTTAAATTACGTATTCTCACATCGAGAGAGATTCCCCCAGAATTACTAGATGATGATGTACGATCACCCGAAACTTCTGTTGATTCACCGATTATTGACATTGATGTTGAGTTCTTATTGATTGGATAAAAGAGAGAAAGAGGAGATGGAGAGTCATCTGCAACACGCAAAATGGAGGATTGTTTGCTCTGTAACCGTAAATGATCCTCAACAAGCATAAGTATCACAATAGCATTGTCTACTAAAGCCACAGACAGGTGAGTAGCATTCTCTGCCTCTGCCTTAGAATCGTTTGGAGACAAACCCTCAGCTGCAACCCCAGCAGCTGCCACAGCAATATTTTGTGTCTGTAGTAAGGAAAATATGAATGTAGACATTAATGACATTCTTTACAACAAACATCAAGAAATATAAATAATTTCATTTGTATTTATTCTTGTACATACTGTTGAAAAATGGCGTAATCCTTATAATATTTGATTTATACTCCCTCCATACTCAAACTTACACACAGATAAAGAATAATAGGTAACCTTATTTTATTTTATTGAAGAGTAATCAAAAAATTATTTTTATTTCCTAAACTACCCTTGCCTTTTCATTTATTTTTGTATAGGGACTTGTTTCATTGAAAGATATTTTGAAAATAATAGCACTAAATAGGGTGCAATTAGTTAGAATTTGTTTATATTTTGGTCCACTAAATATGACTACTTTTTTACTTATATTTTAGACTGGAGTAGTATTTACTAAGATATTATCTTCCTTATTTTACTTCTATGTAAATATTCCCTATTTTATTCTAACGTAATTAAAGTGATATACAAAATATTTTAACCCCTATAATCACGGGATCCTTTTGTACAGTTATCATTATAAATACAAAACGTTGGGAGTTAATCTTTGAATTTATTCAACACCAAACATTATTCTCAAGTTGGAACACAGTTAAAGGGCTTAATAAAAAGTCTCAAAACCCTAACCGTTATGTCACAAACCCTAGTAGTCCCGTCCACAATTCTGCATTGGCAGCCCTAGGTGTCACGGCGACCTTCACGTCACGTTCCCCGCAATCAGGTCAGTTTGTCGTCGAGTGTCATCATGACATGTGCTTCTTGTGTTTGAAGGCTCATTGGTCTGTGGGTCCTTAGCCACAACAAAATTCCAACAACTCCATTGCTGGTCTTATTAGTTTGTCAACCTTCTCTCTCTCTAATGTTCTTTGTTTTTTCAAGCAATCCCTTTATAACGTCAAGACACCAAATTGTGAAAAATATTTAAATTGGTCCGCGGTTGTCAACTTGTGGTTTTTTGCTCTCAAATCTTCTAACTAAGAAGACTTCAGAAATTGACAAAGAGTTGCATGATGATTGAGAGCAAGCACACAGTCAATTGGTCTCTCTTCTGTCTTCTTCCCTATTGGTTCGTTATTACTCCTATAAGATATGTTACGATATTTGGCAGAAGGCTAAGAATGTCTATTGTAATGATGATATCCAACGTTTTTATGATGTTATTCTTAACTTAGCCACCCTTCAAATGACAAAGAATAAAATGCTAATTGAGATTAGTTGACGGTAAACGAGTTCAAGCTTCTTGTGATTAATGAAGACTTGAAGAAGATGCTTTAGAAACTAGATAATATTTGTGTGATCTATGTCTTTCATGGTCTTCCTAAGAATTATGAGTCAGTTTGAAGCCATATTCTTCAACTTCCGATATTCCCTCCACATGGAATATTATCACTCACCTTATACGCCTCCCTAGCCTAGAAGGATTAAGGGTGAATGCGCACCAAACCGTCTAGAATCCTCTACTTTTGTTTCTAACTTTGTACGTCATAAAGGGCGAAGCCGTGGTTGTGGTGGAGGTCGCCCTCAATCCACATACCGTGAGCATTTTGGCCATACCAGAAAAAGAGTTACTCCCTTATTGTCTTTAAAATCAGTAAATGTGCCTCAGTCTTATAATGATGGAATAGACTCTAAGTCGACAAATATTAAACACAATGTGTTAAAAGTCATACGTGCAATATAACACTTCACAAGCCTTGCCCTCGATCACAATTGCTCATACTGGTAATTCTACAGTAGGTCTCTCTCATCCTTCGTCACTTGGGCATTAGATTTTGGATTTCGGAACTTCCGATCATGTGCCAGGTACACCCTCTCTTTTATCAAAAAAATTCCCAACCTAAAACCCCACATCATATTACTATTGTAGGCAGATCAAAGGCTAAGGCTAGTGGCATTGGTCAAGCCACTCGTCTTATTTATCTCTTAGTTTTGTTCTTTATGTTTTCAATTGCCCATTTAATCTAAGTCTAAATTTTCTATAAACTTCGATCTTGATCTTTTGTATGCAAGACCAAAGTACAAACCAGACAATTAGTTGAGGCTATGGGAACCAAGTCAATCACTTAAGTTGTAGGACATAAACACTGTCACTTTTATTGATGATTTTCTAGATGCACGTGGATTTGCCTACTTGAGGAAAAGGATAGATCATACTTATTTGGTGTATTTAAAAATTCCTTTAAGTAAATTCAAAAGTTCTGAACTATTCAAAATTGGTTTTTATTGGCCTTCCACACATCGCTTCCACATGTCTACAGATGTCACATTCTTTGAGGATACACTTTTCGTCACATCTTCTATTGAGTTGAGTCTATCTCTCAAGTAGTACCTATTCCTATCTTTATTCCCAACCAGATCGATTAGCATTTTCTCCATTGGAGTCTCCTAGTCCTCGTCCTCCGCAAACCTATATGCGTCGTCCTTGTCTTAATATTGTCAACCCACCTCTTGCGAGATTTCAGGTGACTCATTTCTTATATCGCTCAATCGTGTTACTCCAAATCCTCCTAACTCTTCAGACAACCTCCATTTCGCACTTCGTAAAGGTACACATTGTACCTGTAATTTTCATCCTATTTATAATTTTCTCAGTTATTATTGTGTATTACCTTTACAATATACCTTTGACTCTGCCATGTCTCTTGTCATTATCCCTGAGTCTCTACAAGAAGTCCTTTCTCACCCAGGATGGCGACAGGCAATGCATGGACTCAGTGGAGGAGCTTGCTTGGTTTTGTTGAGGGGTCGGGCCAAATATTTAAGAAATACATAAACTTACTTGAGCAATGTACGTGAAAATAATTTGTTGGTCTGGCGGTCATTTTTGCTTGAGTTTTACATTCATGTATGAGGTTATAATATTTGCTATGATATTTTTGCAAAATAAAATAAAAAATAATCACAAATTAGGCCTTCTCGGACTCGAAGTCACAACCTCCAAGATGCAAAAACTGCATCTTCCACGGTGCCACTTCCAATCTTAAGTAGTAATGTGAAATATAAAATATATATACATAACAACTTTTATAATGTGCATGTATACCTAATGAGAAGAAAGAAAATCTTGTGGTGGCTACAGCACCGCCTATCCCCCAAAAAGATCCGCCCCTGTATAGACTCTTGTGCCTCGTCCTCTTGGAAAATCTATTGTTGGGTGTCTTTGGGTTTAAACTATCAAAGTTGATCGAGACTGGAAGATTGATAGATCAAAAGCTCACTTGGTTGCTAAAGGTTACACTAAGGTATTTGGCCTTGATTGTAGTGACACTTTCTTTCATGTGGCTAAAATGGCGTTCATACTGTGAATCAAGAAATAATATTAATTTGTAATTATATTTATCAGCTTTCCTAAAATAAGTTAGACAAATCAGGATTTGATTTGATCTCCTTAATTTGTAATTATTAGATATAAATGTTGTAACTATTATTTATACTGAGAAATATCAAAGCAAAAGGCATCAAGCCCTATTTTGTGACATGGTATCAGCAGGTTCGATCAAACATGTGAGATTTCAGTTCATCGTGGGCTTTATTCGGCGCCACCCCACTAGGTCGCTCTCGAAATCTCGAACTCGTTTTTGCCGCTCTTGGTTCTTGTTTGTCTCCCAGTCCCTATAGCGAATCCTCGTCGTCGTTGATCACAGATCCTTGTCCGTCTCTTGGTTTCGTCGTCGCGATTCTCAATTTTATGAGGTTGAGATCGTGATTCTTGATTCGTTTTGGGTTGTCCTTGCTTGAGCGTGTTACTAGCTACTGCTGCTGCTTGGTCGATCTTCATCGTGATTTTGTTCGCCTCTCTCTGTGAGTAGTTGTCTTCCTAGATCGCGACGTGACTTGGGTAATCTTTTTTGTTTACGGACCTTTTGCAATTTGGTTTGGGGATCTATTTTTTAATTAATTTTTATATCGCACATTACCAAAAAAAATATATCTTTTTTTTGCGTGCAATCTCATGGCTTCTGAAAAAGAAAGAGACAACTTGTCTCCGTTTTACTGGCAAAAGTTACACTGCTTGGAATTTCAGTTCAAAATGTACGTTAAAAGAAAGGGATTATGGAGTCACCTTGATGGGGTTTCTAAGGCACCGACAGAGAAAGTCGCCTAAGATGCGTGGGAAATCAAAGATGCTCAGATTATTTCTTGGATTCTCAATACTATTGATCCTCATATGATCAATAACTTGCGCTCCTTTTCAACAGCTCAAGAAATGTGGAACTATTTGAAGCGTATCTACAACCAAGACAATACGGCTAAACGTTTTCAGTTGGAGCTAGAGATAGCCAACTACAAACAAGGTCATTTGTCCATTCAAGAATATTATTCTGAATTTTTGAATTTGTGGACTGAACACTCTGCTATTCTATTTGTTGCGGTTCCCGAGACTTCTCTTGCGGATATCCAAGTTGTCTACAACACTAGTAAGCAGGATCAATTTCTCATGAAACTTCGTCCATAATTTGAGGTTGTTATAGGTGCTTTGCTAAATAGAAATCTTGTTCCTTCTTTGGATACATGTGTTGGTGAACTTCTCAGAGAGGAACAGCGTCTCCTTACTTAAGGAACTATGTTTCATGATGTTGTCACTTCTGAACCTGTTGCATATGCTACTCAAAGTCGAGGTAAAGGACGTGATATGCGACAAGTCCAATGTTTCTCATGTAAAGAGTTTGGACATGTCGTTCGTAGTTGCAATAAGAAGTTTTGTAATTATTGCAAGCAGCTAGGTCATATTATCTCTGATTGTCCCACACACCCTCCACGACCAACACAGCGTTCCATGGAGGCATTTCATGCCACTACGAGCTCCGCAATTGGTCCTTCCATTTCTGGTGCCTCTAATGGTGGTCTCTACTGCCTGAAATGATTCAACAAATGGTACTTTATGCTCTTTCAGCCTTGGGAATTCAGGGTAAGTCTTCTAATGTTTCCAATCCATGGTTTCTTGATTCTGGTGCCTCCAATCACATGATGGATTCTTCTAAATGCTTGCACAATTTACATTCCTATCATGGTAATCAGAAAATTCAAATTGCTGATGGTAATACCATTTCTATCACTAATGTTGGTGATATAAACTCTAATTTTCAGGATGTGCTTGTATCACCTAGACTTGCTTCTAATTTATTGTCTGGTGGACAACAATTGTAATGTTAGTTTTTCTTGTGATGGTTGTCTTGTGCATGAGCAGGTGTCGGGGAAGGTGATGACGAAAGGGCCTAAAGTGAGAAGATTGTTTCCCCTTCAATTTATTTCTAATCATTTATCTCTTGCTTGTAATAATGTTTTGAATTCCTATGAGGATTGGCATAGAAAATTGGGTCATCCAAACTCTCCTGTTTTATCTCATTTAGTTAAAACTGGTTTGTTGGAAAATAAAAATGTTGTTTCTAATGCCTCAGTGCCATGTTCTGTTTGCAAATTGGCTAAAAGTAAAACACTTCTTATGTTCAAGAAATTTCTACCAAATGTTGAAACTCAACTTCAAGCGTGTTAAAAAATTTCGCTGACTCTGGTAGTGAGTATATGTCTCATGAGTTTCAGGAGTATCTTCAGCAAAAAGGTATCTTGTCTCACCAATCTTGTCCAAATACCCCCCAACAAAATGGAATGGCAGAACGTAAGAATCGTCATTTGCTTGATGTAACGCGTACCTTGCTTCTTCAAGCTTCTGTACCATCTCGATATTGGGTGGAGGCTCTTTCCACAGTTATCTTCCTGATCAATTGTCTTCCTTCTACGGTTATTGATCTCGACTCTCCTTTTTTTCGCCTTTTTAAAATTCAGCCTGATTATAGTGATTTACATATTTTTGGATGTGCGTGTTTTGTTCACCTACCTCCATTTGAAAGATATAAGCTTGGAGCGCAGTCTGCTCAATGCGCATTTATGGGATATAGTCACTCTCATAATGTTTTGTGTGTTATGATGTTTCTAACCAACGCTTTCGCATTTCTAGGAATGTGACATTTTTTTATAATCAATTTATGTTTCACTGTCTTTCTCTTGCCATGAATGATATTGCTATTCTTCCCAACTTTTCTACTATGCCCCAATCTATAGAACGTTTTAAACCAAAAAATGTATATGTTAGAAAACACAAACAGCAGGTTATAACCCCCTTCTCAACACTGATCCGCCACCTGATCCTGTAGCGGTTGCACCACGACGTTCTGGTAGAGCATCTCGCACACCAGATAGATATTCACAAAACAGGTATATTTCCTCACATACTTCTTTGCCTGCATCTCTCTCTAGCATATCTATTCCTACTTGTTATTCACAGGCTGTTAAAGATATGCGCTGGATAAAAGCAATGAATGAGGAACTTCTGGCTCTTCAAGAGAATGTCACATGGGATATTGTCTCTTGTCCTCCTCATATCAAACCCATAGGCTGCAAATGGGTGTATTCTGTTAAATTGAATTCTGATGGGTCCCTCAACCGGTACAAGGGCTCGATTGATTGCCTTAAGAAACAAGCAGAAATATGGAATTAATTATGATGAGACATTTGCACCGGTAGCCAAAATGACAATTGTTCGCACTGTACTCTTTATAGTTGCTTCTAATGGGTGGGCTCTTCATCAAATGGATGTAAAGAATGCATTTTTTCACAGTTATCTCACTGAAGATATTTATATGACTCCTCCTCAAGGTCTATTTTCTTCATCTAGTAGTTTGTGCAAGCTTAAACGATCTTTATATGGTTTGAAACAAGCACCTACAACATGGTATGAGAAATTTCGTTCCACTCTACTTGGGTTCTCTTTCACTCAAAGTCAATATGACTCCTCTTTATTTACTCATCGCACATCTACAGGCATTGTTCTACTCCTCTCTTTATGTTGATGATATGGTCATTACTGGATCTGATCAGTCATCCATCCAGGAACTTAAACATCAATTACAAACTGCATTTCATATTTAAGATTTTGGTAACTTGCAGTATTTCCTTGGCCTTGAGGTTCATTCTACCTCCAAGGGTATATTTCTTCATCAACATACGTATGCGATAGACCTTATTTCTATGGCGGGCCTCCAATCAGCTAATCTGATCGATACTCCTCTTGAGGTTAATGTGAAATATCACCGAGATGAGGGTGACCTATTGACAGATCCTTTATTGTATCGGCAACTTGTGGGTAGTCTTAATTATTTGATAATTACCCGACCTGACATATCATTTGTTGTTCAGCAAGTAAGTCAGTTCATGCACTCTCTTCGCCACCTTCACTTGGCAGCAGTTCGTCGCATAATTCGCTATTTGCTAGGTACCTCTCAACAAGGTCTCTTCTTTCCCATTGGCACAATTCCCAAATTGATTGCCTATACTGATGCTGATTGAGCTGGGTGTCCCGAAACTCGGCGATCTGCCACCAGTGTGCATGTTTCTCGGTTCTTCATTGATATCATGGAAAAGTAAGATACAAACAAGAGTCTCTAAATCATTTACTGAATCAGAGTATCGTGTCATGTCTACTACTTGTTCTGAGATAATTTAGCTTCATGGTCTTTTGGTTGAACTTGGATTCCTTCAAACAGAGCCGACGTCTCTCTATGCTGACAATACAAGTGCTATTCAAATTGTTGCAAATCCTGTTTTTCATGAGCGCACCAAACATATTGAAATCGATTGTCACTCTATCCGTGAGGCCTATGATAATCAGGTTATATCCATCTCTCACATCAATACTCAGTTTTAAGTTGTAGACATTCTTACCAAAGTTGTTCCTCACTCGCGCCATCAGTTTCTAGTTAGCAAATTGATGCTCTTTGACCAGCTGCATCAATTTGAGGGGGGGATGGGAATCAAGAAATAATATTAATTTGTAATTATATTTATCAGTTTTCCTAATATTTATCAGTTTTCCTAAAATAAGTTAGACAAATCAGGATTTGATTTGATCCCCTTAATTTGTAATTATTAGATATAAATGTTGTAACTATTATTTATACAGAGAAATATCAAAGCAAAAGGTATCAAACCCTATTTTGTGACACATACGCCTCCTTTTCTCTATGGTTGCCACGCAACATTGACCATTGTATCACTTATACATAAAAAATGTCTATCTCCATGGAGATTTAGAAGAATGAGTATATCTAAAGCAACATCTAGCTTAGGAGTGTCATGGATATGCATTTCATCTTAACAAGGCTTGCATGGTCTCAAATAATCCCTTTAAGCATGGTTTGGAAGATTCAACAATGTTCAAAAATATGGCATGGTTCCAGTGAAGCTAACTGCTCTGCATTATATAAGTGCTCCTATTATCGATTTATTTATGTGGCTGTCTATGTTGATAATATAGGCATTACAAGTGATGATCATGAGAAGATTGCAGGACTTAACAACGTCAAGTCCATCAGTTTCAGCAAAAAAATTAGATTGACTGCAATATTTCCTTGGAACTGGGGCAACTCAATCAAAGGCAAGTATCAGAATTTCCCAAAAAAACTATGCTCTAGATATCTTAGAAGAGACGAGTATGTTGGACTGCAAGCTGATTGATACTCCTATAGATCCAAATGTCAAGTTGCTTGGCTGGGAAGTTGAATTACTTGCCATGACAAGGCCAGATAATTATATCTTGTTAGTTGGGAAAGGTCTAGTATACACAAACACGGGCCACATGGATATTGTTGCACATATTTTCATAATCTATTGACCAAGCATATTAACATATTTGCACATATTTTCATTGGGACAAAGGATGGCATACATATGTGACAAGTTCAATGCATACAATTTGTATGTTACAGCTTGAGGGGGAGAGTGGAGATATGGCGTAATTATTAGAATATTTTTATTTATATTTACTAAGATATTATCCTCCTTATTTTCCTTCAACACAAATATTTTCTATTTTCATGTATATATTTCTAATGTAATTAGATTGATATAGGACAGATTTTAATCGTTATAATCACAAGATTCCCTTTGTACAGTTATTATAATAAATACAAAACACTGGGAGCTAATCTCTCAAGCTATTTAACACCAAAACATTATTCTCAAATCATACATAATTTTAATTTCTAAGGGGGAGAGAACGGTGATGTTGGTAACCAAAACTGACTTCAGGGAAAAAAGTATATAAGTAGACAAAAAGGACAGAATTATCAATAATGATAGAAAACAATATGCACCTGGGCCTGTAATTCTCCGGCTGCAAAGTCCAGCAAGCCACCTAAGAGTCTTCTCTTAAATATAGGTAACGATTCTTCACGTCTTCAAGACATTAACCAAGGAAGAATGATTATATAAGTCCCGATGACAAAAAGTTAAATATGTTGCAAGAAACAATTTATCAAGACAAGAGAATAATATGGTATTATACATAAATTAGAAGTCTTCTCCAAAATTCTTTATAATTCTTTTCAGAAAATTTGGAAAGGATCGTAGAATTTTATTGACAGAACCAAGTAAGAGAAGGAACATGATACCAGATTGACAGCTTGATGCATAGTAGTAGAAAGGGAGAAGTAAAAATTACGAAGGCTCAAAATAGATGTACAAATTTACCTAATTCGCTGTTCTCCTGTGCTAGATCCACCAACAATAGAGAGCCATTCTGCACAATGAATTGTTGCTTCAATATCCTACATATATTGAGCAAAATAACAAAACATGAACGAACCTAATAAAACCAGAAGTCATGCAATCAAACATATATGAACATCTAAAAAAATCAAATAATAAAAAGAATAAAATAGGCATTCACATGAAGGAAAATAATAAAATGTGACATATGGGAAATTATCACAAAAATATAGGGCACTTGTAACAGCACTCAACAACACATATATTCAAAGAAATGTTCAAGAAGCCCTTCAACAACCTGAGTGGGCAACAACTGTAGCAGAAGAGGTTCATGCATTGATTAAAAATAACACTTGGGAAATTACTGCTCTACTGGAAGGAAAAAAGCAGACTGGATGTAAGTGGATATTCTCTATCAAGTACAATGCTGATGGGAGCATAAACCAGTACAAGGCTCGATTAGTAGCAAAGGGATTCACTCAATCATATGGCATAGACTACGAAGAGACATTTGCTCCAGTGGCCAAACTTAACTCAATACGAGTCATATTATCTGTGGCTGCAAACTTGGATTGGCCACTACACCAACTAGATATTAAGAATGTTTTCCTAAATGGTAAGTTAGAAGAGGAAGTATACACGCAAATTCCCCCAGGACTTGAATCATCCAGCACCTTAAACAAGGTGTGCAAACTCCAAAAATCCTTGTACGGTCTCAAGCAATCCCCAAGAGCGTTGTTTGATAGATTGACTCGAGTTATCAAAGAAGATAGATTCATACAGGGCCAATCAAATCACACTATGTTTGCCAAATACTCCTTTGAAGATAAGGTAACTTTAGTCATTGTGTATGTTGATGACATCATTATCGCAGGTGATGATCATGAGCAAATCAAACATTTGAAAGAACTTTTGGCTAGGGAGTTTGAAGTCAAAGACTTGGGGTAACTTAAGTATTTTTTAGTGATGGAAATAGCTCGTACAAAGGAGGGAATATATGTTTCTCAAAGAAAATACACCCTAGACTTACTCCAAGAAACCGAAATGCTTGGGTGTAAGGCTGCCAATACTCCTATGGTATCAATAAGCATAAACAACTTCGAAGAAGGTCCTCTAGTTGACACAAATAGGTACCAAAATCTAGTTGAGAACTTAATCTACCTAACTCATACTCGGCCTGATATTGGATTTGTTGTGAACATGGCAAGTTGCTACTGAACAAGTCCTACTGAAGTTCGCATGAAAGCTGTGCACAAAATCCTACAATACCTTAAGGGTACATCAGGTAAAGGTTTTCCTTTCAAGAAAAACTCAAATAAGGGTATTGAAGAATACACCGACTCAAATTGGGTTGGATGTACACCAGACAGAAAGTCAATTGCCGGCTATTGCTCTTTTGTGAGGGAAAACACGGTCACTTGGAGAAGTAAGAAACAGTTTGTGGTAGCTAGAAGCAGTGCAGAAGTTGAATTCAGATCCATGGCACAGGGCATTTGTGAAGGGATATGGCAAAAGAAGATACTGGATGAAATTGGAGTTCCAACCAATTACATCGTGAGGTTATATTGTGACAACAAAGCTACCATCAGCATCGCAAAGAACCCAGTTCACCATGATAGAACAAAACATGTGGAAATTGACCGGCATTTCATAAAGGTGATGATTGATAATGGTACTATAAGTATTGATCATGTACCATGGTACAATCAAACAGCAGACATCCTAATTAAAGTTATCCCAAGAAATACATATGAAAATATCAAATTCAATTTGGGCACGATAGTTATCTACCGCCCAAATTGAGGGGGAGTGTTGATTATGAGATCAATAATCAGAATCATAAGATTCTAATTTGTATAGTTAATAGTATGTATTAATTAGGATTTTAGTTTAATTTTTATTTCCTTTTAGGATAGCATTTATAGGGAATCAGATTCATGATTTCCTACTTTATTTTGATTGTACATAATTAAATTACTTGCACTATTTATACTCCTTATGTAATCAGTTTCATCATCAAATGAATAAACAATCACTTTTCCGCATGAACTAATGACTTAATGGTAGGAATTGGATCTTCGTTGTGACGACTATTGGAGGTTTACTAGGGACAATGGTTTGTCTCTTAAAGTACAAGAGAATGATTGCGGCTTGGTATTACTAGTTTTGCTTCATTAAACAACACAACAAATTCAAAGGCTGAGTTTTCAGAAAGGTTCTCTTACCAACAATCCAGAAAAAATTTCAAAAGGAGAGGAGGCTCAATACAACGTCATGATGGGTAAGTCTCATGTTGCTGAGGTAAAAGGCTCTACCTTGCTTGCTACAAAGAACTATCATGAAGAGGGGAAAAAGATGGGAAAAACCATGGTGTGAGCATTGAAAATGCCCATGGCATACCTCTGAAATTTGTTGAAATTGTTAGAATATTAGAAAATATCTTATAATATCTTTTATATTATATTAAAGTATCTTGAGTTATTTTCTATGATCAATTTATAATCATAGAGATATCTTAGAATATCTCTCATTATTATTATGATTTGTTCCTGATTTAGGATTGAGTCTATGTTTCTCTATAAATAGATATTAGTATTGAGTCTTTTGTAATCAAGATGGCATAAAGCTATTATCAATAATATTCAAACCCTTATTATTTTCTCTCCTCCTTTTCTCTAAAATCCCACAATTTCTCTAAAATCCCACAGCTTCAACAGAAATTTCCATAACAAACCTCAAAGATGGAAGAAAAGGGGATAAAATGAAGGTTGTGCTATCCAAGCTAGTACCTCTAATCAAGTAAAACAGCCTCCTCCAAACTCAATTCCATTCAAGGAACAATTAGACCAACTATACAAACTCCTTGAGTCTCATACTCTTTCTTACTCTATACTTAAAGAGGTAACTTTTTAAACATTACCCTCCTTAGAGTCAATCATAGTCATACATGGATTATCAATCAGGTTTTATCGATCATATGACCAGAGTCTAGTCTTTTTTCTTCATATAGTCCATGTGCAGGTAACCACAAAATTAAGATTGCATATGGCTCTCTTTCAACCATTGTACGGAAAAGTTTTGTTGTTCTATCACCCTTGCTAACACTTAAGAGTTGTTATAGTTAGTTAGTTAATAAGGTAGTTTGGACTATTGTGTATACATGGGGGGTATGTAGTTAAAAGAGGATATCTTTTGAATATTGGGAAGTTGTGAATAGAGTAGTAACTCTATTGTGAAGGGGAAACCCTTAGAGGAGATATTTCTCTCTTATTTCTTAACAAAAGTATTCTTTCTTTTGAATCCAATTATTGAGTTCCTAACAATTGATCCGACCTATCGGATGTCTAAGAAGTGCCAGCGGTGCCGGAAATGGAGGAAGCACAAATAGTGAATTTGCCAATTTTTTCAAGGATACTTCCCATTGGGTGGATTGCAAAAGCTGAAAAGACTTGAGCTGCAAGAAATTCATGGGGTCGATAAATTGCAGTGGGCACTCATTAGCATGGGTGATTGGACAGTGTTTTGGTTTTGTTTTTGGCATCAAGAAAACCAAAATCCAAACTAGGAATCATTTTCCACGGGTCAGATTAGAAGATTTGGAGGGAGAAACAGTGGCCATAATGAGGGATCAACAATGGAGGGAAACAAGACCAACATACAAGTTTTCGGTGAGTCGAATGAGTTGGAGGCACAACCTTCTCCAAAGATGATCTTGTCGAGGCAACAAGAAAATATTTATGAAGGAGATAACCACCAAGAATCTTGTTCTTCGACAAGAAAGTTGGGTGATGAGACTAGTCTAATGGGTTTGGTTCAACAAGGCAAGAAATAAATTTAAAATCAAACCGGTCAATGGAAACAATGCTGGAAAAACAAGAAACAAAAAACAGTGCGTAGTTGCATTAGCAAGAGATGAACCAGTTATCAAGATTGAGGTTGTTATCAAAGTTGGAGATGTACCAGAAAAGACTCACTGTTTTCAAAACCTAGAGCTGGTAGACATGACAGCAGAGGCTGAGAAACAAAAATCACGGTCTATATCACCCCAGCCTAAGTCGTTCTTTGAGGTATACAGATATGCAAAATGGGCACTATGCAAGATGGGACTATTTTTAGATTGAATGGGTCAGGCACAATATGATATTACTATTTGCTGGGTGCAAGAACAGAGGGTCTTAGGCAGCCAAATTTTCATTGGGCCTAACCCAAGGCACATCTATCCCAATTCAAAATTCTGGTGGCTTTCCTTAGAACTTCATAACCCATGTGATTTTTTACTAGATTGTTAGCTAGTTTTGCTGCCAAGCAAAAACATTCCCCTGTGATGTTTAGGAAATATTTCTCCTTATTTACAACAATTGAGGTGGTAAGTACTACATGAAAGTGCAAAACGATCAGATCTAGAAAGAAGATTTCAACCCTCGCTTGAAGTTGGCTTATCAAGCTCCCAACAATGGGATCTAGGAAGGCAAACTTTTGTTTTTCTACAACCAATGGCACAAGGAGAATATAGTATTTCAACCTTGAGGACAAGGTTGTTTTGAGGAGGGGTGTATTTAGGATATAGAATAATAGATATTAGAATAGTTAAGAGTTTTAATAGTTAGTTAATAAGGTAGTTAGAATATTGTGTATAAATAGGAGGTTATGTAGTTAGAAGTGGATATCTTTTGAATATTTTGAAGTTGTAATTAGAGTAGTAACTCTATGTCAAGGGGAAACCCTTGAACGAAAGATTTCTCTCTTTTTTATTTTATTAAACTGTTCTTTGGAATCCAATTATTGGGTTCCCAACACAATCCTAGAACTGTTATTGGGTCAAGATTTATATTATAACACTTACATTTGTCCAAGAACTGACAATGCACCCCAGATAGTATTTTTTTTCTTTCCTATCGAATAATTTTTGTTATATTAAAAAACAAAATAAAAGGAAGGAAAGGTTTTTTTATATCTCTGCAAGCACAATAATAAATCATTTTCAATATTAATGTCAAATTCAAGTTTCATCTAATAGTTTGACATTCAAAAGTTAGAACTTCAGCCAAAGAAACATATATTTAATACATGCGTTATAGGAAACAAATGATTGCATGAGTAGTGTTGACATATAGCAATCAGATCTGATATGATTGTGTTTATTAGTTGATTTTCTATTTAAGTTTATTTATATTTTGGGAAATAATCAAATCACTCTGATTTGATTTATTTCCTAATTTATTTTTACTTTATTCTGCATTCATTAGATAGCTGGCAGCATTGTATATATATATATTTGTACTGTTTCTGTTTCAATAATAATA
Organism: Cicer yamashitae; assembly: GCA_037974755.1. Classification (NCBI taxonomy): domain Eukaryota; kingdom Viridiplantae; phylum Streptophyta; class Magnoliopsida; order Fabales; family Fabaceae; genus Cicer; species Cicer yamashitae. The sequence continues at coordinate 45,958,733 of JBBPBQ010000002.1, forward strand.
ATAAGAAATTTTCCTTCCCTCCTGTTTTAACCTAGCTGCACCCTAAAACACATGGTATCAGAGCTTCGGCTCTGATCCTGTGGCAGCTCACCATGTCCTTACAAACTGAAAAAAATTGTTCCTCCACTACTACAATACCAGAAAAAAATTCTGGTGACCCTAAAATCGTGTCAACCCCTACCACAAATGATCCACTATCCATAAACTCTGGTTTACAGCTTCTAATCCAAAAGCTGAATGGCAGAAACTATGTTGAATGGGCCCAGACTGTGAAGTTAGCTCTTGATGGCAAGGGAAAGTTAGGCTACTTGACTGGAGATACTCCTCAACCAGAGAAGACCGATCCAGCCTACCAAAAATGGAAGTCAGAGAACTCCCTAATCATTGGGTGGCTGATTCACTCAATGGAATCTTCCATTGGGAAACCCTACCTATTCATTTCCACTGCAAAAGAGGTGTGGGAAGCTGTACGCGATTGTTATTCCGACTTGGAGAAATCCTCACAGATTTATGAACTTAAAACTCGTTTGTGGCAGTCCAAACAAGGAGATAAAGATGTCACAACATTCTTTAATCTCATGGTTGTCCTTTGGCAGGAGCTTGACCAATGTTATGAGGATGATTGGGAGAATTCCAAAGATGCAAACAGATTTAAGAAAAGAGAAGAGAATGATAGGGTTTATATGTTTCTAGCAGGACTCAATCCAGAACTTGATGAAGTCCGTGGTCGAATTTTGGGCAGAAAACCGTTGCCTTCATTGAGGGAAGTATTTTCTGAAGTAAGGAGGGAGGAATCCAGAAGGAAAGTTATGCTGCAAAACTCTGATAGTACAAGGGTGCAAGAAACTGAGAGTTCGGCTATGGCTGCAAAGGGATACGAAGCAGATGGAGAAAGAAAAAAACGACCTTGGTGTGATCATTGTAGACGACCATGGCACACTAAGGAAACTTGTTGGAAACTTAATGGAAAACCACCCAACTGGAAGAAGAAGCCAAATGGAGAGGGTAAGGCCTTCCAAGCTGCAAATGGAGAAAATGTGGAGAATAAAGTTAACTCTGAGACATCTCCTTTCTCTAAAGAACAACTAGAGCACCTGTATAAGCTCTTTACCTCTATGTCAGTTACTTCTTCATCCTCTCTTGCTCAAAAAGGTATCTCTTTCTCTTCTGCTCTTTTGAGTTCCAAACCAAATTCAAAAACTCCATGGATCATCGATTCTGGAGCCACTGATCATATGACAGATTGCTCAAAATTGTTTTCCACTTATAGTATTTGTGCAGGTCATAAAAAGGTAAAGATAGCTGATGGTACTTTTTCCACCATAGCTGGAGTTGGTTCTATTCCTATTTCTAAAACTCTAACTCTTCACAATGTCCTTGATGTTCCAAATTTGTCATGTAACTTGCTGTCCATAAGCAAATTAACACAAGATCTTAACTGTTTGGCTATTTTTAACCCAGTTAATTGTCAATTTCAGGAGTTGAAATCGGGGAGGATGATTGGCAGTGCTAAAGAGGTCAATGGTCTCTATCTCTTCGATGATGAGGCTGATCTTAAAGAGGAATTTCATAGTAATTGTCTCAACTCAGTTTTGGTTCATAATAATGAGGAAATAATGTTATGGCATTATAGGCTAGGACACCCAAATTTTTTGTATTTGAAGCACTTATTTCCCGAGTATTTTAAGAATAAAAATCCATATCAGTTTTTTTGTGAAGTTTGCCAATTTGCAAAGCATCATCGTTCTTCCTATTCTCCTCAGGTGCATAAACCATCTAGTCCATTCACATTAATTCATAGTGATGTTTGGGGACCTTGTAGGGACCCTACTCCTAATGGAAGAAGATGGTTTATTACCTTCATAGATGATCACACTCGATTAACTTGGGTTTACTTAATGACAACAAAATCTGAAGTTGAAAGTATCTTCAAAAGTTTTTTTCAAATGATTTTGACCCAATTTCAAGTAAAAATCAAAATTCTCCGTAGTGATAATGGAAGGGAATATTTTAATAAACACTTAAATGAGTTTTTCCTACAACAAGGTATCATTCATCAAAGTTCATGTCTGGATACTCCACAACAAAATGGAGTGGCTGAACGAAAAAATAAACATCTCCTTGAAGTTGCTAGGGCATTGTTGTTTCAAAATAAGGTTCCAAAGTATCTTTGGGGAGAAGCAATTCTCACTGGAACATATTTAATAAATAGGATGCCTACCAAAATTTTAAATTACAAAACTTCTTTTGATGTTTTCACATGTCTATTTCCTAATAATAAACTTTCATACACTCTACCCCTAAAGATATTTGGATGTACTGTTTTTGTTCATATTCATGATCTGAATCAAGGAAAACTTGAGCCTAGAGCAAGAAAATGTGTTTTTATTGGCTATGCATCCAATCAAAAAGGATACAAATGTTTTGAACCTATTTCCAAAAAGATTTTTGTGACTATGGATGCCACTTTCTTTGAAAAAGCTCCTTTTTTTGGTAATCATCTTCAAGGGGAGATAATTAAAGAAGATGATGTTCAATATTTAAAAATTGCAAATTTGGATTTTCTAAACAATTTGGAAAAAACAGATTGTGAGAAAAGTAACATAACAGAATCCTATTTGAAAATACTAAAAATTGAGGAAAATAACAAAACAAAATCTTTGGGTGAATCTAGTCAAGAAAGCCATGAACATAATATTCAAGAAAATGTTTTGACAGAACCAGAAGTTGAGAATGAGACAGTTGAGATTGGTAACGAAGGTATCCAACCATTTGACCACGTATACTTAAGAAAAAAAGTGCCTCAGAGAAGAGAACCTCAACACTGCCAAACATCCAAGGATCCAACAGGTACGAGTCTTTCTAATTCTGTTGTACCCTTTCAAAATTCTGAAAATTTTGATCATAATAATCTTGTCTTTGCTGAACCTGTTCCCAATGATTTTGTTCCTTTAGAACCTACCTTTGATGATTCTAGTCTACCCATTGCTGTTAGAAAAGGGATAAGAGCATGTACAAAACATCCTATCAGTAACTTTATATCTTATGACAAATTGTCCCCCACATTTAGAGCTTTTACTTGTGAACTGACAAAAACAGAGATCCCAAGAGATATACAACAAGCTCTAAGGGTTCCTAAGTGGAAAGAAGTTGTCTTGGAGGAGATGAGTGCTCTTATAAAAAATCAAACTTGGAAAGAGGTGGATCTACCTAGGGGAAAGAGAACTGTGGGGTGCAAATGGGTGTTTACCATAAAACACAAGGCTGATGGATCAGTAGAGAGGTATAAGGTCAGGCTAGTTGCCAAAGGCTTTACACAAACTTATGGTATTGATTACTCAGAAACTTTTGCTCCTGTTGCAAAACTTAACACCATTAGAGTTCTTTTATCTTTAGCGGTTAACTTGGATTGGCCATTACAGCAGCTAGACGTAAAAAATGCGTTTTTAAATGGAGATTTAGAGGAGGAAGTCTATATGGATTCACCCCCGGGGTTTGAATTTAAATTCAACCAAAAGGTCTGCAAGCTTCAGAAGTCTCTTTATGGCTTGAAACAGTCACCTCGAGCGTGGTTTGAAAGATTCACCCAATTTGTTAAGAAGCAGGGATATTCTCAATGTCAAAGCGATCACACCATGTTTGTGAAACATTCTTCTGAAGGTAAAATGGCTATATTGATCGTTTATGTAGATGATATTGTTATCACTGGGGATGATTCTAATGAAATAAAAAATTTGAAGGCATCTCTTGCTGCTGAGTTTGAAATTAAAGATCTTGAGTCTTTAAAATATTTTTTGGGAATGGAAGTTGCAAGATCAAAAAAAGGGATTGTTGTATCACAACAGAAATATATTTTAGACCTTCTAAAAGAAACCGGGATGATGGGTTGTAGGCCAGCTGATACTCCAATAGATCCTAATCAGAAAATTGGTAGTGATGGCAGTGGTGATCCAGTGGATACATCTCGGTATCAAAGATTAGTAGGAAGACTAATTTATCTATCTCATACTCGTCCAGATATAGCCTTTGCTGTTAGCTTAGTGAGTCAGTTTATGCATTCACCTCATGAAGAACATTTAGAGGCTGTTTACCGTATTCTAAGGTATCTCAAAAGTTCCCCTGGAAGGGGACTGTTTTTCCAAAAAACTGATCAACAAGGCATTGAGGTATTTACTGACGCAGATTGGGCAGGGTCCATCACGGATAGAAAGTCAACATCTGGTTACTGCACATTTGTTTGGGGAAACTTAGTTACTTGGAGGAGCAAGAAACAAAATGTAGTAGTTAGAAGCAGTGCTGAGGCAGAGTATAGGGCAATGGCCCAAGGTGTTTGTGAAATCCTATGGCTTCAAAGAATCTTAGAAGAGCTTAAACTTCCTATAAATCTTCCAATGAAGTTGTATTGCGACAACAAGGCAGCAATTAGTATTTCTCAAAATCCTGTTCAACATGACCGAACCAAACATGTTGAAATTGATAGACATTTTATAAAAGAGAAAGTAGATGCAGGTCTGATTTGCATGCCTTTTGTCCCTACTTCACAACAAGTTGCTGATATCCTTACCAAAGGACTGTTCAGACCCAGTTTTGAATTTCTTGTAAGCAAGTTGGGCATGCTAGACATATATGCACCAACTTGAGGGGGGGTGTTGACATATAGCAATCAGATCTGATATGATTGTGTTTATTAGTTGATTTTCTATTTAAGTTTATTTATATTTTGGGAAATAATCAAATCACTCTTATTTGATTTATTTCCTAATTTATTTTTACTTTATTCTGCATTCATTAGATAGCTGGCAGCATTGTATATATATATATTTATACTGTTTCTGTTTCAATAATAATAATAAGAAATTTTCCTTCCCTCCTGTTTTAACCTAGCTGCACCCTAAAACACAAGTAGGTTGTAGACAAGACATCATGAAGGTGCATAACCTAAATAAGAAAAGTTAATAATTCAAAAAAAATATCAACCTTCCATCCATCCTTTTGCCGCATTGAATGCTCTAGAATGATGATAAGGAAGTTATGTAAGAGGTCCTCTATGTCTCTTAGGCTTGTCGAATCAGATGGTTTGCTTGGACCCAACTGTCAAAGCAAAGAATATAAGTAGCATAGTTGAAGAAGTATGCATAATAACTATTAATTACAATATTATAACATAAAATAGTAACTTCGCACAAAAAGTTTACATGTATTCACAACAAGACAACACTATTTATGTATTTTCTAAACTTATAGTTTGTATACTTTGTTTACATATACGAATAACATTTATTAAAGAGAAATAAAAGAAAGTAAAGAATGGAGATTTTTGTTTAATTATGGTGAATCATATGGTCAGCTCCTCAATCCGTCAAAGTGCAAGTTCTTTGCAGCTTCTATGTCTTTGCCCTGTATTAATGAGCTTCAGGACTTCTTGGGTTTTAATCATGGTCTCACTCCTTTTAATTACCTTGGCGTTCCTCTTTTTAAAGGCAAGCAGAAGGTGCACCACTTACAGCAAAATTTTTTGGGAATCTATCAGTGCCGGGAACAATTCAACAATCCAAGGATGAAACTCTTACCGAGATCTCATCAAGAATGGAAGGAATGCTTGGTATTTTTTATGAATTGTTGAAAGAACTTACATATTTGAGAAGAAAACGTAGAGAATTACGACTAGCAATACCATTCTTTAAAGAAAAAGATGTTGCTCGGTGGTTGATCAAGGTCGAGGAATATTTTGATGCAGGAGGCGTATGTAAAAAAGAAGACCAAATACCAGAAGTTGTGCAATGATGAGTGGCCCAGCCCTCTCATGGTATCAACTATGGGTTAGCCAATCCGAATGCCTCTTAGGAAGATTTTACAGAGGCAATTCTCAAGCAATTTCAATCAGAATTTGATTCCAGAGAAACAAGAACCAAGATTGGTTGTGAAATCAAGAAAAGTATCAAGAACACAGAATAGCCAAGGTCTGAAAAAGGGAGCAGAGAAGAGGAAAACCCAAATAAAAAAGGAAGAATTGCGCAACTCACAGATTTGGTCCAAACAAAATGTGGAGCGAGCCATGAAGATGATTGGCATCACAACAAAGCAGAAAATTAGGTTTCGACATCGATGGAAGGCCAAGAAATGCCACCACAATAATTCCAAAATGTTGGGCTATTTGTCCTCCAACAGTGGGACCCAGGGGGTGAAATTGGGCTGCATGATTGCACAAACCCTTCAGTTTGAATGCAAGTAAAGTAACTTTGTAATTGCTTCTGATTGTGTTCTCTAGTAATCACCCCCTGGTGATAGTTTAGCGGGGGGAGAGTATTGTTAAACTTATTATTAATGTTACTATTATTATTATTATGCAGATATTACATTATTAGGCAGTTATTAGATTTATGCAGCAGTTATTATGTTTTAGATAACAGTTACGTCTGGCAGTGATTTTATTAGACAGTGAAGAAAAAATCAGGAGGCAATTATTTGGGAATTGGATATTGGTTGGGAGAGACCAAGCTCTCGAATTTCTGGGGAACCCATTGTGTAATCCTATTCTATCATCAATAAAAGTCAATTATTACCATTATATCTCTATATTTGGTACCAGTTTCTATCAGCTTCATGCTTTATTGTGTGACAGTGCCCCTCGGCTAGTGGTGGTTGGGTGAAGGTTAATATTGATGGAGCTGCGCATGGTTCTCCAGCTATCTCAACTGCAAGTGGCCGATTTAGAGATAATAACGATGTTGCTCTTGGTTGTTTCAGTATCTATCTAGGAATTCAATTTGCCTACTTTGCTAAGTTTTTTGTAGCTATCACAGCTATTGAGTTAGCTTTTCGTTAGAATTGGAGACATCTCTGGAATTAGTGTGATTCTAAACTCGTGGTTGGTGCTTTTCATTCTGCTTACAAGGTCCCTTGGAGTCTTCGAACTCGATGGAAAGCTTGTATAATTTTTTGTAATCAAATGTACTTTTGAATTTCACATATTCATAGGGAAGGAAACACTTGTGTTGACATATTAGCCTCTTATAGTCTCTCTCATCATGGCTCTCGTTGGTGGTCGATTATTCCAAACTGCATTAAATTGAAATCTTTTAGGAATAGAGTTCCTCTTCCAAGTTATAGATTTAAATAATTGTTTTCTTGAGTATTGGTATAGTCCCCTAAACTCTCTTACTTTATTTTCAATTTTAATGAATTTTTTGGGCACTGCAAATGATTGTTAGGGATTGGAGTGTCAACATAGTTGGAATGTCTTCCTTTATAGTGATGCATTAGTACCTCATTAGCCTTTTATCTAAAAAAAGTATGGGGAGAATAAGAAGAATTGAGCTGTATAAAATTACTACCTCATAGTTTGATATCATAACCTCAAGAATCCATTCAGGCCATTCTTCCATATTAGTTAGTCTGCCTCTGTTTTCTGGATGACTGCAAGTCAAAAATAGAAGATCCTGAAATCATACACAAACGGGGAGCTTAAAACTAGGGGCCATAAAACAAGTTCTCCAACAGAAAACATATCCATAACTTGAATTCTTACTTCATCTATTAATTTCCATACAGAGACATTCTATATGGCAGTGGGATAAGCATGCACAACATTCCTTGACTCTAAGAGAACAACTGCTCAAGGGCAGGACTTGCAATATACATAATTTCTCTTATGAGACTAAAAAGAAATGTAAAGTATGAAACTTGAGATATAATACAATAAGGTAATTTCTTTATTTGATAATTGATAAGAGAATAAAATATATTACGAAAATGGAGAGGCAAAACAAACAAAAAAACAGGATATTCTCTTTGCAGAAAGCCACAAATAAAGTGTTAAATACAAATATAAAAGTAAAAAAGAGAAATTGATAGAAGTGCATCCCTTCCACATGTCTGCCACTGCCACTTATACTTTGGATCTGTTTGATGGTGAGGATAAGTGACATGATAATATATAAACTATCATATCATGTTTCAATCCAGTTTTTGATGATTAAACATGATACAATAAGTTAATCCTGAACCTGATTCAATCCTACCTCTCTAATTAAAAAATTTATCCTAAATATGAGTTGAGTTACAAACCATCAGAATAGGATAAGAAAACTAATTTACTCAATCACTCTTACAAAATAAAATTTTAAATATTAAAAAAAATGTACTCTAATAAAATATGCATACAAATTAAAAACAATCAAATTTGTTATTAAATTAAAAAATATTAATTTTAAAAATAATGTTAATTTTATCGCAAGGATATTTTTGTCATTTTATATAATCTAATAAATTAAAAATCTATTGAAATGTATAATATTGAAAAATAAAATTATTATTCAAAATTATTAAATATATTAATTTGAATTTTAAAATAAATATAATTTTCTTACAAGGGTAGTTTTGTCATTTGCATATAATATATATCATATCTTTATTTAGTTTATGTGATATATAAAATAGAATTATTTAGTTATTCGTGATTTTTCAAAAAAATTGAAATTATTTATTTAGTAGTGTTAATGTATTTTTTAATTTTAAAATTATTTCATTAATTATTTAATTTTTTTAGTATTTTTTCTAATTTATATAATTTAAAAATATTATAAGTTAATTTAAAAATAATATATGCAATTGTTTTACAAAGATAATTTTGTCATTTGAATATGATATATATTATCTCATGTCATGATGAGATGTGTACAAAAAACATAATATGATAAAATAATGTTATCGTGTATGTTATCATATGTCCATCAAACACATGATAGAATAAGTGTTTATCTTGTTCCTATCATATCTTATCATTATCCTGATATATATTTTATCATGATCATCAAACGGACTCTTAATATCTAAAAGGCTGTGAAAAAAGTTGAAAGCAAGGAAAAACCAATGCATAAATCAAACAAGTGCAACAACGAAACACTGAAAATACTGATATATTGTTTAAAATGAGATTTATTAAGCTAATACCTGTAGTGCTCTACTCTGCAGAGGCCTAGGTGCAAATGGAAGGGAATGCAAAAGCACCAATAAAAATTGTAAATGCTCAAAGCGATGACCTGAATCATATAAGTTCAGCCCATTCTCTGTTGAAGATGCATTTATCTAAAAACGAAAAGAAAACCATGATATGTAATGATCAAAAAGAACAAAAACCTATAAGCTTTTGATGGCCAAAAAACAATAAACTTTACCAAATAAATCATGGGCATGCAATGACATTAGCATTTAGCAGTTTCATAAAATATTAAATATAGAAAACACAATCAGTTACCATTTTCAAATTATTATACAAATAACTGTCGCTGATGTGTGTTTCCATTGGTATAGACTAGAGTAGGGTTAACGTAGAGGGAACTAATCATACCGAAGCAGCCAATAAAGCCGTATAAACATTGTGAGTGATTAGCCTGTTGGGTGCAGCTTGGAAAGCCTTCTGTAAGGAAAAAAGAAGAAGAGAGACCTTATCACGAAACATTGTACCACCCCCATTATGCAATCCAACACCCAAAAGGTTGCTTGTTGTATCAGGAACAGCATGAGAGTCAAACCGCAAATGCCCAGAAACTACTAAAGCACCTAAGAGACTTATGACCCCAACAACTATTCCGTCCCTTTTATCAACATTATAAACATTTTTTCTAGCACTGTCGGCACTGATGGAAAGACTAATGCCTCCCAAAATCTTAACATGTTGAATTTCAGAGGTGGACATCGTTCTTTCAATATCCACATCAGGAGAACCAGGATCAAGGTTGCTGCCACTATCAACAGATTCAGAACCTTGTTCACTGTCTTGTAAAATGGCTTCACTTTTCACATCTGACCCTTCATCATCCTGGCATGTTTCTTTGATCTCACAGCTAGCACTAGTTTCATTTTTTTGATGTCCAGGGTTTTTTGACACTGATTCCTGGACATCATTTTCTCCAGCTTTAGCCTCCCTTAGGAGAAGAACAAGAAGAGTTTCTATCCCGCCACATGCTAGGAATGCTTCTACAAATGTGTGAACTCTAGATGTATTAGGCTGAACAACCAACCTGTAGAAGAGATGCAATACCCTAGCAATCTAGAAAATGGAGTAAATAATGAGTAAAATTTTCTTTAGATAATAGATAAGTGATAGTGTTTTTAAAAAATGGAAAGAAAAAAACAAGCATTCTATGTTCATCTTAGATTTTTCCAATTTCAAAATAAACCACTAAACATGAGAATTGGAGGTAACCATCTACATACAACAACAACAACCAAGTCTTATCCATTAGGTAGAGAAAGCTACGTGGATCAAACAGCATATTTAACTCTAAAAAAACCAAGTTTCAGTGAATCCATTTACATCAATGTTTTAGTTAATGGTTTCTAAAATTTTCTTTAGTCTTCGTCTCTCTCTTTTAGACAGATTATCTTTTGTTTATTCCATTTTTCTTACATGATCAAACAACCTAAAGTAAGATTTTGCATCCTCTCTTTTTACTTTAATTTTCTCTCATAAATTTTCTCATGATCTTTTCTTTTCTTCTGTCCGCTCATCCACTGCAAGATTCATGTTTCTGTTATACTTATTTTTTCTTTGATGACTCTTTAATGCCCGACATTCCCTGACATAGAGAATGACAAGACACAGCTATCAAGCTGTCTTTAAGTATGGTAGGAACTTTTTGGTCACAAATTGTGACATACATTTCTCCAAATCAACCCTTTAGCTTGAATCAAATGTGTTGTTGATAGAAACCAGATATTTTGTAAAAATAATTAGGAAGAAATCCCCTAATTACAATTAGAATGCAGATATTTGAGAGTCTGCTCCTTGCTAGTCTCCCTCTAAACCTTTCTTGTTATTTGTATACATCATAATCTACATCGACTTCCTCGTCCTAATTATTACAGGCCAACCAACTAATTAGGACTCAATTACATAAAACCCCCCAACCCCACACAGACACACAAGTTTCACCCTGTCAACAAGGTTGTGACTTATCATGGACAGTCAAATGACTCCCGCTGATGTACTATTGCCTGAAGCATAATGATATATACCCTCTCCAGAATGAATTATAAGAAAAAATGATCAAATAACGCATATTAAGAAATATTGTCGGTCACATTTAATCTATGCAATCCCAATAAAAAGTTAAGTCTATTGCTTAAAGTATCCTCAATGATTAATAAGTTATATCACTGAAAATGTAAAAAGTTATATTAAATGAGAGGCAGTTTAGAGATTTCATTGTTAAATAAGAGAGAAGTTATTGATTTTTCATTCCAAGAAATATGAGCTAATTTTGCTTATATTTCATTCTAGTTGGAGTAGTCCTAGTTCACCAAAGTCCTCTTTTTGCACAACTACCAGTAGGAAAGTTAGAAGATTCTGATGATGGTGGAGGTCAAGACATATAGCACAAGCTCCGATCCCCTGTTATGTGCAATTGATTTTTCCTATAAACTACAACTAGCAAATAAGTCAGACCTATATGCTTGGAAGTTCCCACCACCACCTATATACTAGCAACTCCAGCTCATGAGAGCTTATAGTGTACCACACACATCCTACAACAACTCGTGTAACTTCCTGTAATTAACTGCAGTTAGTTAGATCCTATAGACTAATGGTGTCTCGATAAATAGAGTACCCTATGTTGTAATCAGTAACATTTGAATAGAAGAGTAATTTTAGAAAACAGAATATTCATCGCTATCTAGAGTAGATTACAATTTTCTAATAGTTATGGAGTGGCATATGACCTATATGTTTTGTCTTCAGGGGGAGTGTTAGAAATCATGTAAATAGGGTAGTTATTATTATATATAATCATGCAATCTTTGTGCATATTTTGATTGTGTATATATAACAGTTCCGCGATGTAATACACACCAATACACTCGTACCCTCTCTCAGTTTCCTCTTTCTCAACACATGATATCTATATAATAAAACTCACAAAAAATAGCTTTCATATAAAAATAAGATAATTTATTAAGATAAATAGCATATATAATAAAAGTGTTGAAGTTGTGGGATTTTAGAGAAAAGGAGAGAAAATAATAAGGGTTTGAATATTATTGATAATAGCTTAATGCTGACTTGATTACAAAAGACTCAATACTAATCTCTATTTATAGAGAAACATAGACTAAATCCTAAATTTAGGAACAAATCATAATAATAATGAGAGATATTCTAAGATATCTTTATGATTATAAATTGATCCTAGGAAATAACTCAAGATACTCTAATATAATATAAAAGATATTATAAGATATTTTCTAATATTCTAACACTCCCCCTCAAGCTAAAGCTTACTAGTAAGCTTTAGCTTGCTACAAGAAAACAATATTTGCTCCATAAAAAAAGATGGAAAGGCAACTCAGGGATGCATGTGAAGTCGGAGAGAATTGCTATAAATATAGCCTAGCCAGATAGTCTGATTGATCATCAGCCTGAGAGAAATTCATGGCAGGCAATTGAACAAAGCAAGCTCCGATCTTCTAAAAAACTGCATTTGGAAGCTTCAAACCAATAATAATGGAGACTCAAAATATTTAAACTTGAATCTGCTTCAAAGCTGCAATCTTAGCAATAAGCCTGTATCATAAACAACATGAAGTATTTCCACCTCATTACTAAACAACACAACATCATAAACACGCCTTGGGTACTCATGAACTCCCCAACCATGAAGTCTACAGAGATGCTCCATGGTAACATTGTCATTATAGTAATGAGGGATGACATTGAAAGGCTTGGGTGGTTTTTCCCATAGTGGCCGCAGAAAGTAAGAGATCTTCTGATAAAGGTACAAGCAGATCATTGGGGCTGGAATGTTTTGGATGTTTGAAGGACACCTCAAGTATTTCCTCAGCATCAAAAGGACGTTTCTGCACCATGGTTTCCTTAAAAACAGTCTCTGTCAAATTGTAGGGCAAACTGCTGAATTTGGAAGTAATAAAACCGGAGAATCCTGATTACTCAAAGGAATTGAACTTTCCCCAAATAAATTCAATAAAACAAACAAAAGCCCCAATTTCAGAAAACCCTAACCCTAGAATTTTCCAAATTGAACAAAAATGAACAAACGACGCCTAATTGATGGACAATCACAACGATTCTAACCAAGATCTAACAACCCCAAACAAATTCTTCGAACAAAAGAGCCAAAATCATACGCGTTGAATTTTCCCAAAATCGAAGACAAAAAATCGATATGAATAAAAAACCAATAACCCAAATCGAACAAGAACAAAATCTATGATCCCTATTGGTAACAAAGATCGAGAAAATCGGCGACGGAAACCCTAAAAACCGATAACGTGAATCGATAAGGACAAAATTGGGGTCGATAGAAAGAAAGAATCAAGATCTACCGAAGGGTGAAATCAAAGGAAAAAGAAAAGGGGATCGAGATCTGAAAACGCAACAGAAAAAGAAAAACTTTTTTGATTTTTTTTTTTTTTTTTTTGAGGGCAGAGGGTTGTTTGCCGGAAACAGTGGCGGTGACGGAAAACGAGTGAAACGTGTCGGAATGTTGGAAAAGAAAAACTATGATTATATTCCCTAACTGTTGGGAACTCGGCAGCGGAATAAAGACGGGATTGTTCAAGGAGGATCAAAATAAGCTCTAGATACCATGTTGAAGTTGTGGGATTTTAGAGAAAAGGAGAGAAAATAATAAGGGTTTGAATATTATTGATAATAGCTTAATGCTGACTTGATTACAAAAGACTCAATACTAATCTCTATTTATAGAGAAACATAGACTAAATCCTAAATTAGGAACAAATCATAATAATAATGAGAGATATTCTAAGATATCTTTATGATTATAAATTGATCCTAGGAAATAACTCAAGATACTCTAATATAATATAAAAGATATTATAAGATATTTTCTAATATTCTAACAAAAAGTATACGCAATCCTTAAACACAAAGAAAACCGGATATAAAAGATAAATCCTAGTGTAAACAAGAACAAATGCACATGCAAAGCCTGAGGCCTCCAGATAGCCTCATGTCAGGAGGAATTTTCTACCAAAACAACAACTAACTGGACATCAAAAAGAAACAGGGTGAGTCTTTTATTTGTACATAGAAAAATGTTGGATTAATAAATAACAACCTTTCAATGTGAAAACTCAAATTGCTAACATAAAACAAAAAGTTACCAAGCAATTGGAGACAGCATAAAAACCATAGAAACATTAACATGAATATTCTATTACTAAAAATATGTTCTTAATAATGTTGTGTATCTATGTGCTTTATGATAGCATATTTCCTGAGAATTACTTTTGGATACTACACAAAGAAAGAGAGAGAATACAAGCATCCTATCTCACTACTTACCTGACCAGGTTGTGGACTGTCAACCATGAACCGAAGTAAACATCGGACATCATCGGAGACCATTGAAGGAGATGCTGCCACTATTAGAAGTTCAATCACCACCAAGAGCTCGTCAACCAAAGCATTGACTTCACCCACTGGTCTTGTTGCTCCAGTTAGAGGAACAGTATTTACTGAATCCTTTTCAGGAACAGTCCAGTAGCATCTTCTGCAGCCATCAAGAAGCATCTGAATGGCATTGGCATCTCGCATCACTGCAGACTCGGTGAAAACCATGTCAGCAAGTGATGACAGAAGCTTCTTCTGTATTCCATAACTACATAAACTCCAAATTTTTATATCAAGCAGCAATGTGGTGAAGAGCTGCACTTTCAGTGTGTGGTTGATCTTCTGAGATTGACAAAGTGAGACAACTGCTGCAACAAGTTCTTCATCATCTACTCCATCAATTCTTCCAATACCAAGTGAAGATAGGGTTTGGAGTAGATAATTTAGAATCTTAGATAGAACTTCAGGTCCTTGGCAACGGCCCAACTCCTCACTGTTCCTCGGATATTGAATAGCTGTGGATATAATTCTAAATATCGGAGCAGCAAGAGATGTAGTTGCCACTGACAAAGAAAAATTCCCTTGATGTGGTTCTAGAGTATCCTCGTGTACATTACTTATTGCTAAAGGAAGCAAAGACAATGGGCCACCATAAGCCACAGCCCACAAGACATCCACAGGTCGCATTCGTGTAGCAACATGGACTTGCCCAAGAACCTCAGCAGGACGTCGAAGGATTCCTGAATCATAACAAAGGAAACATAACAAGAATGGACAATAACGCAACATATTTTTAATACCTTGATGCATAAAAGAAATTTAATCATGGTCTGGTAGTAAATATAACTATAAGTAATCATTTAATAAACTTGGGGCTCTAGCTTTAAATACTGACATATGCCTCACATAAATACTCTCGCCGTCCTCAATTATAAACAAAAGTAACTATTTACAAACAAATTAAGAATAGTAATTAACCTCATTCAATTTTTTTGATGTAATCAAAAAAATAATTGCATTTCCCAAACTATTCTTTTCATTTTGTTTCATATGTGAATTTGTTTCATTGAAGGATATTTTGAGAATAATAGCATTAAATAGGGTGAGATTAGTTGAATTTTGCTAATACTTGATGGATCACAAATGACCTGATTTTGTAGGGAGACATCACTACTAGTTTTGTTGGTTCAAATGATCAATTTGCAAACGTTTTCGCCAAGTCCTTGAGGGGTCCTCGTATAAACTATATGTAACCAGCTTTGTCCATATGATTTAAATAGCTTGGAAGAGAGTGTCGAAAATATGATTAGGATATTTGTAATTATTTTATATTAGGTATATCTCAATGTAAATACTAAATAGTATTTATTTGCAGTATGCCTATATAAAAAGAACTTCGTTGTGTAGTTCAAACACATGATTTCACCATCTCGTGCCTCTATTTTCTCATATTCAGTAATTTTCCTCTTGAGTAATTTGTCACTCATGGTCAAATTTTGGAGTTCGGCATTGCTCTGGATATGTCTATAGTCTCTATTGTCTTTCTCTAGCTTCCAGCTAAACCACCTACTGAGCTCTCTGTTGTCCTTCCTCTTGGTGGCACTCCTTCCCTTGCATCTTATATCAACAATTAGAACCACTCAAGGAGGACCATCCAACTCCAAGCCTCTTCCCAAGTGTGAGCACTGCCATCGTCTGGGACATAATATTGATCCTTGAAGGCTAATTCATCGAACACTCATAAGACCATGGATCCTCCTCATGCCTCACCAGCCAACTATGAAGATTTTCTCCATTGGCTTAAGAAATGCCAGAGCTCTAAATCTATTGCTTCTAATACATACACCGGTAATTCATTTGCTTTTATTTCTCAGACACCTTTCCTTGGCCCCTAGGTTCTTGACTTCAGTGCTTCTGACCACATTACTAATAATAAGGTTATTTCCTCCTCTCATTCTACATCCGGTTACATACCTAATGTAACTTAAGTCTATTGTTCCAAAAATCAATCCCAATAGATTGGTACTGTCCAAATACTCACTTCCCTGTCAACCGCTTGTGCTTTTGTTTTTGGATGTCCATTTAATAAACTCTCTACTAGTCGTTTGATTCATTCTCAAGATTGTGTTTTACCTTTTTTTTTTTTGTATAATGGAAGCAATGAGGTTTAAACCTGGGACCTTATGCATACTACCCAAACCCCTTCTCACTAGACCAATCACATTGGCTTACTGTGTTAATACCTTTACCAATAGCAATGTTACCTCATCCTTCTCGTACTATTTCCACTTTTGGACCCAAATATTTGGTTACCTTTATTTAAGATTTTTCCTGTTATACATAGTTATTTTTAATGAAAAATATATCTAAATTATTCTCTATTTTAGAATAATTTTGTCAAGAAATTAAACCACAAGTTGGTGTGTCTATTTGCTCTTTCCGTAGTGATAATGCCCATGAATTTCAAAATTTTATGGCTTCTAAAGGCATTCTACACCAAACATCTTGTGCTCGTACACCTCAACAAAATGGGGCAGCTGGACACAAATATCAAGATCTCATTGAAACCAATCGAACTCTCCTTCGGTGTATTGGTAGTCTTTGATCTTGTATTTGGGGGATGATGTCCTAACGGCTATCTTATAAATTGCATGCCCTCTACAAACAAAATTTTGAAAGATTATTTAACTACATCAGGAATCTTTATACATACAAAATTAACATAGATCAATCAGTAGTATAAAAATTTATCTATATTTATAAAATCAATACCCATAAATTGTCTGACCTGTGGCACCAGCAGGTGAAGCATCTGGACAGAAACGCCCACTAAGCAAACTAGGATGATAGAGTAAGTGTATGAAACCTCCAATTTCAGCATCTAATAGAACACTTTCCTCTGCCTTGCTCTTCATTTGAGCATTTGTTGCAAGCCATGGTAGCCCCGCTGCACTGCCAAAAGAAGGCACTATATCCCCTCCTCTAGAAGCCAAGCGTCCCATCCTTTCTTGACCAATTGGTTCCTTGAAGATGTAAACAGGGCCCGTCTCAGCAAACAAAGGGCACTGACGACGACGGCGTTGCAAACCAGCCATAGTAGGAGGAGGGTTAGTTCCGATGCAGCAAAATGCAAGGGATTTAGAAATTTTAGGAAACTCAAAAGGACGACTTTCGTATAGAGACCCATCTACATATAACCTAATTTCACTTTCTGTTTTCCCAATATGCTCAAGACCAATAAAGTACCAACACTGTGGTTTAAATGCATAAGTAAAATGCAATGCAGATCTCTTTCCCTTTCCACTACCAATTTCAACAACCAAAAATTGAGCATGAAAATAAGCCTCTATACCCAGATTATCAGAAGATAAAAAACTGAATAACCGTGGCATGTGTGCTGTACCTTCACCAGCAAGTGCACTAGCTGCTGCAGCAGCTGACACAGCAGATGATTTACCTGACTTGGCTGATGCAGCTGCAGCAATTGCAGCAGCAACTGTAGCTGTACTTAATGCATCAGCAAATGATTCAATGTAGATCCATGTTGCAAATGCATACCCGTCGATAAATGGCCAGCGACTCTCACCTGGACCAAGCAAACCCGAACTTTCACCATCAAACTCAAAAGTGCAAGTTGGCCCTCTTGATTCCTTTTCATTTATTGCTTTCTCCATTGCAAGCATTAAGCGTGAAGCCCATACTGTGGTAAGCGTTCTTGTAATGACTTGAAACCATCTACGAAGATCATTAACACTGAGAGAATGCCCAGCCAAGTATTGTATGCATCGGCACAACGGAGTTCCATCCCACCTTATTTGCCCATTTAAGCCAACATCCACAGTAAAAATTTTGTCTGCTGTTCTCAACAGTACACCTAACAGACCAGCCATTGAGCACATTGCCCGGTTTCTAGTGCAAGCCCGTAATATGGCAAGTAGTCCCCTTACCATTCGTGTCCTAGGCGACATGACAACATCAGAATCACCTACATAAGGAAGCCAAGGAATAATTTCACCAGCTACAATGGCTGCGCGGGAGTTTAGCATTACACTAGGAGGATTATTATCACCATCCTCTGCAAAACTTTCAACACCGCCCATTGTTGCAAGAAGCGAGTCTACAATTAAAAAAGACACACTCTCCATTTCTTCACCACTTCCCAAAATTTCTACACCACTTGCAATATTCTTCAGTTTCTCCATACCTTCAGGTTTCCCCATGATTGCAGAATCAACTAAATGAAGCAATTCTGCTGATGTATTTGGCATAGCATTTTTTTGCTTAGGTTTTTGTGGAGAAGAAACAGGAGAATATCCAGGTGAACCAAAACCAATTGATGACGCGGACTGCTTGTTTGTATGACCAAAATGTCCCCTTGACCCAGGGCTGTAAGAAAGATTATCATGATGCATTGTGGCAACTGGCGAAGAAGTACACTCTGATGATTGAAATTCCTCTACATTCCCATCAATATGGTATTGTACATCATCTGAACCAAAAGAATGGTTCGACTCCACATACTCATTATTCTTCTCTCGATCTTCCAAGGATACTTGCTCAAACCGATTGTCATCTGTAACTGTATTTTCAAAATCAATCTCATGTCCTTGTAAGCTTACCCTTTCATTTGCCTGTTCATCCCCGATGCCACTACCGGCATTTACGTTTTCCTTCTGATGACTCTGATCTAACCGTTCTCCAACACTATCTATCACTTCATGATTATCCAATCCATCACCGGATATTTTTATCTCTTTTGATTCTTCCTCTTCTTCCATTATACAATTTCCAAGGAAGCCAACAGATACTCATTCATAATGAAATCCACAATCCACCTACAAGTAACAAAGTTAGTAATTTCTCTACAACTTCAAAACAAAGTAAACAAACGATATCAAGAGACCAGAATATATCAACATTTTCAATATGATTGCTAGCTTTACAGCTACCAGAATATATCAACATTTTCAATATGATTGCTAGCTTTACAGCTATTGCATTCCACAAGATGATTAACTACGTTAACCATGAAAACATTAAATCAAATTACAGTAAAGGCTGAATGTTACATTACCATGTATTTCTTAAAATTCTCAACAAACAAAAATTCACTAGAACGTCTTGATTTGATGAAACATGAAAAATATTCTTCAATCTACTGAGGTTGAAGGCGAGTCCGGTGTCTAGCATGTGCAGACACATGTCACTATCAAACACCGACATATGTAGTTAGTTACATTCAATCACTTTCATTTTTAAAATTATTATTGATATCAACATATCAATGTCGTGTATATGTGTTTCGTAGCATATAAGTAATGACAGAGCGTTGTAGAACCCACACTTCTAATTGAAGGCCAGTCCTG
Organism: Cicer yamashitae; assembly: GCA_037974755.1. Lineage (NCBI taxonomy): Eukaryota > Viridiplantae > Streptophyta > Magnoliopsida > Fabales > Fabaceae > Cicer > Cicer yamashitae. The sequence continues at coordinate 45,978,473 of JBBPBQ010000002.1, forward strand.
GTGTCCGCCACGTGTTAGTGGCTGACACCAATACAATACTAACACCTTGATTACATTCATTTCATTCATTTTCTCAATTATTACCGATGTCGACGTGTCAATGTTGTGTCTAATGTTGATGTCAGTGTCTGTGTTTCCTAATGACATGGGGAAAAATCAACACTAGCTAGAAATCACAAAAAATTACCTAACAAAAACCTCTACAAATCGAATCGTCACTCACATTTCAAGAACAGATCAATCAGAACAGCAGAGAAGCTTTCAGCATATAAAAAACGCGCGCATTTGACGCATTCTAACACGAAAGTCTGAAAAAGAAAAAAAGGGCAAGGATCGTGAAATTATCGCCATTGGGTAAGAGAAATGAAACACTGAGAAGAAAACGCTTGAAATCGATACCTTCGTTCAGAAGAATCCAGCGTCTAGTCACGTTTGATCGAGAGAGAAGATTTGATCGAAGGTCGAATGGAAATGAAAGAGAAAGAGCAAGTGAGTGAGTGCGAGAGAGTGAAGGCGAATTAGGCGCGAGAGGGTATGATTGGAATTTGGCGAATTAGGCGCGCGAAGAGGGTATACTATTTGCCGCTACCTGCCTCGGTGGCCTTGCCCAGTCAAAATATGAAAATTTGTGATACCGATAGTTCAGTGGATTTGTGTTTCTTTTGCTTTAGGCAAATGTCAAATTTGCCCACCCTGTTCCAATCTCATATTGGCCATTAATTGATTTAATTACTACTTTAATTTATTAGTTTAATCGATAGGCTATCATCTAGGGTAATAATTAGAGATGGAATTAAGTGATCTAGAACGAAGAACACAAGAAACAAAATTTAAATTATTTTTTATTTTAAAATGTTTTTAATAAGAGTAAAATAGAGTGATAAAAATAGAACAACACAAATCAATTGATCTAGGTTCACTATCAATACGATAACTATATTCAGTCCATTCAATCTAAATAATTTAATTTACTAATTCACCAACTGAATTATACGTCCACTGAACATCTACTCGTTCTCTTGTTGTTAGTAGAATCAAAAATTATATCATCAACATATAATAGTGGCCTCTTTCAAAATCATTTTTAATAAAAAGTTACTTAGTTTGTCATATCAAGCTATGGGAGCATGTTTAAAACCATATAAAAATTTATTCAATTTGAAAACATAATCTGGAAACTCATTATCTTTAAAGTCAAGAGGTTGTTTAACATACACTTCTTCAATTTTATAATCGTTTAAGAAATCATTTTTCACATCCATTTGATATAAAATGATTTTGTTAAATACTGCAAATGAAAGTAAAATTTTGATTGTCACTAACCTTGCCACATAGTTAAAAGTTTCAGTCTAGCCTTGTTTCTAATCATTTCATATTTTTCCTTCAGTTTGTTTTTGAAAACTCACTTAGTTCCAATTGACTTCTTTTCTTTATGTTTGTGCACAAGATCTCGTACATCATTTCTTTTTAATTGATTCAACTCTTCTTGCATGGCTATTATCCATCCATCATCTGATAGAGCTTCGTTTATTGTTGTAAGCTCAATTTCATATAATAGTCCAAACATGGATGTTTCAATAAATGTGGACCTGGTATTCAGATGATCATTTACACTTACTGTAAAACCCCTACCACGTGTCTAGAATATGGTAATAAATTTATACATTTTAATAAAATCAGAGGCAATCAGTTAAAATATTGTAAGTATCATCCATTAAACAACTTGTAACTATATAAGATACATAGTTTACAAGTACTTTTAGATGTACCAAGTAAGTTAACATTACAACTTTTAGATCATTTCTGAATATTTCAACATCAGCAGCGTCTTTCGGAGCCTCATAGTCATCTTTGACTATATCCCAAAGTTTATGATTATGCGAGATTTAGAAACTTCTAAACTTATCCTTCCAGTATTCAAATCTTTCTCCGTCAAATAGAAGATGCTTGTTAACGTTTCCACTTGTAATTTCATCTCTAGAGTTAGTCATAATAAAAACAGATATTTACTCAAACATGGTTAAATGCTTAGCTTTGAGACCAAACTCTGATACCAATTGTAGAACAAAAAACACAAAAAACGAGAGGGTTTGAATTGTATTTTATTCTAAAATGTTTTTAGCAAGATTAAAACAGAACAGATAAAACAATAAACACAAAACAACACAAATAATTTATCTTGGTTCACCACCAACATGGTAGCTACGTCAAATCCCTTCAATCTAAAGGATTTAATCCACTAACTAAATCACACGTCCACTGAAAGTCGACCTAATCGTGTTCAAGTCTTCTCATCCTTATAGCTTAGTATAGTCAAGTTGTTGAGATGCACCCACTACTGAGCTAGATTACAAATAGAATGTGTTTATGCGTGTTTTCTAAACAAATCTCACAAGAGTGTGTTTACAAAGATATGCTATCAGAAAGTGAAAAATCTCTCAACACTTAAATAAAATAACATGATTAAGAACAAAGGTGTGTGGCGGCTGTATCATGTAAATTGTAGTATTGTTGTTGTGTATTCTTCAATGTTTAAAGCATAACAGATGAAACAATAAACACAAAACAACACAAGTAATTTATCATAGTTTACCACCAACACGGTAACTACGCCCAATCCTTTCAATCTAAAAGATTTAATCCACTAATTCACTAACTAAATCACATATCAACTAAACAACTACTAGTCTACATGATTGTGTTCAAGTCTTCTGATTCTTTTAGCTTAATAGAGTCAAGTTGTTGAGAGATGCACCCACTACTGGGCTAGGTTACAAACATATTGTGTTTATGCGTGTTTTATGAATAACTCTCACAAGAGTGTGTTTACAAAGCTATGCTGTAAGAAAGTGAAAAATCTCTTAACACTTAGATAAAATAATATGATTAAGAACAATGGTGTGTGACGGTTGTATCGTACTTATTATAGTATTGTTGTTGTGCATTCTTCAAGTAGGGTTGCACGTCTTTTGTAGATAAACTTTAGGGTTTCTAGTCGTTGTCCTGATTGCAAGAAATCAACATGTATGTCAAAGTTTTGTATCAAATCTACATATATTGATTAACCATTAAAGGTTGCCCAAATTTGTCTTTGTAATTGATTATGCGTATCTTGATATGGAGACATAAAAAGTTATCATGATTAGAGTATATCACATAGACCTTCAGACAAATAATAGATTCAATATGTTGAGCAGAGGAAAAACAAATTTATCTTATTTAGAGCATTGACTTTTTTTATCAAAGCATTAACTTTTATATCAAAACGTTGACTTTCCATCAGAGTCATACGATAAAATGCCTGTCATAGTTATCTGAGGCAGACAATCAATTTTCTTGTCATACTTATCATAGACTGACGATCAATTTGTTTGACACACTTATTAGAGGTAGAATAATTAGAGCATTGTTTGCAACAACATAATCACCAAAGGCGTATTTCAGAGCGCGTCCATCAGATTTAGAATACAATTTTTAGAGTGGAGTCTTGGTGTTCCTTTAACTTATCCAAATATCAGAGGATGCAGCGCAAAGTCGTTTAAATATTACGTGGTCTTAGAACTGCACACTTAAATAAAAACATTAGTGTTTTAAATTGTTCCCACAAAATAATTTTGTTATCATAAAAAAACAAGTAAGGGTCATAGTTCTTCAAACCCACTTAGTTCTAACATGTCAGTCTGTCAGGTATGGACCTATTTAAGGCTTAGTTTTGCCCCACTTGTTTAATAAAAATGTCAAACTTATACTTTATAAAAAAAAACCTATTTATTTAAATATATCAGACATAAGCTTTTTAAAAAATCTAGTAAGTCTAACAAGTTAACCTCGTTATGTAATAGAGATTTTTTTAGGGTTAAATAAGTTTGTACTCCCAATAAAATTTCAATATTTTGGTTTTAGTCCTTATAAAAAATTTCATCAACTTTTAGTCACTTAAAAATTTTCCTTTTTATTTTTGGTCCTTGATTTTATATCAACTATTTTGTATCTTTCAAGTTTTTAAATAATTTTGCAGTAATGTTTAGAACATATTTAACAACTTTCGTACAAAAATTTAGAATTTTTTTAATGAGCGATAAAATAAATATGAATATTAAAGCTACAAAAATTTGAAAGACATAGAGTAGTTGGTATAAAATCAAGGACCAAAAATAAAAACGAAATTTTTTTAAGGGATTTAAAGTTGATGAAATTTTTTATAAGGACTAAAAATAAAGCAGTGATATTTTATAGAGGCTAAAAATATATTTAACCATTTTTTATTTGTTTTACTATTTCAATTGATTTATGTAAGACTTAAAGCGTATTATAGTTGAATTTGACATGTTGTTTACTTGTTTAAAATATACAATCTTGTTATAATGTTATGGAATGTGATTTTTAACTTAAGGTTTAAGACCTATTTTTAAAAAGGTCAGATCAGACTTAATAATAAAGACAATATTTATATTTGGCGTGGTCTTTAAAAATGCAATAATAATGCTCTTTATAAAATAAGAGTAAACAGTTATAAATAGTTTTCTCCTTTCTTTTTTATAGAAATAATAAAAGATACTATAAATAAAAGTTGTTTGTGTTTTAATTTACTAAATAATAAAATGTGAAAATTTATAATTCTATAGATAAAAATATAATTAACATAGATTAGTGCAATACAGTCAGTTATGAATTATTAATTATCTGTTATGCTATTTAAGTGGATTGGATAAAAGTAGGGATGGCAATATAACCCGCACCCGCGGGTACCCACCCAAACCCGCTTGATTTGGGCGGGGAAAACCCGCTTTGATTGAGTGCGGGTGCGGATTTTTCCCGAAATTAAAATTCATGGGCGGGGACGGGTTTGGGGTGGTGATATCCACCCCGCACCCGCACCTGAACCCGTCCCGCAAGTAATATTAATGTAATTTTAAATTTTATACATATATATATTGAATATACTTAATATTTTTTAAAATATTAAAAATAATAATCTTATTTCTATAGAAAATATTTTTTTATTTTATAATTGTCTAATAACAATTATTTTATTATATTAATTATAATAGATATGATTTTTAAATTTATAATCTTATATATATATATATGAATGGGTGCGGGTGGGCGGGGAAACCCGAACCCCTATGTGGGCGGGGAAACTCGAACCCCGTTGTGGGCGAGGATGGGGCCTAAATTCTACACCCGCTATGAAACGGAGGCGAGTGCGGATTTTTCCCGATTAGTCGGGTGCGGGGGTGGAGGAGGCAAAATCCGCCCCCGCTCCGCCCCGTTGCCATAACTAAAAAGAAGGGTGAACTTTTGTACTAATAGATCTCTTTCTGTTTAACTTAGTTTGTTAAATAGATTGGGAGGTCTAAAGTTCTCGAAATACGATTGTTTTTTTTGGAAAAAGCCGAAATTTAATTGTTATAGGGACAATTGATATGTTGTGGCTTGTAGGTTAGTAATGTTATCAATATTAATGATATGTTTCTCCTTAGTTATTTGATTTTATGTAGATCGTATGAGTATTGTACGGAGAATGATTATGTTGACGATTTTTGAAAGAGTTTGATTTTATGCCACTGTTGTTATAGTTTTCATAGCTGCCTCTATTTCCTGAGCTATGACCTCTTCTTGAATTGGAATTATGCATCTTGAAGTTCTTGAACCCCCAAAACATCAACTTTCTTGGATCTTTCTAATCTTAATTTCGTTGCTATTAATAAAGCTTTGGTGTCCGAAATTGAGAATGAATTTTGTATGATAAAACTGATGCTACAACGGAGTCATAATCAACTGGCAAACCATTTAAGATATTTCGAACAGGTACTTGATCATCAATTGGTGATCCTATGGCAGCAAGAGTATCGAACAATTTTCTGAATTAATTGACGGTAATCATTAATTTTTCTCGTTTTCTTGATACTTTTGAAATGATTCTTTAGTTGACTGATCTTGACACGTGTTTTAGATACAAAATAAACTTGTAGGATTTACATATTTAGAAAGTAGTCTCACACTGAACTATTTATGTGCGAAAGGTTGGTGACATTGAATCAAGAAGCCCAACGAGTGTTGAAGCAAAATCTTTCAATTGAGATGTTTTAATGATAACAAATTTTAATTAGATAAATATTTAATTATTTATGGTTTAATTAAGTGGTTTAATATGTGTTTTAAGGTTTATTAATCACAAGACATGTTTTAATGAAGTTTAAACATACTCATGTACAAACAAGTTCATTATTCTCAAAATTGAAAATGTTTATCTTCAATCTCATTAATCGAAGATCAGGGGACATCATTGATGACAATTACACATAAATGGAAAAATTAATATTGTTTTCATTATTTAAACAAAAAGAATTTAAGTCATAGTGCATAAGAATATTCTCTCATGTGCTACAAGAACAAATAATATTATAAAATTAATATTATACAATGATAAACTTACATTATTCACGTATACAAGGACAAATTTATACTATGACGTGAGTCATCATAATAGCCTCAATATTTGATCATGCCTACAACTAGTGTCTGAGTTGATGTTCCCTTACTAGCATTTTTTCAATAAACAACTATTATAACTCATTATATAATAATAATAACAATAATAATGTATTTAAAGTGTATGAAATCCAACTAAAATAAATCTTTCAAATGATATATTCAAGTGATTGCAAACATCTACAGTGGGAGTAAAATTAAGTTCGTCCGCCAGTGTGGAATAACGTAACCGTGAATTTTTTGAGAGTTTAGCGTTGGAGTTGTGCCAAGCTGTAATCACGGTGTGCCAAACTGTAATCACAGTTCTCTCAGGAAGGAACGGTACTTTCATAATTTAATAATAATAAATTTATAACAGTTACCTTTTTTTTACTATTTATTTGTTACAATTTACTTATTAATAGGAATAATTTGTTTTTGTTACTCTTACTTTTTCTTTCACAATTTTTGTTACAAAAATTTCTTTAATCTTTTATTAACAATACTTTTTTATTTATGATCATGTATTTAACATTTAATTTTTATTATTGCTATAAAAATTTAAGTTCAATTTTATTTTAAATTTAAATTAAAATAATATATAATAATATTAATTGAAATATTTAAATTAATATTTTAAGTTGAAATAAAATTAAATATAATTAAAATATTAATGTATAAATTAAAGTTGTGGAACCTAATATGGTTTTGTTAAACCGTAACAAATTAATGAATTGTTTTAAAAGGATGTGGTACAGTGAGCCCTATTTAATGAACCCATGTTGAGTTCACCGTTGCAGTAAAAAATGAATGAGTTGCTTCAAGATGATGTGGCACAATGGACCCCATTTAATGAACCCATCTTGAGTTCACCGCTGTAGATGCTCTTACATCTAGAAACATTCATCCTACTCATATCACAATGTATCCTTACATTAATGTTTTTATCAAAACACCTTATCAAATATTGAGTTATTAACATCCATGAGTTATTACATTCATCAATTAGAATCAAACAAAATTTATTTCACACAAAAACCTTATATAAATTCATCATGATCCAAACATACACAAATTTACTAATCGTGCAGAATTTTAATTTTGCTCAACATTCTATTTGAGTAAATTTCATCATTCTAATAAATAATACCCTTGCTGCAGAAATTTTAAACAGACATACACCAGTTTTGACGAATTTACTAAATACTAAACGATGTCAAATTCGAGTGAATGACCACTCTTTGGAAAGTTTCAGATGTCTAGTTTATGAATAAATTTTTTATTTTTTAAGATGCTTATCCATCAGGTACAATTTTAATAAGAACGACGCAAATGTACAAACACATGACAACAACTATTCTTTAACTATAACCCTTGATGTAGATAATTTTTCTCTCAATTATCAATATCATTCAATTTAATTTTTTCCATTTATTTTTTAGCAATGACTTAAATCAATAATGGTAATATGGTATCAGAGAATAATTATTTTGCTATATTTTCCTCAAATTTTTCTTGAGAAAATTTTCATCAATGCTTCTTTGAATTATTTCTACTCTTCTATTTTCTCTTTGAATCTTGGAGTTTCCTATCAAGATTTTAAATTTTGAGATTTTTTGTTGATCTTCATCTCTAAGACATTCATGTTCATCTTGCAATTATGTTTCTAGCCACAACATAGAGAAACTTGAAGCATCAAGCATCAATGGAGACACACAAGAAAAATTCCTTGATCAAATGCAAATCTTCATCGTTTTCAACAATAAAGACAAATAGTCATTGATTAATGTTATTTGGAAACCATGAAGTTCAGCAAAAAAAAATAATACAAAAAGTACATGCAAGACCAAGAGAAGAAGAAGTTTTTCGAGGTTGGATTCAAAAAGCTCATGAAGATCTTGAAGACGCATAGTAAACACATTGTACAAGATTACAAGAAAATTTTTGTCAACAAATCATGATTAGAAGTTGCAGTCAGCTAGTTAAAAATAATATTTTGAATAAATGATAAAAAAAAAAAAAGAACAAGAAGGATCAAGGACAAAAATCCTGATAAAAAAAAACTGCTCAAAATATAAAATTCGTGATATTCTTCTTCAAAAGCAAAAAGCCTTATTGACTATATTAGCTTCTATTCATAATACATATAGTCAAGCACAAAATTCATATTCTTACGTCGATAAATTTTGGAGTTTAAAATCCTTTTAGCCGATGTATTTTCGACATTTCAAATACTTTTAGCCGATGAATTTTCAGCATTACAAATTCCTTTTAGCCGATGTCTTTTCCAATATTTTTTTTTTGAGATTTTCCAAACTCGAAGTGTATTATACATGTTCTAATTTGAGGGGATATCAAATATATCTTAGTTTATTAGTTAATTAAATTGGTTATTTAGTTACACTAGCTAGTTAATTATTTTACACTAGTTAGTTATTTATCTAATTGATTATATAAGTCTACATAATCCTCGATAATATTTTTTCTCTTAATTATCAATATTATTCAATTTACTTTTCTCTATTTATCTTTTATCAATGACTTAAATAAAAAATCGTAATAGTGTTTGAGTCTTGCATGCAAGGTTTTAATTTCAAAGATGAAGGAAGGAAATTTTTGTGAAGTGAAGGTGTGTGTATGTGCTGCTAGGGGTGTTCATGGTGCAAAAATTGCACTAGATTGTATTACATTAATTGTTTGGTTTAGTTTTTGATAACTATTTTCAAATCAAGTTTCTAATCCGGTTCAAAATTGATTTATAAATATAAACTAGTTTAATATTTTGAACAAGTTTTAAGTTAAAATTGGTTTCGAACTACTTATTCGGGAAAATAATTTTAAAATTATTATGACAAAAAAATTTTGATCTTTTTCAAAAAAAAGTTTGATTTTTTTTTAAGAAAATATTTTTTGAGAAAAATAGATATAAAAAATTTCCCGATGAAAAAATTTGTTGAGATAAAAAGTTTCGATTATTTTTTGAAAATAAATTTTGGAAAATAATTTCGAAATTATTTTGACAAATTTTTTTCAATTTGTTTTAAGAAATTTTTTTCTATAAAAATAGATATAAAAAATTTATCGATAAAAACAATTTTCGATTATTTTTCGAAAAAAATATCAAAAATTTTTCAAAAAAAATATCAAAAATTTTTCAAAAAAATTGTTTTTCGATTTTTTTCTCAAAATTTTCCAAGAAAAAATGATTTAATTTTTTTTTTGGAAAAAATAATTATATATTTTTTTCAAAAAAAAAATTCAAATAAAAAATCCTAATTGAGTTTAAAACAGTTTTAAAATTGTTAAACTAGTTTTTGAATTAATTTGGTTAACTAGTTTGTTTTAAATATGTGGTTCAATTCACGAACTATTTAAGTGGTTTGGTTTTTTTTAGTACAATGCAATCCAATTTATCAATCAATATAGTTTAATTAATCATATATTTTGCACACTCCATGTGCTGCAGCGTGAAAAAGAATGGAGAGAGAGGGAATTAACTCTCATTTTTTCCTCTCTGTCTGTGGGTCTACAATCTCTTTTGCAAGCTTAAAAAGTTATTGGGTGCGTTTGTTTGATCTTAAATAAAAATGATTTGTGTTTTAAATAATTTAGAGATTATTTTATAGAGATTTTTTAAAAAATGATTTTTTAACTGCCGTTTGTTTACTATTATAAAAATGATTTTTTTTAAAAAAAATGATTTATAACCTGTTTGTATATAATTTTGTAAAAATAATTTTTTTAAACTACAAAATTATCATAAAGGACATAAAAATAAATTTTAGTCTCTATACACGTACCAATTTGCAACAATTCTTTCATCGCTCTAATAATTTTTCGCATCTTTTTTAGTTGTCATTCTAATTGATATTTAAGTAAGCAAAAATGTTAAATCACATATTTAAAACAGTTCAAAATGAATCTTCTTTATAGTTTTATTATTCATAGTCATCAAGTTCCATTATCTATATTCACCAAGATATATTTTCATTATCCATAATCTTTGTACTTCCTATAATCTTTGTCAAATTTACTATAACAAACCAATTCAAATATTTCAAATTGAGCACTTCCAAATTTAATAGTTTAATCCATTTCGTAAACACATTTCAAGTTGATCAATGTACCTGAATAGTCGTAAAAAACAATAAATAAACACAACCAAAAAAATTGATGAGGTCGAGAAAATGATCAATTGACGAAGAAAACCTAATAAAAATTGGCTAAGGGAACTTTGGGATTAAAAAAGAAATAGGGGTAATTGCATAATTTTCTCTCATTTATAGGTAAAGTTCCGTATTTTTTCAACTTTCCATCATCTTTCTCTCTCATCTATCACAAATGGCAAATGCGAGAAGCTATTATTTTTAGCTTTTCATTTTTAGCCAAAAAATAATTTTTCTAACGAAATGATTTTAAAAAAATATGAAACAAATACCCTTTAAACCCTAAAAAATGATTTTTGTATCTTATTTGTTTTATGCATCAATTAATATTTTTTTTAATTTTGGTCCTTATCAATCTAAGGCAAATTATCTAATCCATTATATTTTGTACATGAAAGGAAAATATTAGAATAAAAATATTGAGGTTTCGAATTGATGAAATAGATTTCAATCCATCAACTGTATGTACCAATTGCTAAATATTTTCTATCTCCAATCTTCCTTGTATATTAGGACACAAAGGTCCTGACCTATTGACAAGCTTTAACTTGTTTGAAGTCATTGTCCTCATCAAATAGCACTTAACCTCCTCGGCCATTGTCAAAACGAGCTTGCCTTAGTAGTTTCGGTTCTTAGCATTGAACACTTCATAGTTGTTATTGCATATGTTATTCACTTTGCAATTTTCATTGAAGTATGTCTTTGTCCATGATTCTTTAGGCCACTTGGAAATTCTCCCACAAATGCATGACACAAAACCCACGTGGCACACCTGACATAGCCTCTTGCATGACATGCATTAGCCCTTGTACAAACGGTAACACCAATCAATAATTAAAGTGTTAGAATAAAACTAACAAAATGAAATTATATTAAATTACGTTACCTTTTGCATATCACTAATAAATTTTCAGCCATTTTGAATGTACTCACCTAAATCTTCATGCAAGAGTGTGAGAAACCACTTCTAGTTATCTTTGTTTTCAACATTAACAGTGATATATACTATAACAAATACTTGATTGTTAGCATCTTGCCCCACAACGGACATCAACTGTCCATCGAAATACTCCTTGAGAAAACACTCATCCAAACCTATCTAAGGTCTACATCCTTCCTTGAATCCCTTTTTGCATGCATCAAGGCACACATAAAACCTCTCAAATTGTGGAGGTAAATTTGGCATAGTGATGGTACTTACTATAGAAGTTGATCTAGGGTTTGCTCCTAGAAGCTTTTGCATAAAGACTTTCATGTTCTAGTCCTTTATTTGTAGTCCCTTCAGGTGTAGACATTGTTTCCTCAACATAATTATCTCTATGCCCCAATATATATTGAGGGTGTTCACCCAAGTCCTCATCATCAAGGAATCCAACACAATTGGTGTTGACCTTTTCTTATATTTTGTTTGCACTAGAGGAATCCTACTACTTCTCCTTACAAGTCCATCTACCTTCCCATTCACTTTATTTTTTTCTTTTCAAATTAGCTCTTTAACATTTGCAGCAAAATTTGCAGCCTTTTTTTCAACATTTGCAATCTATGTTTCAATATTTGCAGCTTCTTTTTCAACATTTGTAACAATTTTCATTTTGTGAAGCATTTTGTGAAACTGCAAAATCCATATCTCTTTCAAATTTTGCAAGTTCTTCTTTAATTAAAATCACTAACTCTGATTTCTCAAGAGTAGAGTGCTCAAAATATATCTTTACCTTATTATTATTCTCCCTTGCATCAATCACTAATTGACGTATATTAGTATCACAAAACATAGATCTCAACCCATGATCCAAATTATCTCTGTGTGGTCTCAACCATTGAACTCGTGAAATGCTACCATATTTAACAATTTATCTGACCATATCAACAAGATCAATCAATTTGATTTCATTTGGGTTAATCCCTTCTTTCACATCAATTTTATCATTTACATATTGAAGTTGTATATGCTTGTTTCTTTCAAATTTGCCTATGTGATGAAAGATCAATCTTATTTCAACCATCTTAAAAATGAATCAACATAAAATCCATCCAAATAATGCATTTACTGTAAATACAAACACTTCTTAAAAAGTTTGATTTCTTTGCAATTTACGTTATATTTATAAAATAAAGTTTGATATATGTTTTAATGAAATTTTCCTTTCTATTTTTTTATAAGCTTTAGTTGCTGACACCATAAAGATCACCAACACAAGAATCAGATGGAGCTAAATCATTAAATACATAAAAAACAAAGGTTAAAAAATATATCAACAAAAATGCAACAATAAAAATTAATCAACATAAATAGAAGTTAAAAACAAAAAACAAGACCACGGGTGCGTTTGTTTGAAAGTTGCAAAATATATCTATCCCTTGGAATAGGAGACTGGAAATAAATGTATCCATGTTTATTATACAGAAATAAAAAACAATTCTTAGGAACAAATTATGCCTAAGAGTTTTTTTTCTGCGTGAAAGCAAGATTTTTATTCCCATAGAGTGGTAGGAAACTTATTCCAATTTCAATATTGCTACCAACACCCCTTAAATTACTACCCACACCCCTTTTATTTTAAAAAAAAGCAAAATTCCAAAATTGCCCTTGTCTTTATTAATCTAACCTAACCCCACCTTCTTCATCTTCATTCCTTCATTCTTTCATCTTGTTCCTCATCATCTTCATCCTCTTCATTCAAAAACCCAGAAGCATTAAAAAACCCAGAATCCTTCATCAACTTCAGTCATCATCAACTGCATTCCATCTTCTTTATTCATCATCAACTTCAGTCTTCATCAACTTCAGCCTTTATCAACTTCATTGCATCTTCTTCCTCTTCAATCATCACTTCACCGTAATCAAGTAAACATCATCCCTGTTTTTGTTGTTCATTATTGTAGTTGTTTGTGTTTATTATTATGAACGAATTGCCAGAAACCCTAAAAACTTGTAGTTGCCATTGTTGATTCTGATGAAAACGTTGGTTGCAAAAACCCAGAAACGTACGTGAACTGAGTTCACGTATGATACTGTGATTTTCTGTTTTGATATTTAATATGCTTTTGTTTTTGCAGATATGGTTCGCACAATGTATACCGATAGAGAGGGACGTGCTGTAATCAACGAGGGTACCTCCAATGTTGATGGTCGTCGTGTTCGGCCGACTGCTTCCACTCGGGCACAAAGACGACGAGTAGAGCGGCAACAGGAAGAAGCCCTACCGGAAGCACAAGCGGAAGCACAACTGGAAGCAGAACCGGAAGCTGAAGCACAACCCGAACAACAACCTGAAGCACAATCCGACGCATATCCTGGTGGTCCAATTGATTGTTCTGTACTTAGGACATTCGCCGATCATGTGGCAACCCGACATTGGGATGACGTGGTAATTTTATCAATCAAATGAAATTAAATTTTTAATTGTTGTTGTTTTAATGTGTTTTAAATTATATTTATTTGCATAACTAATTTCAGGATCGTGGCAAATTAAGGGTGTTTAGCAACGGTAAAAAATTAAAAGAAGCTGTTATTGAACACCCAGAGGTTGAACAACTGGTGAAAAGCTCTGAATTATTTTCTTTGCTAAAATGCAACTATGAAATGATCGACAAAGGGATCATTTCAGCATTCGTAGAGAGGTGGCGTCGTGACACTAATAGCTTCCATCTTCCCATTGGGGAGATGACGATTACTCTCAACGATGTCTCCTCTCTGCTGCATATCCCCATCACTGGTGCATTCTTCACTGTTAATGTATTTAACAAGGATGACGGTGCAGATATACTGGCTGAGCTACTTGGAGTTAGTCATGTTGTCGCCTATGCCGAATTTAATGTCACGCGCACACCCTCAGTTCGGTATAGTTGGTTACTAGATGTATACCAGCAGCGCTGTCGTGACCAGCAGTGGCAGATGGCTGCTAGGGAATTTCTTCTGTTTTTGGTCGGTTGCACACTATTCAGTGATAAGAGTACCTATGCAGTCACCGTTGCATATCTTGACTGCTTCCAAGACCTCAATGCTTGTGGGGGATTTGCATGGGGTGCAGCTGCTCTTGCTTATTTATACGACAATCTACGTGAAGCCAACATGCATTAGACCAGAACTGTGTCAGGGTATCTTACACTGTTACAGGTAAACTATATGGTTGTTTATTGTATTAATAATATCTAATATTAATGATTCTAAACTAATGATATGTTATTATATTTGTGCAGGCGTGGGTCTATGAGCATTTTCCTACATTATGTAGAGATTGCTGTAGACTTTCTCCGAGTTACGTTGAAGACTACCACATAGCACTTAAATGGAAGCCAAAACGGGATAAAGGTTTGGTGCTTCCATTTAGGAAAGCTCTTGACGAGATTGTTGCTGAGGAGGTCTGTTGGACACCATACGAGGCCCACCGAGTGAAGCGACCCTTTGAAGAGGTTTCTTTATTTCGAGGGTGGATACGATGGGGTCCGAAGATGTATGCTCATCTACCAGATAGGGTATTGCGTCAATACGGTCATGTCCAAACCATTCCTGACTCACCGTTAGATATAGTGGGTCGGACGACAACCCAAGAGGAAATGAACATCATGTTTATGCAGTACGCTGTGCATGTAGTAGATGTTGGCGCATTTGGGCAGGGACATGTCCTCTGCTCGAATGATTACATGGACTGGTTCTGCAGAATTTCACATCCATACATCATTCGTAGAGAACCAGTCCAGGAAGAACCAGTCCCTCATGCAGGTGATGCAGAACCTGCCACTCATGCAGCTGATTCCCTTGATGCCGCCGTTGATGCCGCCGTTGATGCCGCCGATGAAGCCGTTGACGTAACGGTATATTAATTTTACATATTTTATTTATTCATATTTTATTTTAACTACATTATATTAATTTATTTTTTATTGCAACGTCGAGCTATAGAAATTGTTGAAGAGCTTCTTGGTCGGCAACTAGTATTACCTGATGGCATGCCACTCGTTAGGGAGTTAATAATGATGATGCGAAATCAAATGGGTGGTGGTAGAGATTGGTCTAACACAGTACCGCATCGTAGGAGAAATAGACGGAATTAGGATTTTATTTTAATATTTTGTATAATTTAGGATATGTAATATTTTGTAATTTTTTAGGTATATTTTGGATATATACAATTGTGGATAACTTTGGATATGTACTATTGTGCTACAGTTATAAATTTTCAGTTTTAATATTATAATTTTTAGTTATAATATTCAGTTAAATTTTCAGTTTTAATATTATAATTTTTAGTTATAATATTCAGTTAAATTTTCAGTTATAATTTTTATCATGTTAAAATATTTAAAATCACTTTTTAGAAATGTTAAATAAATGAATCCAATTATCGTTTCATATCATGAATTAAACAAGTTTTACAAATGTTACAACATATTTAGTTTACAACATATTCATTTATACTGCATGGAAATATCTTCAACCAATGTTGCATGAGATCATTGTAAATAAACTCCCACTACCGTGCTTCTTCAGTGCAATATTTTCTCCACAAATTACTTACGGGTAGTATAGGAGAATTTGACTTTAAGTAAACCTGTTAACAAATGAAACAACCACAATTAATACCTGTTAAAATGTCAATTCTAAGTGGAAATATTAAATATGTAGCACAATTAATACCTGCACAAAATGACAGTTCTTAACAAATGCAACAACTATGATACGATGATCTGACATAGATGTTGGTGGTGGAGTTCTAAGTGGAAAAAATATTTGCGATTGGTTAAGTGATAATGCGACGAAAACCAAGTTAAATTTCGAAGCAATCACATATCTCATTTCTGGAAGTGTCATCCAATTATCCATAGTTGCAACTTGTTCAACATACACACTTTGTATAAGTTGTGGAACAAAGATTTGTCCACCATATATTCTCTCGTAATGAGACATGAACTCTTGAAGCTCTACAACACACTCTTGACGAATGAATGCCCAAGAGTTCTCACCCATTCCAAGTAAACCTGCAACTGCACGATATCCACAATTACCATCCTCGCCGACATCAATAATGTCATCTATGAATTTATGAATTTCAACCGGCAACCAATCGCTGAAGAGGAGAACTGTTGGTTGTTGAACTTTGCTAACTGATGGTCGAGGTGTGAGCTTTTTGGCTGATGATCGAGGTTGCTGTACTTTATTAGATGTTACAGTGCTACATGCATTTGTGCTACTGCACTGAACGCTTGCATCCACATACTCCCACCAAGATGGATCACGCTTGGTTGATTTATCTCTTTTTGATATGTTACTTTTGCTTTTTTTGGGTGCACCCTTAGTTTTAACCTTGTCAACAGGTGGACACATCGACGTAGTCGATGGATACGCGATCTCTCGTAATTCTGAAGGTTACCCGATCCATCATCATGAAAAGTTAATTTAGTCCACCAAACATGAATAGCATCTAACGGGATGGAACGGGGGATCATACTATACCTGGCTATTTCACATGCACAAGGTAGACCATGTGTTCTCCTAATTGTGCAACGACATTCAGACTTATCTATACCTACATACTTCACGCGATCATACTCTGCCGCAATGTGATCTATTGCATTTTTTGACACAACACCACGCAAATTGGCATACAATCTGTTACTATGTCGATGAACCTTTTGAATTATGCTCTTTTCAAATGATGCTATTATCTCACTGTGTTGTAGTACAATCATGCTATTGATGGTTTCCCAAACACTGCATATATCACCAATGCTGTCTTGTAATATTCTTTTCAAACTCCAATGCGCCAACTCAACCCTTTGTGTTGTGGTGTTCCCAAAGTGCATAACTCTATTTGTCCACGCCTCAACAAATCTTTCTTGTGAGGAATTAACCATTGGTCATGTACATAATCATTAAAGATTGAAGAGCTACTACAAATTTCTTCAAAGATAGCCAAATTCATGTAGTACTGAGCCTCATCATAACTGTAAACAAGAGCCTCCCATGCCTCCATTATTTGCACCTGCTTCTTTTTTGGAAACACAGTCATCTTGCACTTGGCTTTGACATTCTTGCATATATGAAACAAGCATAATAAATTCATTGCTTTTGGAAAAACATATTCAACTGCGTTCATCAAAGCGAGGTCTCTATCAGTAATGATGACTTCAACTTCACCACTTGTAATCTATTCTTTTAACATTTGTAGTTCCCACATGAAATTATCAGCACGCTCAAACTGTAGATACGCAAATCCCACACAAAATGTCATTTCAGTAGATGTAACACCAATAATTTCAAGTAATGGCATGCGATACCTACATGTCTTGTATGTGCTATCCATAATCAATACTATGTGAAAATTATTTACAAGAGTGATAGCGTCTGGATGAGCCCAAAATATGTCCCTCAACTCATCTGAACCCTCTACCTTCCTATATCGATAGATGTATTTGTCACGTTCCATCAATGTCAAAAGATGTTGCATTTCTGTTCTATTACCTCTAAGTGATGAACGATATGCTTGACGTGCATTGTAAACTTGTTTATTGTCGTCAAACTTTTAACATTATGATCCTTCAGTGTCATCAATATGTTTCTAGGTTTGATCATGTTCTTCGTCATATCACCAAGTACAGTTTTCTCTTTCTGAGACAATCGGCCTAAGAAAGCATGACCAGTCAGTTTTTTGGCCAATTCGTGGTTATGGACACCAGATATTACATGCAGATACCATCCATCACCAACATTTGATGGTCTTCCTCTCAATCTAAATGGGCATTCACATTTCCTACTCCAAGTACTCCTGGTAAGGTTAGGATTCTTCCAAGGTCTATATTTACCGCTTCTTTCACAACCAAGAATTAATTTTGTCTTTGTTCTTGGTCGTGCTGTCACAGTTTCAGATCTAAAAATAACAACGACAATTCCATTTTCCCTTCCAACATTTCTAGCCCATTTCAATAAATCATCTCGCGTATCAAACATCGTGTCGGTGCTAAACTCATCAGTCAAATCAACCATAACAGGTTCACCTCCGTTGTTCATATCGTATTGAATTTCAGGTTCAACAACATCATTCATTGCATCAAAATCATCATACATTTCGTCAAAGTCACGTTCCAAATCATCATCCATATCATCAAATTCAGGTTCCAAACCTTCATACATTTCGTCACTGTTGTCTCCCCCTTGGTCCATTTATCTTCAAAAAGAAACACAAAAATTTCAGGATTTTCACTTACTGAACCTCAGTTCACGTACGGTTACGTGAACTCAGTTCACGTACCCTTACGTAGTCTTAGTTCACGTAAACTTACGCAATCTGAAATTCACATACATGTACGTGAATTGAGATTGCGTATGTGTTTAAAAATCAAAACCCCATTAAATACGCATTCTTAATTCACGTAGACGTACGTGAATTTCAAATTGCGTAAACAATGGAGGTTTGAAATTTAACACATACGTCATCTCAATTCACGTAAACGTACGTGAATTTGAGATTGCGTAATCAATTGAGTTTTGCATTTTTTAACGTACGTAATCTCAATTCACGTAAACGTACGTGAATTGAGATTGCGTACAATCCCCAGATTTATAAAAACAACAACCTCAAAAACATAACAAAATACATACATTTTAAGGTCACTTTAAACACAATGTGAAGAGGAAACTGATGGAGTGTGTAGATTGTGAGTGAGTTATGTAAGTTTTGAATGATTATGAGTTAGAGTTGGTGAGATATGGTGATTTTGTGATTATGAGTGATGGGGTGTTAAGAAAGGGTGATGAATGGAGAAATGAAGTTAAAAATTATAATAAATATACAAGGGCAATTTGGGAATTTTGTTTTTTATAAATAAAAGGGGGGTGTGGGTAGTAATTTAGGGGGTGTTGGTAGCAAAATCGAAATAACTTCTCTTGCAAGTGCATTACCCTTTTCTTTTAACATGGCATTTTATTATTTGTTTATTAATTAAGAATTTCAAAACAATTATTCCCAATAATTTAAATTATTATCCAAACATATTTCTTAAATTTTCTTTGAAAAAAGGTTTCTATCATTATAATCCTAAGAATATTAATCCCAGTAATAGTTTTTGTAACTATGAAACAAACTCAACCCAAAAGTCATACACCAGTCCAAGGTATCAGAAAACAAGATCAAGTAAACAATACTTCGAATGCCAATATAAAATCCATCACAAATGATAAAAGTTTGAAATCATGAACACAAATTGTTAAATGAGCAAAACCCAAACTTCAAATGCATCAACAAATGATAAAAATACCAACTTTGAATGAATTCTAACGAGGTGCCACGATCAGCGGTCTTTTTGTTCACTTCTCACTTTCATCTCAGTACCGCCTCTCATCTCTCGAAACAAACAACCACCACCACTCACAAATAAACCAATGAACAATAACTATGACCTCACACACACACAACACTGTTGCATTTCCCACGAATTTTTCCGAACAGCATCAACAAACCCTAACAAAATCGCAGTAATCCACGCTTCCGGCGTATCCAACCTTTCCCGCGAAAATTCCACTTTCCCCGACTTCAATGGAGATATTACCACGCTCTTACAACAGCGCGTTCAGTCCACGTCTCCTCCACTCTACCACGGTGACCATAGCTTCACTTACTCTCATATCTTGAATGCGGTTAGTTGTCTTAGTTCTCGACTCCGCTCTATCCTTCATGGTGCTGATGACCCGCACCTGATTATAGCCAAACGTCAAGGTTTGTTACAACGTAAAATTTAGTTTGTTAGTTGCTTAAACCCCGTTTACTTTGTGAAAATGAACATGTTTTTTACGCTTTTATTTTTTATAAATATTCTTGAACTGAATCATTGTTAAGGAGACAACATGAAATGCTAATAATGAATCTTTTTGACATTTTTAATGTTTTTAGAAATGTTTCACTTCAAAAGACCCTTGTAATTGTTAACCGTATAAAATTAACATAAATTTTAGAAAATGTAAATAGAAAACGTTTTTACAAAGAAAACAAGTCCAATTGTTGAAGTCTTCCTCTAATTAATGTTGTCAAATAACAACTATAGCTCTATAACTTAGCCGAATTTGAATAAATCACTAGAAATTGTTGTCAAATAGGGCACTATAGCACTGTAGTGGAATTTGAACTAACCACTTTTTTTTCGCACACACCTCTAATAGCATGCGGATGAATTTCATTTTCGTCATTTTATTCTTCATTATTGGCTTGATGACAGAAGGTTTTGTTAGTTGTTACAAAGTTAGTTAGTTAGCTAGTTAATTTTTAATTGTAACTGGAAGCTACAACTTAGAAAATTGTGATATTTTGGTTCACAGTTAGTTATTTAGTTAGTTAACTAATTAGTTAGTTTTTAGTTGTAATTGGAATCTACAACTGAGAAAACTGCGAACAAATTATCTCGTAATTAAGTTTTTCACATGACCAATTTGTGGGTGTGCTGAGTAGGGTCTTTGTGTCTCCCTTTCTTTACATTACCTTGCTCAAGTGATATGACCTATTCTGGCAATGAAGCTAATTTTGGGATTGTTTTGTTTCGAGGGAAAAGGAAGGAACCAGTAATTTTTCGATTCTAAGTTGTGAATATTATAAAATGTTTGTAAAATGGAGTAAGGCAAGCGATTATTGTGATAATCACTCATTTTATTTCTCTTTATTTAATAACTAATGTTAAAGAAATATGTGGTTTTGTTTTTCCAAATGTCCACTTTTTAAAAGTTTTTGCAAATGCCTTACTGACTGTTATTTTGATGGTTTACTATCTATTAGCTATGTAACATTGACATTTTAGGATAGAGGGGTGTCCGAGTGTCTGTCTTGTGTTGGTGTCCAACACTCGCACGGCATCGACACACGTGGTTACACTCAATCACTTCCATTTTTTCAAATTATTATTGGTGTCTATAGGTCAGTGTTGTGTTTGGTTTGTGTTAGAGCTTCATAGTTTATTATTCATTTTTATGTTTGAATGGGGAAATGATGCTTGATGCGGCACTGCCATCTTGCACTCTGCAGTAGGTAACGATGGTGTCCACCGTGAAGAAGGAACTGTTTGGAGATCTGAGTCCTTGAAAACTGTCGATCCTAGGTCAGAGTCAATGGATAAATCCAGTGAAGAGTATAGGCCAAAGATAGTGGGGATTTATATGCCTCCTTCTGTTGAATATATTATTGCTGTTCTTTCGGTATTGAGGTGTGGGGAAGCCTTCTTGCCTCTGGATCCTTTCTGGCCAAACGAAAGGATACTTTCAGTCGCTTCTTCTTCAAACGCTGATCTTATTATGGGGTCCCAATCTTCATTTGGTAAAAGTAACTTGGAACAGTTTGATGAATCACATTGGTTAGTAAAGTCAATTTGTTGTCCTGTTTTGAGCTACTCCATTGAAGAAAATCTTCAAGAATGTAGTTGTTCAACAGATTTGGCATGGCCTTGTGCCAATGAAAAGAAAGGGTCATTTTGTTATCTGATGTATACTTCTGGATCATCTGGAAAGCCTAAAGGAGTGTGTGGCACTGAACAAGGTAACTTGTTACTGTAGTTTGTTGCAGCTGTTATTATATTGAAAACGATATTTATTTAGTAAAATGTTATGTTGTGCACTTGTCAGTTTCCTAACCTTCCTTCTTTCTTTGCTACATGTGAAAAGAAGCACACTCTATTCAATACTTTTTGGATCATAGTAGAAATATTTAAACTATGTATGAAGTAAATCAATGTTCAAAACTTAACAGTTCTTTCATTTTGGATAAAGCACACCTGTTTATATGTATTCTCCTGTTTGAAGATCCATTCAGTTTTATGCTTGGGAGTTGTACCACGGAGGCTATGTATTTATAATGAGGTTTGATATTTGGTATGTAAAGATATGGAAGGAAATGAAAAAGTCTTGCATGTGGTCTTCATTTTATAGAAAAAGTCTATGACAAGGTTCTGTGACAGAATGTGGAAGGCTCGTGTAGTATAAGAAAAGAGTGTTTAGCACATATTTGAGCTATAAAAGATATGTCTTATGGTCATGGGAAACTTATGGTGTAGTATAAGATTTTCATGTCACAATAAGTTTGTGCCAAGGATCATCTCTGGGTTCACACCTTTTTATCTAGGTATTGGATGTAGTGATGCACTTACTGGGTATTTCTCAATGCGAGAACACTAATTTACGCTTTTCTGGTGGATGTTGCAATCCTAATTTATGGGTTGAGAATGAGAAGGAGTAAATTCTAATTTAGAATTGTCAAAAGAACCCGTGAAATCAATGGATTAGGGTTAATGCGGAGAAAGAAGTTGTGTATGCAATTCAATTTCAACATAAAGTACTGAGAATCACATCATACCATAAGTTGTAGAGTTTAGGTACTTCATATCCATCTTATAAATTTATATGGAGATTGGTAGAGATGTCATACATAGGATTCAAGCTGGGTGAATGAAATGGACAAAAGTTATAGCTGTAATTTGCATCCACATTGTGCCTATCAAACTAAAAAAAAGTTCCATTACAAGGTCAATGCTGATCTATGTATAATGAAGTGCCAACAGGAGAAAAAGAAGTTTGGTGGAGCTAAGAATGTTGAGGCAGATCAGTGTATATATATGCATGAAGATATAATATTAGGAATAAACATATCTAGGAGATAGTTTGAGTAGCACTTACTAAGAAGAAGATGACAGAAATTTATGTAAGGTGGTTTAGTCATGTGAGAAGAAGGGTGGTAACAGGTTCATTGAGAAGAGTAGTTCAAAAAGGAATATACATGAAAGCTTTAGGAGAAACATTTAAGAATACCTTGCTCCAAAATCCTTTTATTGGAATTTTGGTTTTCGATGGAGCCTTATGGTGTCAATTCTTCCGTGTAGTCAATCCTACCCAGTGGGAGTGGGCTTGATTGTTACTGTTACTGTTCTGTTTAAATTCTATGATTATAAAGTAAAAGTTTCTGATCCATAATTTTTTTTATATTATGGATATGTACCTTCTTGGGTCACAATTTGATTTACATTCTTGTTAGGTCTTTCAAACCGCTTTTTATGGATGCAAGGAATGTATCCTTTGACAGGGCAGGAACTATTGTTGTTTAAATCATCAATTAGCTTCATTGACCACCTGCAAGAATTTCTCAGTTCTATTTTGACTGCTTGTGTATTAATTATTCCTCCTTTCAGTGAGCTCAAAGAAAATGTATATTCCATGATAGATTTTCTACAGGTATGGTGGTTCTTGATCGAGCTTTTGTGTATTAATTATTCTTAATTGCTTACCCTTGCTGGTAATATTAAATGGTTCTGTAGGCTTATTCTATTAATAGGCTTACGGCTGTTCCATCACTTATAAGGACAATTCTACCTGTATTGCAAACTCACGCGGACACACGGAATGAAAGTTCACTGAAATTGCTAGTGCTAAGTGGTGAAACTTTTCCTTTTGCCTTGTGGGAGAAGCTTTCAACTATATTACCAAAGACATCAATCTTGAACTTATACGGAAGTACCGAGGTTAGAGAAAAAAAACTATGCTTCTACTTTGAGATTTTGCAATACAGTTCATATTTTGTATTTTCCATCTGGTTCGTGTGACGACATTCAATGTTTCTACTTATGATTCAATGTTGTCATTGACATTCTTGAACATAATTTGACATACTATTGTTTCATTTCTATGTATGAAGGTAATTCAAATTATTTCCTAGCTGCTTCCTTGTTTTCTGTTCTTGGTTTGTTACTGCAATCCAATGCTATCTAGTCACACCCACGTATTACATATTATAATCTAAGTGAATTGATTGGAAACAGAGTTGCCGGACAAACCAGGAAGCAGCAACAAACCAAGAACAGGGGGTGATAAAATGAAGTGGAAAAATCGCCTCACAATTTGAATGGAAAAAAATAAATGGAAGAAATATCGCCTCATAATTTGATTCCTTTTGAAGTGGAAATACAATATTTTGGATGTGATTTAGAACATTTTTTTCCCTATTTTCTTGCTATTGCAATCTGTAATTACTCAAGTTCTATCTAACTAAGAATTTATTTACATCAACTATGCCAAGTGGAGGAACCATGAAAAGAATAAATTCAACCACAAAACTTTAAGAAATTTAGAGAATACTGGAGGGTTTAGTAAAGGTATGGTAGGGAAAATATAGAATAGTGGAGGGTTTAATCAAGGTGTGATAGGGGGTGACAATAAAAATTCAAAGCTTGGTGTTGAGAGGTGAAGGATAGGCTAAAGCTAAGGCACATTGATTTGTTGAGACTCGGTCCTAAGATTAAATAGTTCCCAAGGGAATGCAGTGCAGTGCAACTTGAGTTATTTATGTTAGATTTTGTCACGTGGATCTTCATTGGACCTTGTCTTGTTGTGTCAATATCAATTTATAATTGACTAATGCATTTCTTTTTCTTTTTTTATTATGAATGCAAATTATGTTATTTGTTGATATTAATTTTCACAATTCTTGTCATAGTGAACTTCCATTTTCTATCATCTCCATTGGCTAATACTAGTAATATATTTATTTTCCCTTTCCATTTTTTACCCAAGGTTGCTGGCGATTGTACATATTTTGATTGCAATAGGATACCATTGATTTTGAAGGAAGAAATGCTAACAAATGTTCCAATAGGTTTACCCATTACTAACTGCAAGGTAGTGCTTATTGGTGAAAATAGTGCATCAAATGAGGGTGAACTATATGTTGGTGGTTCTTGCATTTTTAGGGGTTACTACAATGAATCTGATATAATGTCTGATGGATTTGTAAAATTGCCTCAAAGTTATGGCTGTGAAGATTCGATTGATGCTTGCCAAAGCGAATTATACTTTAAAACTGGTGATTTTGTCAAACAGTTGCCAAGTGGTGACTTTATATTCTTGGGAAGAAAAGACCGTATTGTAAAAGTCAATGGGCAGCGTATTGCCCTCGAAGAAGTTGAAAATTTGCTAAGGGAGCATCCTCATATAAATGATGCTGCTGTAGTTTGTCGAAATCTTCAATCAGAGCTTGTACTTATTGAAGCCTTTGTAATATTGAAGGACAAACAACAATTGGGTGAATTATTAGTACCTGCAATCAGAAGTTGGATGCTTAACAAACTTCCATTAGTTGTGCTCCCTAACCGTTTCATCTTTATAGAATCATTTCCTATGTCTTTTAGTGGTAAGATTAACTATGAGATGTTGGTTAGCTCAGCATTATTGACTACGAATGTCAAGGATAAGGTTGGTAACATTAGCTGCAACAATCTTCTGCAACTTATTAAAAAGGTATGGTTTCAGTTTTTTATATGGCAATATACCTTGTCTATCTGCACAAGGTATGACATTTTGTGCTTTGTTCACATTTTAATCCTGAAAGATATTTTCGTGAGGCAGTGTCTTAGAGGTGTAAACCATTTCTGGGCAATATTTTATTTCAGAATGACAAATTTACTGGTCATTCGTTCAGATCTTTTCAAGCATGTTAATTTGCCTAGACATCTGTAACTGCTTGTTTTTGCTTTTGTATATAGGCCTTTCATTTTGTTTATCCCTTTTCTATCAAATAATTTCTTTCTTCTTCATAAAACAATTGATCTCTGCTTTGAATATGGCTTTCCTTTGATGATCTATGATGCATTACAAATAATGGATGAATCTATGAACTGAGACAGTTGTTGCTTCTATATATTCCATTTTTACGTGTCTATGCATGTAACTTGTTGGCTCCTAAACTATTTATGTAAGAAATTTGTGTGTTTGTGGAAGCAAAGTTTTTGATTTGATGATTGCTTTAACAGGCCTTTCACAAAGCTTTAATGGTTGAAAAGTTATGCAATGATGATGATTTCTTTACGATGGGCGGTAACTCTCTTTCTGCTGCACATGTTGCTCACGATTTAGGGATTGACATGAGATTTCTTTACTACTATCCAACTTCTTTTAAGCTTTGTATGGCTCTTCTCCATAAAAGAGGATTATGCTCTTTGCATAACAGGTTGGATAAATGTTTGCAATTAGACGCAGACATACAAAATAACCATTTTTCTTCCAATCGTGCTGAAAATTCAAGACCTCTTGAGTCAAGGATGATTCCCAAAGATAATGTTGATATTTTGAACCCTTCTAAGCGTTTAAAAAGGGGTTCTACTGATGTTATATCAGGGGGAGATGAATCATTTCCTTGGCATTCTCCTTCAATATTCCTATCATCTTCATTTAGCCGATGCAACAAGGTGGTGTATGAAGGGCAAGCTTCTGTAATGGATACACACCAAACAACTTGGTCAGCCAATATTCCAAGAGGAAGCAGAGGTTGCATGAAGAGCTTTTGGAAAGTTTACATGGAATCTTGTGTTGATGCTTCACCCATGGTTGTGTCTAAAGGCTCGGATATTTATTTATTCATTGGATCTCACTCACACAAATTTCTATGCATAAATGCTAGAAGGTATAAACAAATATAGTTTGTATGTATGGTTTTAATCCATCACATACCGTTTCTCATTTGAATGTTTTCTTCATTTTACAGTCAAATCTGTTTGTACAGATTGATGTATGATGAACATCACATGTAACATCTATACAATCTAGGTGACCTATTTTTTTGTTAAATGCATCAAGACGATATAGATTTCTTTACCAAGAAAGAATGAGGAGATTGCTTACACTTTTTTCTGACATTATCTGCCACACTTTTTCTGTTTCCACAACTTCATTCACTGTTGGATATGCTCATTCTATCTTGCTTTGTAGCTGATAAATAAAAACTGTTTGTGTGGTTACCAAACATATCCTATAGATGTTCATCAGGGTTAAAATGTAAATTTGCTATATATTTTTGTTTCTAAAACTACTAAAACTGCTGCTTAATAATTGGTTTAGTGGTTCTATACAGTGGGATATCAAACTAGAAGGTCGGATTGAATGTACAGCAGCAATTGTTTCTGATTTTTCCCAGGTCTGTGTTCAATTGTTGTGTATTACAAGATTCTATCCATTTGTTCTAACATGTGGTATTTCTCTAGGTGGTTGTTGGATGTTACATGGGAAAGATCTATTTTCTTGATTTTTGCAATGGACACATCTGTTGGACTTTTCAAACGTCTGGTGAGGTATCTAGTTTTAACACTAAATTTGTCTTGTTTGAGGTTTTCTGGTGTCTTCCTGAAGGTTTTAGGTTTTTTTTTGTCAAGTTTTTTTTTATTACAACACAGATCATGTGAAGGGATGTAGTTATTGCAGAAGAAACTAGAAAACAAATTGATAGGCACCTGATAATTGAAAGGGTGTATATAGGGGTGGTTAATAAAGGGAAGGAAGGGACTAATACAGGTTTTTGAAATACATGTTTGCATATAAATAAGAGTAAGGGAGAGTTAATTAGTTAAAAACTTACTCAGATTTGTAGCAGAGAAGAGGTGCTCTCAAATTCACCATACCATTCTATTCTTCTTCTGATTACTTTGATAAGATGGTTTTTGCATAACAAATAGGAGTTCTTATCCCTAATTCTTCTTTCAATTCACATTACTTTCTTTTTATAACAGTTGACTCTATCACAAATACTTACTAAATTAGCTCTTATAGTCGATACTTTCCTATATTAGAAGTATATTATGTGTTACCTTGAAATTATTTGATATAATTACAAATTATTTTTAAAATAAGAAATTTTAATTTGAGAATTAGATTTGTGAAACTAATGTCTTCAACAAGTTATTAAATGAAGTAATTTTGAAAAAAATTAATCTTTGAGTAAGGGGGTCCCCACCCTTTATATAATATTAAAAATATATACTAAACTGTATCATCTATTTGACCATGATTCAACCACAAGAAACTATGAACTAGTGTCTTCATCAGTATAATGACTAATCCAATATCCATTGTTCTCAACTTTATAACACAACCCTCATATTTTATTTGGCTTAGGACCATCTAACGATTTTCAGCAGTTACATCACAGGCAGAGTTGCTGCCTCTTATTCTATATTTCTATATAAACACTCAATTTTGGATTTACCACTAACCTTCACTGCTGCCTTCACTGCATCATCAGTGCCATAAGAACTATCCATAGTATTTACTAATATTCAATATATCGATCTCCAATGCTTCTTATAACAGAGGTCTTGTCAACATGAACCTCACTATAAGGATTGCCACTGAATTATAGTATCACTGTTATTTGTTTCTTGAACCGCTGCTTCCACAGTAACTTTTACCAAATTACCACTGCACTATTACCTACCTTGGGAAAAAAATCAAATCCCAGAATTTGACATCCGCTGTCTTAAACAAATTAAGCATTTTGGGTATTAAAGCTTTCTTGACCAAGAGAGCTAGACTAGAGTTCTATCATTGCTACTCATTTTTGTAAATAAAAATTGAGTTATACAAAATAATAAGTGCATTGTACACTTCAAAGTATCTGGCGAAAAAGAGTGTATTTAGATATGTAATACATCCATTCGTGTGTTTTCACCTTATAGTTTAAGCTTTTGGAATACTTAGTTCATGACAATAATAAATTCAGCTTTTTATTATTACTTTAGCATTACATAAAATGCTAAATTCATTTAAAAAAAATATAAAATGTAAACTTTTGTCTTCAGTGAAAACCTTTTGTTTTGACCAACCAAAACCTATAAGTGAAACAATAAAGTAATATTTGATCCTTCAGAAGTCCATACTGGACATATGTGTGTCATGGTTTGATTTTTAAGTATCTTCATTCTTTATATAATTTGGTATATTGCATAGTTAGTACACATCAGAGATTTTTTTCGTGGATTCTCTTGGCTGTTCTGCTCAGGACTGTTTCCAGGGAGTTTAATTACCAGTATGGGGAGACATAGCAGCCCTGCTGTACTGTTGTTTTTTATTTTCACGCTCCCTTTATTTGGCATTGTTTCTTTATGATAACCTGTCCTCCCCATGTTGTACCTAGTACCTAGCATCATTTATCTCCAATTTTCATTTTTATTAAGACAAATAGTCACTTCTCATTTATCTAGCTTGGTTAAACCGTCTCTTTTTTGGTCAATTTCTAATTTAAATTTTAAATGCATGAAGGTTAAATCACAGCCAGTTGTAGACACTTGCAGGCAGTTGATCTGGTAATTCTTTCCTTATCACCACATCTATGTTGCTTTCTTATAAATTTTGAACAGTTTGCAGATCTGTACATATGCTTTTTTCTAAAAAAAAAACTGTTAAAACAATAATATACTTCATAAATTGTCTGATTTGAGCAACTTCTTTTCCCAAGAGAAAAAAAAAGTTCTCACATGCCCTATGGCACAATATAATTTGTCAAACCTGGTTGGTTAGTGCACAAATTGGGAAAGGATTCTCCAAAAACTTGTATTATGGAAAATAAAAGATTTTGATGTTTGGCTTGTGACTTTATATTCTCAGAAATTTTAAGTTTCCATGGGACTATGTTTCATGTAGAATGTGGTTTCCTTTGACTCCATGTTTTTCTCTTGATGCTTGTTTTTTCTTGATTGTTCTGTTTTGCAAGATATCTTCTGCTCAGTCCCCTGTAGTGCTTTTCCTCTTTCCTCTCTAATAAAGTTTATCTTATAAAAATACCTTATGCAAAAATAAGCATCATTTTTACAAAAAAGGATTTAGTTATTGGACAAGGATAACATGCGAGGAACTTCTCACTCCTTGTGTACATGTTTAATTCAGTGTAGAACACATGTTTTAACATCTTTTATCGTCAGAAGTCCCTGAACTATGTTGAAAAAGTTGTTACACGCTGCTTGATTGGAAAGTTTTCAGCATGGTTTAATATTTATACAGGTGTGGCTCGTATGATCATAACTTATATGCTCTTGATTACAAAAATCATTGCTGTGTCTATAAGCTACCATGTGGTGGCAGTATATATGGGTCACCTGCAATTGATGAGGTGAATTTCACTTCTAATTGACATAATACATGTAAATTGCTTAGTTAAAAGCTTACCACTGAGTTCTTAATCTTTTGTACTAATTTTTCATGTAGGTTCGTGGTTTGCTTTATGTGGCTTCTACTGGTGGTCGTATAACAGCTGTATCGATATCAGTATGATCAATTCATAAATCTATTAGCATACATGCAAAAAAACATATATTTCTTTCTGGAGACTTCAATTGTGTACTGATATACTCTGCCCTTTCTCCTGATACCCAAATTCCAGATTTTGGATTTGGGTTCTTGTGAAAATATTATATTAGTGATGTCAGCTTCTTCCCACTGGATTCTAAAGTTTTGATTTGTTGGTAACTCTATGAATGATGATATTCAATGTTTTTATTGCAAACTGATACTGAAAAGGTATATTATCCACTGATGATATGAGTTAATCGACAAAAACCTCTTAGCTTCCTTTTTACTGGATGACTAAGGAGCTAAGTTAAACTAATCATTAACCTTCAGTCTGACATAAATATAAATAGCTTAATGTATATAAATTAATTGTTCATCCATTTTGGTTTAATGCTCATTCACACCATTTGCACACCTTGTGCTTGGGTGCTCTTAATCTTCATAAAATACCTTTGGCTTTTGCAAAAAATATTGTTCATCCATTTTGGTTTGTTGCTGATAGAACTTGTTCAGTTGAAAATCTGGTATAATGAGCATGTATTTTGTTTTGCTTAACTTTTTAACGTGAAACAGCTTTTCCGCCAAAAACTAGTGATTGAATAATAATGGACAAGAGAACATGTTATTATTTCTGCTGAAGCTGACATGTTTATTGAGCTATTGATCTTAAGTTGGACTGAAATATTCCTTTACTAAATCCAGGCTTTGCCATTTAGTATATTGTGGCTACTTGAACTAGAAGTCCCTGTGTTTGGTTCTCTGGCTGTCACCCAAAATGGAACTGGTGTGTATCGTGCACTCTTCCTTCAGATTATGTATCGATGACTCTTCCTTATGCCAGTATACTATTTTTCCTTTTCTTGCAGTAATATGTTGCTTGGTAGATGGCCATGTTCTTGCATTGGATCCCAACGGATCCATAGTTTGGAAGGTATGAAGTATTAATCTTCTTATAGATGCAATTTGTTCCCTAGTGGAAGTGATTTTAACCTGCCTGTTTGTCAACAAATTTTGCTCAGAAAACAACCGGTGGTCCAATATTTGCTGGGCCATGCATACCTTCTGCCATTCCTCACGAGGTACACCATTCTCTTCACTGATTTTAGAAAGAAAAAAAAAATCCATTTAACCCTTCACATCCTATTTGTCAAGGTCATTAAAAGATTGAGAAAATTAATGTTGGCTTCTGGTCAGCATATAGTACTATCTGTGGATTCCTTAACATGGGCCCTAAGGGCATTAAGTTTGGTTCACTCAATTTAATACTTGTAGTGCATCCGAAGTAAAGCGTATTTATTTCATTGAAGTCTCAGTATTGGTATAAGTAGTTATTGGTTATATTATTAATATTACAGTTATTCTAAATGATTGGTGAAATCTTTATTTATATCATTATTCTTTTTATTCCACGGTAGGTGTTTGTATGCTGCAGAAGTGGAAGTGTGTACTCATTCGAACTGGTGAGAACCAGCTGATAAAATTGTTCCCTTTTTTTCTTTTGTTGTCTTTGTGGTGGACTAATTTTTGACCGTAAAGATTCATGTTCAGCCACATTTTTACTTTTAACGGATTGAATTGTATGTTATCTTTTTAATTTGAACTATGTGTGATTTTGGTCTCTCTAATCCCTTCATTTATAAATTAAGCATTTTGTTCTTTCTTAAACCCTTTAAATTCTCATTTTATATTCAAAATATTTGGATATTTATAATGCATTTGGGATATGAAATGAAATACTTTAAATGTTTAGAAGTCACAAAATTAGTGAAATTTTGATAAAAACTGAGGATTTTGTAGGATGTGAGACTAGGATTTGAAGAGGGGGAAAATTTGGCAAAAACTTATTGTTAGGGCATTGTCCCATGCTATAATATGCGGTGATAAAAAAACGATTTGTTTCGGTTAATATTTTGTTCTATGCCATATGTTGGATCAACACCAGGAAAAGGGAGATCTAATATGGGAATACAATGTTGGAGATCCAATCACTGCATCTGCTTATGTTGATGACCACTTGCAGCTGGTGTCTGATGCCTCCCACTCTTCAGACAGGTTAGCCTAGTTTGTTTACTTAGTTAAAGGGACAATATCAGCCATCAATTTCAAACATAATCTTTGTCTTTTACAGGTTAATTTGCGTTTGTTCTAGTTCTGGAGGCATACATCTTCTCCGAGCGAACACAAATTTCTCCGAAGATACAAATCAACTGACGGGTGAAGTCCAAGAATTTGCAAAACTTAACTTGCCGGGCGATATATTCTCTTCACCTTTAATGATTGGTGGCCGGATTTTTGTTGGTTGTAGGGATGATTACTTGCATTGTGTTGCCCTTGAAATTCCAAAGCAATGAGGTAGTTAAAATCTTGTATAGTTGAAATTTTGTTGAACTCTATTAGGTGGTATTGGTTGAATGTGTGGTTAAATTCTCAAATCTGTGAAATTCAAGGCATATAAACGGATGCTAGATGTCTCCTACTAACCTGGTAGCTCAAATGTACAACAAAAACAAATAAATGAAATTCATGAACGAGTTTAAATACTATTTTACAATGTGAAATTTGTTCTATGAAAATATCAGTCTTTACTGTTTTACCAAAAATCACGTGCATTAATTGTCTGTTTGCCATTTATTTGCATATCAACACGGGTTTATCGTCACTCACTCCCACTGTAACTACATATGGTTTCTGTAGCTATACATTTTGATACATTTTGACATTTTGATGGTTTCATGTAGGATGTTTTAAAAATAAAATTAATTTATATATACAGGTGTAAAAAGTATTTTTTTACGCTGA
Organism: Cicer yamashitae; assembly: GCA_037974755.1. Lineage (NCBI taxonomy): Eukaryota > Viridiplantae > Streptophyta > Magnoliopsida > Fabales > Fabaceae > Cicer > Cicer yamashitae. The sequence continues at coordinate 46,011,983 of JBBPBQ010000002.1, forward strand.
CATTAAATCACAATTATTGGATATTAAAAAATATTTAACTCGCACGATAATTATCTTTAAAATAATAAATAAGAGTAATTATAATGCGCTAATAATGTAAAATATTTTATAGGGTCAATGCATAATGCATGTAAATTAAACTTTAAAAATATTAAGTGAGATGATTCAGTAAAAAATAAAAAATAAATATGAGTGAGGTAAAGTTGCTCCCCCAAAATAAACACAAACTCATATTATACTACTATTATTTTATTATATAAAAATTTAAGAATACATCTATAATCTTTTAAATTTAACTCAATTTCAATCTTTTAAATTTATTTTATTTGAATTTGGTCTTAGTTAAATTCTATTTGCCCCATTAATCTTTTATCTTAATTTCGACAACAATTAGTTCAATTAAATACTTTTGATCATTTGAAATTCTACAAAATGCTGCAACATATTGTCTCTCATGCTAATCATTCAGAAAACATGTAAGGTAGTTTGGACAATCATCTTGTTAACATATTTCAATTAGATCTTAATATTTTGTTACAGTGATTCGATTTTTTTTATAAAATTTCAAACGCTACACGGGTAATTTAACAATTTTTAAAGATTAAGGGTGCAAAGCAAAAGCGCATGTAAATTAAATGCTTAATTTCATTTTTGGTCTCTTTATTATTATCAATCTACGGAATTGGTCCCCTTATTTTAAAAGTCGACAATTTTGGTCCCTCTCTCGGATTTTTGAACTAAAAAAAATGACGATTGACATATTTTAGTGACATGACATATCATTCTATGATATAGAACCATTTAGATGCATTAATTATTCATATGTTATTAGTTAAATTAAAAATATGAAAAAATTATGAAGTTAAAAGCTAAATTTTTACGACGTTTTATTTCAATTTCATGAGTGTTAAATATGTCACGTTATTTAAAACATCTTATATTATTATTTTTTAGTTAAAAAATCAAAAAAAATAACCAAAACTATCGACTTTTAAAATAAGATATCAATTTCATAAATCACGAAAAATAGATCCGACTAAGGCCGGAATTAAGCAGTAGATATAGAGAGCGCATAAAACGGCTTGTGCTTCCGGGGTCAGTGAAGTTGCTGCCGAGTTCTGAAATAAGCTAACCAGGTTTTTATGCAATTTCTTTTTCTTTTTCAATTTCATTTTCTTTTGTATTTCTCTCACTCATGGATTGCTCCTATTTTTATTATACTTTTGCACCTCCCCATTCTTTTTTCAATTCAAAAGATCGAATCTTTCGTCTCGTTTCAGAGTTTCCTACACATACAAATCATGGGTTTTTCTCTTCCCTTTACATGTTTTATAATTCCACACTCATGTTCCTCTTCTCCCTTTGGAAATCACCATTCAAGTTTGTCCCTTTCTTTATAACGTTGCTCTCAATTTGCTCTGTATTTCTTGATTAAATCTGGTGCTTTATTTCTATTCTGTATTATTCTGTGGTTGTGTATTTTTATCATTTAAAAGTTTGAATTTTCAATGTTGGGTACTCTGATATCTGATGTGGTGGATATTGTATACCTCATAATTTAGGGTATTGTTCAGATATATTGTCACTGTTATGGTTAGACTTTGTGTAATATCCCCAAAAATGATAAATTATATTAATTATTAAATAAATGATGTGTGAAATTATTATTTGGGAATATTAGGAATATTTATTATTTTAATTAAATTATTAGTGTTTGAAGAATTTAGGAAAGTTTTGGGTGAGCATTGTTTTTTAAGGGGTAGACCTAACTTAAGAGGTCAATTGAATCTTAGAAGAAGAAAATAGGACGAACGGAGACAGGGAGATTGAGAGATAAAGGGGCAAGGGAGATTGCGAAATAGGAAAAGAAGAGACACTCTCACACTAGCACCAACACTTCTAATCACTGAGTAGTTTAGTTTATTCTTTTATTTGATATTTTAACCATGTAATATGTAATGTAAGTTATGGTGAGTTCTTCTTTCAAACATATATTTTATTTAGGTCGTGTGTTTCATTGTGTGTGGTTGTGTATGTTTATCATTGGAAGTATGAATTTATTTCGAAATATGGTGGATATTGTATACCTGATAAATTTAGGGTATGTTACCTAGATATGGTCACTGCTATGGTTATAATTTGTGCATTAGATAAATCTATATTCGTAGTTTTCATTTCAACAACTAAGTAATTTCCTTTTTTTTTTACATTGAGTTTGTTCAATTATTCAGTTCATTATGTATTGTCCTCTAAAGGGGTTTTAGTTTACCAATTTGAAGGTTTTTTTATGAGTAAGCTGAAACACCTGTTTGAATGATGGATATTTAAGATCTTTGTTGAAATCTCTGCGCGACGATGGCCACCTCAGAACCTGCGAGTTCAGTGGGAGAGAATATATCAGTGGATGCTATCGCTGCCCCCAGGAAGCCTCGGATTTTACTTGCTGCTAGTGGAAGTGTTGCCGCTGTTAAATTTGCAAATCTTTGTCATTGTTTCTCTGAATGGGCAGAAGTAAGAGCAGTTGCCACAAACTCATCTTTGCATTTTATTGACCGAACGTCAATTCCCAAAGATGTTATTTTGTATTCGGACGAGAATGAATGGTCTAGTTGGAAGAAACTTGGCGATAGCGTGCTTCACATTGAGCTTCGTAAATGGGCTGATATCATGGTCATTGCTCCGTTATCGGCAAACACTCTTGGCAAGGTAATTAGTTTCATAAATATTGGCTGATTTTTGTCTTATATTAATAAAATGGCTTATATTTCACTATACATTAAAAGACTTTTCAGTTTCTTTAGTTTAGGCAAGTTTCTGTTATGATGTGTTCCTATCCATTATATGATGTTCAGTTTTTGTATGTACATTTTATATAGGGTTTACATACATGTTTCTATTATACTTTGTTTTTGGTCTTAACCCTCCGGCTCTCAGGAGAAAGCTACCCTGGTAATATAGAGTTCGGCCGTGAATTAGTAAAATCTGATTAATGTTGTTCTAATCAGGGTTCAAATTCGAATACTCCCGATTGACAATTGCCACTTTTTTTTCATTTATGTAACTTCGATATATGCTGTTGTAGATTGCCGGAGGGTTGTGCGACAATCTACTGACGTGTATTGTGCGAGCGTGGGACTACAGCAAGCCATTCTTCGTTGCACCGGCGATGAATACTTTTATGTGGAACAATCCTTTCACAGAGCGGCATCTTATCTTGATTGATGAGCTTGGTATTTCACTCATTCCACCTGTTACAAAGAGGTTAGCTTGTGGAGATTATGGCAATGGTGCAATGGCTGAACCTTCAACAATTTACTCCACTGTAAGACTCTTTTATGAGTCAAAGGCTCAATAAAGTAATAATGGTGACATTTAATTATGTTGACAAGTGTACAACAAGTATGAATGGTTTATTAGGACTTGTCTTGATCCATTGATCCTGTTTAATGCATCATTATTTTTAGTGTTAAGGGAATGTGCCATATTCTCCTCTTATGTCTTAGAGGTTGATGAGTAATAGGTTTTGTAGGCTCTTGCACACCCATTTGGATATTTGGTCGTGTAAAATAATTTATTATGACATTTTTTGTGTGTTGGGAAATCAAGGTATACCTCTGATATTAATCGTTTGAGATAATAAGATCTATTTAAAAGGTTGACTTTTTTAAGATATGTTTTTTTCATATGCATCAGTTAGGGATCAAACTCCGACTAAATGGTTAATGGATCCACACATATACTACTTGTCTCACACACACGGCCGGCCTAAGATATAGGAGGCCTAAAGTAAGTTTAATATGAGACATTTTAGAGTCTATAGTACTATTTTAGTAAAATTACTAAATTTTTTATGAAAAATTATTTTTTAGCTACTTTAGAATAAAAAGTCACTTACTAAATTAATATAATCGACTTTCTATAATTTTTTTCAATTGATAATTTAGTCAATTAATTTAATATTTATTGAAATAATATTGATTTTAGATAAAATTTTAGCTTTGTCAATATTAGAATGTAAGACATATTTATTAAGTATAAAATAGTTTTAGAGGCCTAAAGTGATTATTTTGATGACGTTACCTTTGTGACTCACCTTATGCATGTTTGATTTCGACGTGAAATCGAAAAAATCACGATAACACAATGAAATGCATGTTTGATTTCGACGTGAAATCGAAAAAATCACGATAACACAATGAAACGTCGTGATTTTACAAATATTATTCTTTGTAAAATTACATCATGATTTTTCGATTTCACTATAAAACTAAACATATCAAATCAAATTCATGGTCACAAATTTCTAAACACCAAAAAAAGTTCTATTACTTCGATTATTGGTATTCACTTATACATAATTTCAATAATACTATGTATTTAATGTAAAAAATGAGAGCACTAACCAAAAAAAAAAATTAATGTTGCTATTTATATTTTTAACCAATATAAAAAATTTGAAGGATACAAATGACAATTTAATTAATTCAAATTGTGTATATGAGAACAAACCATACCAATAATATTATTATCCAACAAAATAATTAATGACAAACATGAATAAAACAACCCACGCATATAAGACCAAATTGTGCCGTTAAAGCCACTTTTCTAAACCAAAGTGAGATGATATCAATCAAATGACAACTTTTGTCATTAATAAATATTAAAAAATATGAAATAAATATTTAAAATTTATACGTAAAAAATATTAAATAAATATTTTATAGTGATAAGTATAAAAAATTGCAAGAAAAATATTTATTGTTGATAAATATTATAATATCACAAAATAAATATTTATAATTGAGACAAATATTTACATTAATAAATATAATAACCCGAAGACAAATATTTATCATTTTAAAAATATAAAAAAAATTTGTCATTAATAAAATTAAAAAACAATAAAATAAATATCTCTCATAAATATTTATCACTATTAAATATAAAAAAATACATATATTTATGTGTTGGAAATGATGAAAAATTAATGGAAGATTTGTTGGTAATAATGGTGACATTAATGAGCTAGTGTGGTTGTGAATTGAAAAAATGAGAAGTCCCACATAGGAGGGATACCACACTTTAGAAGGGTATATAAGGTGGAGGTATGTACCTTGGGGTGTACCCCAAGGGGTACCCCAATTTTGTGAAGGAGGGAGAACGCAAGCAAAGTTGGCCACCACACACGTGCGCCGCCGCCGTCCGGCTCGGCTCGGCCGGGCTCGGGCCTTGGCTTTGGTCTTGGTCTTTGTCTTGTGGTGTATTATTATTTTTTATAAATGAAAAATAAAAAATTATTTAATTAATTTTTAAAATTAAATGCTTGCTTGCGTTTTATCTCTGATTGTTGCGTTAATTACGTAACTGCCCTCCACCGAGTCTACCTAATGATCTGATCCAGTCTTCCCCTTTTGCCCGGTCAAAACCCTAACCCTAGGTGCCACGTAACTGCTGTTGCCCGGTCATTATTCAAAGTCAAAACCCTAGCGCATTTTCAGGTAGTCAAAGGCGCACGTTTTGGGTGGGCAGCGGTTTTGGAGCACACGTTTCCTGAGGTCAAGGTTTGGAACGGTCAATAGGAGCACACTGATGGATCCACTAATTTCTCTGATCCAATTGCGGAATTCCTCTATAAATAGAGGGCTCCCCTCAGTAGAAAAAACACACCAAAAGCATTCCGCTTCTGAGGCTTTTCTCTCTTCTCCCCCCGTTCTTACTTCTTCTTCTTCTTCTTTTATCTTGAGTGGCCTTCGTGCCATATTACGAGTGGTAGTCGTTAGACTGCCATATTGAGGGTGTAATTCGAACGGTTTTCTACGGTGCAGTAGAACTCCGATACAATGGTCTGGGCTGTTTTATCCTGGGGACTTCGTGGTTGATAGTCTGCCTTGCACCTTTTGGGCAGTGCCTCGAAACGTCTTAAAGAGAGCGACCTAGTCCGCGACTCAACCCAGTAATATTTTCGGTGGCATAAATTGTTTTTTCAAACTTTTTCAAAATTCAAAAATAACAATTTTAAGACGTTTTTCGAACTGCCATGTCTACCGACGAAATTACTGGGACAGGTTCTTCTGCTTCTGAATACAACAAACCGTTTTGGTTTGAAGGAAGTCACTTCAAACGATGGCAACAAAAGATGCTATTTTTTCTAACCATGAAAAAGCTTGCCAACGTTCTGAAGGATGACATCCCTGTTGTTCTAGAAAATGCTGAACAAACAGAAAAGGATAAGAAAGCTGCTGAATTAACCCAATGGGAACATAATGATTACTTTTGTAAGAATTATATTCTGAATGGACTTGCTGATGATCTGTATGATTACTACAGTTCCGACAGCAATACTGCTAGACAGGTTTGGGATGCTCTGAAGAAGAAATATGATACTGAGGAAGCTGGAGCCAAAAAGTATGCTGTCAGCCGCTACCTCAAATATCAGATGACAGATGACAGATCCGTGGAAGCTCAGTCTCATGAAATCCAGAAAATTGCTCACGAAATCATCACTGAAGGTATGTCTCTCGATGAACAGTTTCAAATTGCTGTTATTATTGACAAACTGCCCCTGCTTGGAAAGATTTTAAAAATTCTCTCAGGCATAAAACAAAAGAATTCTCCCTAGAAAGTCTGATAACTCGCCTTAGAATTGAGGAAGAATCCCGTAAGCAAGACCAGAAAGACGAAGTTCTTCTTGTGGCAAATAACAAGAAAAAGAAATTCATCGAAGCAGTTCTGAAGCCAAACAGCAAACCACTAAAGATTCAGAATCGCTCTTCAAAGAACAGCAACAAGAATGGGAACCCTCCAAAGGCCCCTATTGCAAAGCAGCAACCACCTCCTAGAAATGGCCCTTCCCCTTTTCTCTGTTTTCGCTGTGGAAAATGTAGCACGCAAGTGCAGGAACAAGCCAGGCCCTGCTAATCAGGCTAACTTGACAGAAGAGCAATTCGTTGCTATGATAATTGAGATCAACCTTGTTGGTGGATCGGAAGGATGGTGGATAGACACTGGTGCCTCCCGCCATGTCTGTTATGATTGTGCTATGTTTAAAACATACACTGCTGCTGAAGATAAGAAAGTGTTGTTGGGAGATTCCCACACCACTAATGTTGCTGGTATTGGAGATGTGGAACTAACATTCACATCTGGAAAGACCTTAATTCTGAAGGATGTCATGCATACTCCAGAAATAAGGAAGAATCTGGTTTCTGGGTTTCTTCTCAATAAGGCAGGGTTTACTCAGACTATAAGGGCAGATTTGTACACTATTTCTAAAAATAGTATTTTTGTTGGGAAAGGGTACGCCACTGATGGCATGTTTAAATTGAATGTTGAAATCAATAAAATGCTTCCTTCTGCTTACATGTTGTGTGATTTTAATATTTGGCATGCTAGACTCTGTCATATGAATAAACTTGTAATTTCCAATTTAAGTAACTTAGGCTTAATTCCAAAGTTATCCTTAAAAGATTTTGAAAAATGTGATTTTTGCAGCCAAGCTAAAATAACTAAGAGTTCACATAAATCAGTAGTTAGAGAATCTGAACCTTTAGACTTAATACATTCTGATATATGCGAACTTGATGGGACTTTAACCAGAAATGGAAAGCGTTATTTTATTACTTTTATTGACGACTGTTCCGACTATACATTTGTATATCTTATGAAAAATAAAAGTGAAGCGCTTGACATGTTTAAAATCTTTGTAACTGAAATTGAAAATCAATTCAGTAAGAAGATTAAGAGATTTTGTAGTGATAGAGGAACAAAGTATGATTCTAGTTTATTTAATGAGTTTTATAAAACCCAAGGAATTATACATGAAACTACTGCACCATATTCACCTGAAATGAATGGTAAAGCTGAAAGAAAGAATAGAACTCTTACTGAACTTGTTGTTGCTATAATGCTTAATTCTGGTGCAGCCTCTCACTGGTGGGGGGAAATTATTTTGACTGTTTGCTATGTTTTGAATAGAGTCCCTAAATCTAAGAACAAAACATCTCCCTATGAGATAATGAAGAAAAGACAGCCCAACTTGTCTTATCTTCGAACTTGGGGCTGTCTGGCTTATGTCAGAATCCCCGATCCCAAGCGAATTAAACTCGCTAGTAGAGCCTATGAATGTGTATTCATTGGGTATGCGGTAAACAGTAAAGCGTATAGGTTTTACGACCTCAATGCTAAAGTGATCATAGAATCAAATGATGTTGACTTCTATGAAAATAAATTCCCTTTCAAATCGAGAAATAGTGGGGGTGGCGAACCTAGTCAAGCCCCTATGATAAGAAGCACTGAAAGCAACAAACAAGACGAAACAGAAATTCGAAGGAGTAAGAGAGTGAAAGTTGCTAAAGATTATGGTCCTGAATATATGGCCTATAATTTAGAAGAGGATCCTGCATATCTCAAGGAAGCTTTGTCATCTTTGGATGCAGATTTATGGCAAGAAGCTATAAACGATGAAATGGATTCTATAGAGTCTAACAAGACCTGACACTTAGTGGACTTGCCTCCTGGTTGCAAACCTATAGGTTGTAAATGGATTTTGAAAAAGAAACTAAAACCCGATGGATCTATTGACAAGTACAAGGCACGCATTGTAGCCAAAGGTTTTAGACAAAGAGAAAATATAGATTTGTTCGACACTTTTTCACCTGTCACTAGAATAACATCCATCAGGGTGCTCATATCACTTGCGGCTATTCATAACCTGGTGATACACCAGATGGATGTAAAAACAACTTTTTTAAATGGTGACCTGGAAGAAGAAATCTATATGGAACAACCTGAAGGTTTTGTAATACATGGGCAAGAAGACAAGGTCTGTAAGTTAGATAAATCTCTGTATGGTCTTAAACAAGCTCCTAAACAATGGCATGAAAAATTTGACAACTTGATTTTGTCGAATGAGTTTAAAGTGAATGAAAGTGACAAATGTATTTATTACAAATTTGAAAATGGCATTTGCACTATCATATGTCTTTATGTAGACGACTTACTCATATTTGGTTCAAACATTCATGCCATCAACAATGTGAAATCACTGTTGAGTAACAACTTTGATATGAAAGACCTCAGAGAAGCGAGTGTAATCCTTGGAATAAAGATTACTAGGTCAGAAAAGGGAATTTCTTTGGATCAATCTCACTATATTGAAAAGATCCTAAAGAAATATAATTACTTTGACTGTAAACCTGCTTGCACACCATATGATCCAAGTGTGAAACTTTTCAAGAACACTGGTGAAAGTGTTAGACAAACTGAATATGCGAGCATCATTGGCAGCCTCAGGTATGCCACTGATTGTACTAGACCCGACATTACCTATGTCGTGGGATTGTTGTGCAGGTTTACTAGTAGACCTAGTATGGAGCATTGGCACGCTATCGAAAGAGTCATGAGATACCTTAAAAGGACCATGAATCTCGGATTACATTATCAAAGATTTCCTGCTGTTTTTGAAGGATACAGTGATGCTGATTGGAACACCTTATCAGATGATTCCAAAGCAACCAGTGGCTATATTTTTAGTATAGCCGGTCGTGCTGTATCTTGGAAATCGAAGAAACAGTCGATACTGGCTCAGTCCACTATGGAGTCTGAAATGATAGCACTAGCTACTGCGAGTGAAGAAGCAAGCTGGTTGAGATGTTTGCTAGCTGAGGTCCCCTTATGGGAAAAACCTTTACCAGTTGTGTTGATCCACTGCGATAGTACCGCGACTATTGCAAAAATTGAGAACCGTTATTACAACGGTAAGAGACGACAAATACGTCGTAAGCCCAGCACAGTCAGAGAATTACTTTCTAAGGGAGCTGTTATAGTGGATCATGTACGCACTGATGATAATTTAGCAGATCCTTTGACGAAAGGATTAGCTAGAGAGAAAGTCCTAAATACATCCAAAAGGATGGGACTAATGCCTATAGATCAATGAGTCACTTATGATGGTAACCCGACCTAAAAGACTGGAGATCCCAAGAATTAGGTTCAATGGGTAATAACAAGTCATAGTGATATGAGATGAACATGCTATTTTATATATGAGAGAAGCATGATTCCTGAAGCGATATAAGGATGAGATAATTGGAACTCTTAATGAGATCTATACTCTATGTGGAGTGGAGTACCTAGCTACAGGAGTACTCTTGATAGACTCACCTATGTGAATGTGGAAGTGGGGGTCGCTTCCCATGGAATTTCGAGGCAGAATTCCTATAGCGTTCACTATACTAGGATATACGTGCATGGCCTTAAATGCACGGGCTTTTGAGAATACACCCTATGAAAAGGTTGTGTGTGGGTTTGATGTCAGAGATAGAGTTCAAGACTAGAGTCACTCTTGTTGAATCTGAATCTTACTTACTATGCAAAGGTTCAAGTTAAGCGACACCTTTGTTTATGCACAATCTTATAGAAGCGTTTGACGCTATTTCTGAAACCTCTTTTTTAAATTCAAGTGGGGGATTGTTGGAAATGATGAAAAATTAATGGAAGAATTGTTGGTAATAATGGTGACATTAATGAGCTAGTGTGGTTGTGAATTGAAAAAATGAGAAGTCCCACATAGGAGGGATACCACACTTTAGAAGGGTATATAAGGTGGAGGTATGTACCTTGGGGTGTGCCCCAAGGGGTACCCCAATTTTGTGAAGAAGGGAGAACGCAAGCAAAGTTGGCCACCACACACGCGCGCGCCGCCGCCGTCCGGCTCGGCTCGGCCCTGCCCGGCCCAGCTCGGGCTCGGGCCTGGGCCTTGGCCTTGGCCTTGGCCTTGGCTTCGGCTTGGTCTTGGTCTTGTGGTGTATTATTATTTTTTATAAATGAAAAATAAAAAATTATTTAATTAATTTTTAAAATTAAATGCTTGCTTGCGTTTTATCTCTGATTGTTGCGTTAATTACGTAACTGCCCTCCACCGAGTCTACCTAATGATCTGATCCAGTCTTCCCCTTTTGCCCGGTCAAAACCCTAACCCTAGGTGCCACGTAACTGTTGTTGCCCGGTCATTATTCAAAGTCAAAACCCTAGCGCATTTTCAGGTAGTCAAAGGCGCACGTTTTGGGTGGGCAGCGGTTTTGGAGCACACGTTTCCTGTGGTCAAGGTTTGGAACGGTCAATAGGAGCGCACTGATGGATCCACTAATTTCTCTGATCCAGTTGCAGAATTCCTCTATAAATAGAGGGCTCCCCTCAGTAGAAAAAACACACCAAAAGCACTCCGCTTCTGAGGCTTTTCTCTCTTCTCCCCCCGTTCTTACTTCTTCTTCTTCTTCTTCTTTTATCTTGAGTGGCCTTCGTGCCATATTACGAGTGGTAGTCGTTAGACTGCCATATTGAGGGTGTAATTCGAACGGTTTTCTATGGTGCAGTAGAACTCCGATACAGTGATCTGGGCTGTTTTATCCTGGGGACTTTGTGGTTGATAGTCTGCCTTGCACCTTTTGGGCAGTGCCTCGAAACGTCTTAAAGAGAGCGACCTAGTCCGCGATTCAACCCAGTAATATTTTCGGTGGCATAAATTATTTTTTCAAACTCTTTCAAAATTCAAAAATAACATTATGTTTGTTGCTGATAGGGAATAAAAATGCAACAAACGAGTAAAACTTGTTTCATATTTATGATTCGATTTTGTTTATAAAAACACTGTACAAAAACTACGTAGCATACTGTTCAGCTTGCCGACAGTTCTTTTTACAATCTTCCACAAAAAAGTTATAGCTTATACTAAAATAAAGCGGATTATAAAAATATATTTGTTAGAGTATAAGCCAGTAAATTCAATTTGGTTACACATTGAGTATTCAATTGCATACAAATAAACAATTTTGCCTAAAATATATTGTATTCGAATTCTGATGATTGGATTTAAAAAAATAAATAAATAAAATGTGATGATTGGATTCGATTGTTTCATATAATGTTCAGTTTTTTATGAGTTCTTGTTACAAACATTTATTTTTTATTATAAATTATAAACCATTAAAAAAGTGACTCGGTTCCAGTAAAAGTATTGGAAAAGGTGTGGAAGCGTGATATTCCATCCAAATCACATGATGTGGTTTGAAGATTATTGTAAGGAGTCTTAAAACAAGGGATGATGAGTTATTTTTTGTTTTTTAAGTTAAAAAATTATTTTAAAAAACAAAAGAAAATAATTGAAGAGTATATACCTAATTCAGAAAAGAAAAAAACGTAAAGAAAAAGTGTTAAAAAGTTCTTAAATCATACATGTTTTCTACTATTTTGACAAAAATTATATACTATACTATATTTTTATATATTTTTTTATGCCTTAAAAATTGCATCTTTAAAAACTCTTCACCGACAATAAAGTGATTATACAAATTAATATTTGTTGTCTTCTCTCTATCTCTACAATTTGTTTCACTAGCATCTCTATTTTTTTATTTAAATTTTGCAATATCTCTAAGTCATGAATAGTCTTAGAATGTAAATTATAATAAGTAACAATAACATTTAAATATGTTATACTCGACATCATTATCTTTGAGTTGACTTCTAAATCACAAGAGATTTGATGGTTTTCAACCTTATTCTCCTCTAAAAATCAACAATACATATATTTAGATAGTGATGATTCTCTTGTAAATGATATCGATTAGCTGAATTAGATACATTGGAATCAAATACCTCATAAATTACATTTTTAGAACCTTAGGTAAGCTGCACCTCAAATTCCTAAAGCGCCTTTGAAATTTTTAATTCCCAAAAATCAACTAAGTCCGAGTCAAAAACTTCTACACGATTTTTATCAATTTTTTCCTGATCATAGTAAGAAAATTCTTGAAAAATAGTATTGCCTCTTAAATTAACTTTACAAATATAATCAATAAAAGGAGAGTTATTCAAAAGAGAAGTGATCTCTTAAAATTATGAGTTATCTTATGTTTTTTGTTTAAGTGCAATTCAGACTTAAAATGATATATTTTTCTCTTGTCATTTCTATAATGAGAGTTTGATAAGAGATGGTCGTTTGTGGTTATTAACGAATAAAATCATATTTTAAGATGGTGTGAGAGATTCAGGGCCGGCCCAACCCATTACGAGGCCTAAAGCGAAATTATTAGACAGAGCCTTTTCAAAGTTAATAAATAAATTATTAATATTTTTATTTAGAATTGATTTTTCGAACTTTTTTTTATGCAAAGTCATTTATCAAATTATTGTAATCGATTTCGTTTAACAATTCTTTTTCAGATGAAAAAGAAACGAATAAATTAAAAACACATACCTTAATATATTTTGGCCACTGACAAGAGCTACTCACACAATGAAAATTCAAAACAAAAAATAAAATCAAAGCAAGGACTAAGGAAGTAGGGTCAAGGGTGAAAAAACTTTTTGTCGTGTTGACAGGAAAGTTTCAGACGAATGATTCTAAGAGACATTTTTAGTAAAAAATAATGTTTTTAATATAAGATGGCTTTTAGTGAAAAATGTCTTTAATATAAGATGACTTTTAGTGAAAATGAATGCATTTAATTTTAAAAGATTCTTCCAACTGTATAGGATCCTCATAAATAGTTGCATCGATTTTAATTGACTAATTAAAAAAAAATTGGACGCCTTTTTTATTTCTGCATATGGTTAAAGAATTTTGATAATATATTATTGGGCCTCTATACCTTAAAGTAAAAAAATTATTTTTTGGCGAGGTCTAAAGCAAGGGCTTTAGGCGCCTCTCCTTGGGCCGGCCCTGGAGAGATTGCACTATGTTAGTATCGCATATAGAGTTGGTGTCTTAGAGTTGGTTGTAGATAGCTATTCAGTCAGAGTGGTAGAATTGTCCTGTTGGATGCTTTAATAGATTGTAAATTTTATCCTTTAAAATCTCTAATACAAATTACAATGAGTTGTATTATGAGTTGGAGTAACCTTTTATCCTTATATCATTTTAAATTATATAAAAAAATATAAGTAAAATACAAGTCATATATTATAAACTCAAATATAAGCGCGTTCAACTAATTTTACCATATTTAATGTAACCATTTAAAAATCTTTTAATCAATGTTCACATAAAACAAGTTTTCATAGTAAGTTAAATGAAGATAAAATAAGGGGTTGGATCTGTTGTATTCAAAAGAAAGAATATATATATATAGTAGACAAAATATAATTTAGAGAATATAAATATATTTTTATTATATTATAAGATTTAGATGAGACTAACTAATATTTTTTATTCAAAATTAAATAATATTTTAATTAATATAATAATTAATTATTTTTACTTATATATAAATATAAAAGATTAATCTTATAAATACAGTTCAAATAGTGAAATGTTATGAGAACATTTGATATATTCAACGTTGGCCTATAGGGTTTGGATCTTCGGCCTCGACTTTTCTTAGGCCTCAAACTTATTTTTTAATTTTATTAATAGATTTAATTTTATTAGTATTAACTTTTAGGTCTCAGTATAAATTTGACTCTCAAATTTTGTTATTAATTAATTTGTTATGTTTAATTTTTTTTTTTATAAAAAATATTTAACGAATTGCTATTTGTCAATTTGTCTCAGGATCAATTCAATGTCAGTCTTTATTTCGTCTTGTTCTTATTGAGTCCGTTAATTATAGAGTTTAATTGGGTTAAAAGACAAGTTAAAATTTAAAAATTGATCCGACAAATGTTGAAACCAAATAAAAGTTATATCAAATCTGACATAACTCGTCATTTATACATCTCCAATCATATCAATAAATTTATTAATTTTGTTTAATAAAATAAAAATTAATTAAATTTAAAAGATCTATTATTTAAAAAGTTTGATTTCAAATTTTACTATAGGCCTATAGATATAGATTTATTAGGTTGAAAATAACTTTAAAAATGTTTAGGAGTGGATTCAAACCTTTACTATTCGTTTTTCTATATTAAGTTGGTTTGAATTTCGAGTATTTTTTTTGAATAACCCTCTTTCCAAAATAATATATACATATACCCTCCTTTCAAAATAATATACGCGAATGCCCCTTTTCTTGAGTTAGACACAAGTCGTCATTTGCAATGGCGACTTCCTTAAGGAAGCCCGCGTTTCAAAAGGCGACTTCTCAAGGACATTTAAAAAAAAAAATTCAGTTTTTTTTTTGAATTTTTATTATATATATAATTCATAAAAAAATAACAAAATATATATATAATTAATATAATTCATACAAAAAATAAAAAATATTTATATATAATTAATATAATTAATAAAAAAAATAATTTCAGTTTTTTTTGAATTTTTATTAAATATATAATTAATATAAATCATAACAAAAAAATATATATATAATTAATATAATTGATAAAAATATATATATATATAAAATTAATATAATTTCATAAAAAAAATTCAATTTTCTTTTAATTTTTAATATATATATATATATAATTAATATAGTTCATAAAAAAAAAATATATATATATATATACATAATTATATATATATATATAATTAATATAATTCATTAAAATAACAAAAATATAATATATATATAATTAATATAATTCATAAAAATATAATTCAAATAACAAAAATAATATGTATCTATATATATATATAGTTAATATAATTCATAAAAATACATAAATATAAATTTTAAATTACATAAATAATTTATTCATAAAAAACCACAAATTTTACAAAAATTACGATAAAATTAATGTTGAAGGTGACTTCCAGTACCACATTGCCGAGGTTTTCTCACACGTACGGGATTTTGACGACGCCTTGGTACATCACGAGTTTGTTGTTCTTCTTCTTGATCTTCGGCTTCTTGCTGTTGAGGATGTCTAGGAGGAAGTGCTGTAGAAGAACTACTTCCACCTTGAGTCCAGTTGGATATTTGATTCAACGGAGTATATGCATTCCCAAAACTTGGAATTTGAAAGCTTTGTTGACACATATTATTCACTAACTGGGTAGCGGACTCAGGTGTATTATAACGAGCATTGAACGTGTTATACAACAAATCCTCTTCGCTTGATGCAAAAGATAGTCGACAATTGTCTTCTTGATATGGTTGTTGGCTGTCAAAATTAAATTGTTCCCCTGGCGTGAACCCGTAAGATTGATATGGTGTGTGGGTAAAAGTATGAGGATGTGGTGTTTGGGTAAAGATTTGAGGAGGCGGTTGAGTGTCAGGAGGTGTTGGTATATAATATTGGTTTTGTTGTGTTGTGTTGGGCATTGATTCTTCAAAAAAAGGAGGGCTAGATTATGGTGGAGGTTGGGGTGGAGGTTGGGGTGGATTGACATGAGGATCAACCAATTGGGTTTCTACAGAAATAAATCGTTTAGAATTTTGGCTAAACCAAACCATGTATTCATAACTTGGTTTAAATTCAACATTTAGATGTTGACCATGAAGAATATGATTCTCTCGTTCATTCCACTCTTTGTTCTCATTTTCGTAGAACAATGCCCAACTATAGTCAACTTGTTTATGCAAATCTACCTTATGATACTTTTTCATGTTCCTCGGGGGATGTGGAATTTCTTGAGGTAATCCAAATTGTAGTTTCACTCTATCGGTTTGATGCGTTTCTATTATGTAGAAACAAATCAAATATGTAGATGCATTCCATAGCCAATTGTCTTCTGGATTATCGTATGTTAGATGTAGATAGGGCCTCCAGATAAACTGATATATAACAAGTTTGTTAGTAATATATGCATGATAAGAAATAAAATAATATAAATAAAGTAATGTTTTAATATATTACATCGTTAACGGTCATGTGATCAATTTTTGATCGATATCCAGTGGTATGAAAACGAGGTGTATCGCCAAATTTCATACCCTTTCCACTATATCTACGAAAATAAATTTAAATGTTAGTGAATTAATTAATAGTTTTATAAATATAAAATTTACCTTTTTTTATATTTACCTTTTTGCGAACGGAAAATGAGGCTCAAGATTACATATTGGTGCAAGAAATGGCATATGGTACCATGCCCAAGTTTGAAGTAGATGTGAACATCCACCGATACACATAACACCGAGTTCAAATGCACGACACAATTCTCTATAAAGTGTTGCCAAGCACGCTGAACCCCAATTGTATTCTCCCGTCTCTCGCAAATCTCTCAACAAGTGCAACCACATAATATGTACTCTGTTGTGGGATTTGTCAGGCATTAATATACCGCCAATCAATTCTAAAATGTATGCTCTACAATGTATAATTATTTCTTCATTTGATGATTCGGGAGTTAACATTGAAAATGTTTCTCTTAGCCATTTTAATTTTATAAAATTGCCTTTTCTTTGAGATTCAGGTGGCATGACTCCTAACAAATCTAAAAAATCATCTGTCCATGATACCATAGTTGATCTAGTTACTGCTTTACCCCCAACACGTAAGCCAAGTAGCAGTGCAACATCTTCTAATGTTATGGTACATTCACCCGTTGGAAGATGAAACGTGTGGGTTTCAGGTCTCCATATTTCAACTAAAGCAGTAATAAGTGAATTGTCTATTTTATAACTTTCTATCTGTGATATGTTACCAAACCCGGCTTGATGCAACAATGGAACTATTAAAGAATTTGGTGCAACGTGTTTATGACTAAGTGATCTTAAATTTTGAGATGAATCCTGTAATAAGCAAAGATTAAAAATATAACAAAAGATATATAAAAAAAGATTAAAAATATAAAAAAAAGATATATAACAAAAGATTAAAAATATAACACAAGATTAAAAATATAAAAAAAGATATATATTAAAAGATTAAAAATATAACAAAAGATATATAAAAAAAGATTAAAAATATAACACAAGATTAAAAATATAAAAAAAGATATATAACAAAAGATTAAAAATATAACACAAGATTAAAAATATAACAAAATATAGATAAAAAAAGATTAAAAATATAACAAAATATATATAACAAAAGATTAAAAATATAGTTTTTCTAATTTATTACAATGGTGAAATATGTGAAAGAGAAGATATTGGTAAATATTTCAAAAGTGACGAAAGAAAAGCTATTCGAGTTCATTTTGGATGCAACCTTACTTACTTGAAGAAAAAAATTGAAGCAAAGTTGAAGTTAGAAAATAAGAAGGTGTCTAATATAATTTTTGGACACCCTGTCTCATTTGGACAAGGCCTAGTTCATTATGAATTGTTAAATGTTGAAGACGACGAAGATGTTTCACTCATGTTTGATGTTCAGAAACAGTGGCCGCAACTCGGATCTATCGAGTTATATGTCACGTTTGAGGATAGTAATCCATTATACGATGTTGGTCAACCATCATCATCGACCACACCTCACCCTGAATACCATTTTCAAACACAAAACACTTATTGTTTTCAAAATTCTGAATCTTACCAATCTGAACCATACCAATCTGAACCATACCAACCCGAACCATACTTTGAGCAAACCGAATTTTCTGAACCAGAACCATCTCAACCTGAACAGTATATTCCACTAGGTGATGTGGCCGATTTTGATCAACAAGAAATAAGTGAGGAGAGTGAAGAAGAAACATATTTTGACGAGGAGGAGGAGGAGGAGGAGGAGGAGGATGATGATCTAGAGACAGAACCTCATGTAATTGCAACGGCATACGATCCACCATTCCATATGCGTAATCTAAACTTGGATTATGCTTACCAATCCTCCGAATTTAATATGCCATCTAATGAACCTCCATTAGATGCATCTCTTGAGATTGGAATGAAGTTTAATAGCAAACCAGATTGTCAACTTGCAATTAAGCATTATCACATTAAACACTCCCTCAATTACCGTGTAGGGAAATCTGATCAATACAGGTATGTAATTAAATGTGTGAATCCACAATGCTTGTTCAAATGCAGGGCTTCGTTAAGCCAAAAAAGTAAGCAATGGGTGATTGCTCGTTTGAAGGGGCCCCACAATTGCGCAAATTCATCTATGTCACAAGATCATACCAAACTTGACTCCAACATCATATGCGAAAGCATAAAGTCGCTTTTGAAAGCTGATCCATCAATTAAAGTGAAGGTGATCATTGCACATATTCGGGAACGATACAACTACACAATCACCTATAGAAAGGCATGGATGGCAAAGAACAAAGCTATCGAATCGATTTATGGAAACTGGGAAAAGTCATACAATGACCTTCCAAGGTGGTTGTTGGCTATGCAAAAGTCTCTTCCAAGAACTATTGTGGAAATGGAAGTATCAGTTGCATATTCTGATAATACTCTGTTACAGGGATAAAAAATGTTCAAACGACTATTCTGGGCTTTCCCTCCGTGCATATCTGGGTTTAAATTTTGTAAACCATTTGTCTCAGTAGATGGAACTTGGTTGTACGGCAAGTACAAGGGGACTCTTTTGCTTGCTATTGCACAAGATGGAAACAAAAATACAATTCCCATTGCTTATGCACTTGTGGAAGGTGAGACAGGGGGTGCTTGGAGCTTCTTTTTGAAAAATCTAAGAAGGTATGTAACACCTCAAGTCGACATTTGTTTGATTTCTGATAGACACGAATCTATTAAAAATGCTTATAATAATCCAAATAATGGTTGGCATGATCCTCCGTCAACACATGTGTACTGCATCCGACACATTGCACAAAATTTCATGAAAGAGTTCAAGGACAAGGAACTTCAAAGACTACTTGTTTGTATGGGTAATGATCTACTTCTTGTTAGTATATTTTGTACTTATCACTTTATCATATTTGATAATTTTGACATAATTTATAACAGGATATGCATTAAATGAACCATCATTCAAATATTACCGCAATGAAATCAGGATGGCAAATCCAGAGACTTTAAGATGGATCGATAATATCCCCCCCAGAATAATGGACTATGGCTATTCTCAAGGTCGACGATGGGGACACATGACAACAAACATTTCAGAGTCAGTCAACGCAGTGCTCAAGGGTACACGCAATCTCCCAATCACTGCTTTGGTACAATCAACATACTATAGATTGGGAGTTTTATATGCACAAAAGGGACAACAACATCAGACATCATTAGCTTCTGGTCGAGTATACACAGACGATTGCATGGACAAGATTAAATATGAAGTTAGTAAATCTAATACTCACCAAGTCATGCAATTCGACCGAAATCGTTATTCTTTCATGGTCCATGAAACAGTAAATCCAAGAGAGGTGCGACCAATTGGTCATTTTGAAGTCAAACTTCGAAGAAAATGGTGTGATTGTGGAAAATTTCAGGCTATACATATTCCTTGTTCACATGTCATAGCCGCATGTTCTTATGCCCGTCAAAACTATTTAGTGCTTCTACCTGGCGTGTACAAGGTTGTTAATGTATTTAACGTCTACAAAGAAGAGTTTCCACCTATACCCAATGAAGGATATTGGCCCACATATGAAGGTGAAACATTGTATCACAATCCTGAAATGCGGAGAATTAAAAAAGGTCGTCCAAATAGTACCCGTATTAGAACTGAAATGGACGTTAAAGAAAAAAGTACCAAGAAAATGTGGACTATGTCGGTTAACTGGCCATACTCGAAAACATTGTCCAAATGTTACAGCTAGCTCTAGTCAATCTATGTAATTTAATATTTATATTTATGTATTTTTATGAATTATATTAACTATATATATTATTTTTGTTATTTGAATTATATTTTTATAAATTATATTAATTATATATATTATATTTTTGTTATTTTAATGAATTATATTAATTATATATATATATATATATTTGTTATGAATTATGTTAATTATATATATATATATATATTTTTGTTATGAATTATATTAAAAAAAACTGAATTTTTTTTATGAATTATATTAATTTTATATATATTTTTGTTATGAATTATATTAATTATATATTTAATAAAAATTCAAAAAAAATTGAAATTATTTTTTTATTAATTATATTAATTATATATATATATTTATTATTTTTTGTATGAATTATATATATATTTTGTTATTTTTTTATGAATTATATATATATTTTAAATTCAAAAAAAAAACTGAATTTTTTTATTTTTTTTTTAAAATCTCCTTGAGAAGTCGCCTTTTGCAACGCGGGTTTCTTTAAGGAAGTCGCCATTGCAAATGGCGACTTGTGCCTAAACCAAAAAAGGGGGACATTCGCGTATATTATTTTAAAAGGAGGGCATATGTGTATATTATTTTAGAAAGAGGGTTATTAAAAAAAAAAAACTCTTGAATTTCACCACTATTTTTCTTTATGAAAAAAAAAAAAAGATTAGGTGCTGTGTCTTCCTCTTAAGATTCTATAATCCAAAGTGGGACCTAAATTGTCATTATGGAGTGATGAAATATTCTCGTTGTGTTATCTTGGATTTTTGTTGAGTAATCCCAACCTAACAAATGACAACACTGTCTTAAAAGAAATGACAACAAGAGAATATAGCAAGAAATTTACACTTCCTCACATGAGCTTGTTGATTAAGAAAATATAGCAAAAAAATAACTTATTTGAACTTGCAAAGCCACTTTCCAAATCAAAAAGAAACTGGAAAGTATTGCCTTAATTAGTAGTAAAGCAACCTGCCACATATGACATGATGTTGAGCTTATCTTTAAATATAAATGGATTACATTACATGTCCCAAAAAAATAAACTATAGAAAGGGACAAGAAACACAAATCTCAAGATAATCAAGAGATTATAATTGCAACAATGAATTAAATATTTTAAAATTGCAAAAGATTTTGACGTAACATCTCAACTCAGATTTTAAAATAATGAATTAATTTTTTTTTATATATTTAATATTTTGTTTGTTTATCATCGATGTAAAATTTTAATTACTCATAATTAAACTTAAGTTAAAAGACAAATATTAAATTCGACATATTATATTTTCAATCTCTGTTAAAATAATTAGAGAAAGACAAATATAACCCTTCAATAAATATAAGATATTTTAATGTAAAAATAGTGGCAAGTAAAAGTGAAAATTTAATTCCATTTGCAAATAATATATTCAACAAAATTGTTGCAAAAGAATTTAAAGACTCATCTATGAGAAATATTAATTAAAATATTGTAAAATATATAATAACCATTTTTAAATACTAAAAATAAAGATGTCTAGTATTTTGTTAATAAAATAATAAGTTATGAAAAAAAGTTTATAAACACTATACATAAAAATAATTCTTTTGAAGCTTATCCAAACAAAAACTGAATTTAAAATCATATTTTGTGAAAATAAAACTTTTAATTCTCAAATTTTAAAAATAATGAAAATATTAATTACTATAATTTTTTTATATAAGTGATATAAAGACACATATTTTTAAAGTATGTGATATTAATCGGACCTTTTAAACACCAAAATTGTATAGCCAGAGTTCAAATTTGGTATCTCAATTTTATTTGGTACACCAAGGTATTCTTGCGTGCAACTAGAGATAAATGCGATTCATTTAAATAATTATTCCAACATATACTTGTCATACACACTTACTAAGAATCAAATCCTCTAGAAAATGGTTAAGGAACCTAAATATCTATTTTTTTTTCAACAATCAATATTAGTAATTATAATATTGTTAATACTATTAGTATTTTTTTGAGAGTGAAAATCGAATTTGTGAATTCCTTATCAATTCACTCCCTAATTTCTCACCTCAGTCAACCAACAAGTCAACCTTATATCTCTTAACCCAAATATCTATTATGTACGACAGATATCTCATTTTTTTCTTTTTGAATGAAAAACCATTGAATAAAACTAGACCCAAATCATGGAATCAATATTATACAATTTGACAAGGAGGCCTATCTAGCAATCTCTAGTCTGGATACTCAATCGCAACCCTAACTAGGTGGTGAGCCACCATATTACCCCTATGATGAACAAATTTGAACCTACATCTATCTGTCCTAACTTGAGCTTTGCATTATTTTGCTCCAATAGCTTGAAGGAAAACGACTCGCCTTGACAGTTTTGATAATCGTTTCCGAATTAAACTCGATGATGTAGTTTTTAAAAGGAAGTTTATTGGCGAATTGAATGGTTGTTAACACACTTCAATAGTTCTAGAATCCTCGAAACTTATCTTTATTGCTACACAATCATCTTCCTTGTTCTTTATGACTATACCTATACCCAAATGACTATTACTCAAAAAGTAAGTATCCACGTTAAATTTTAAAGTGTTTTTCAAAAGAAAGTTTTAAATTAAATAGTATATTTAACTTGATTAATAGAATTGTTGATATGATTTATTTATGAAAACTAACCTATTTTCTATGTGTTGATTTTTGCACGAGGGATTGGGAAGTTACTTCCAAATTGGCGGCATGAGCTTAATGCATGAATTGAGTCTCAATATTTTTCCGTTTTTACAATTAAGGATCCCCTAATTTTTTCTCAATTTTAAATAGATGTGGCAATTGTGATAGGAGTCAATCTTATATGGACACAAATCTAAATTAAAAATGTTTGAATATACATTTATAAATAAAAAATTAATTGAGAAATTATTTAATTATATTAATTAATCAACTTTTTTATATTTATGTCGACGCCTAAATATTGTATATTGTGTCCAATTAAATAAATATTTCTCTTTGTGAGATAATATGTATGTGCTGCTAGATAGGTCCTACCCAAGTGGCACCTTGACGTGTTTCCCTGGCTACCCATTTTGCTCGTCAATTAATAGTATCTCGATCTCTAAATACAATCTTGTAACTTGTTACTTTTTTTATTAAGACATTTTTTTAATTTTTCTGGTATTGATTATTTCTCTATTAACTATATTATATATTTTATGTATTTTATAATAATTATTGTATTAAAATTATAAATTAATTATATTTTTTTTCAAATGTCAATTAATATAGTAAAATAATTTAAATTGTCAATGAATATAATAAATCAACCATTTAATCATTAAAATAATAGACACCGACAATTTAATACTTTAAATTAATAAAATTTTGAAGTAATCATTTTTTTTTCACAGTAGTAATTTTTTTATCCATTAATTTAAGGATCCGTTTAGTATAAATTATAGTAAAAAAGTGATTTTAGCCTCATAATTTAGATATTTTTTGTTAAAGATTTTTAAAAAATTAAAAATTGTTTTGTGATTCTTTATTGTAACAAAAATAAATGAAAATTCTAAAAATAATTACTTTTTTAAAAAATAATTATAATAAATAAACCCTTACATTTTTAATTTTAAAATTTGATCAATTTAAAAAATCATATTGCTATCCATAAAATTTAAAGTCTAATATTATTAGGCTATCTTGAATTTAAACCTAAAACATGATAATTATATACAAATTTTTTTACCATTTTATTAAAAAAAAAAACTTATTGTCTCATTATTGAATTAGTTATTAGGTCGTAAAATTGAGAATGGTGATGCCAAATTCTTACTTAGCTGAAAAGTAAGGAACAACACATTGCTTGGTTTTTGCCCCCCATAAATTTGGTTAGTATATTGGATATGAAAGGTCATTGTTAATGCAGCCAGAAAGAGACAAACTCCTTTTATTTTTTAAGACAAACTCCTTATGTCATGCTCCGATATCTCCCATATCAATCGGTCCAAACAGTCAAGATTCAAGTCTTGTAATTTTCCCCCAATTAATTCACATTATAATCATTTTTTCTCTTTCTTTCTTAACCTTTGATTTTCATAGATAATAACTACTGTCTTGTAATTCAGAGTTCTTTTAATAAGTAACTAATGTCTGGTTAACATTCTTTCAGATTTTTTTTGACGGCTGATGTTAATATTAGTCTTACAATTATTGTCATAATATTAAAAAATAATTAAAATAGTTTATAAAATTATACTTTTTAACTATTACTCTCTCAAATATAAATAAAAATCAATATATATTTAAAATACATTTTTAACTATTATTCTCTCAAATATAAACAAAAATTAATATATTTAAAATACATCTTAATTTCTGTTTATATTTATTATTAGAGGGAGTAATATATTTTTCATTAGAGAAATGTTAACATTATTAAGAATTAAA
This sequence comes from Cicer yamashitae, assembly GCA_037974755.1. Taxonomy (NCBI): domain Eukaryota; kingdom Viridiplantae; phylum Streptophyta; class Magnoliopsida; order Fabales; family Fabaceae; genus Cicer; species Cicer yamashitae. Next base: position 46,037,011 of record JBBPBQ010000002.1, read on the forward strand.
TGTAGAAAGAAATTTAAAAGTTGTGTAAAATTTAAAAATCTAACAAGTGATATTTTTCTCTTAAAATTTGTTTTTTTAATTCATTTATTGCTTAACAAGCCTCCTTAAATTGTTAGCATGACCCTTTTCATTGTCATAAATATAAAGTAGAATATTTTCAAAGTAATGTTTATATTAATAATTGAAGAGTTCAATTGAAACAAAATTAAAATTATATAAAAATGTTAAATATTATTAATATTGTTAGTATTTTGTTAAAAATGAAATTGAACCAACAATCTTCTTATTTCTCAAGTTTTTCACTTCAACTGCAAAGTAAATCTTATATTTTTTAACATTGTTTTAGTAGTTTGAACCTATTTAACTGGAATCACTTAGCATTCGTTTGGTTTTAAGTTGGCTAGTAAATTCTCACATTCTGAAACACATGTGATATGTGATGTGCATTTTAGAAAGCTACAAAATATTGCTTCTAGTAAATGTGAATTGATGCTGCTAATGCAAACACAAACTTAGTTTGATATTATTCACTAAAAGTATTGTACTAACACAATCACTAATTTATTAACATTTATTCATAATTTTTTTTCATAAGTTTTTTTATATGTAATTATTAAAAAAAACTATAAAACTATAAATAAAAATCTGAAAATGCAAACAGTGTTTGAAATTGAATGTGTGGAGTCCCAACCTACATGCTACAGCTAAGCCACAAAGGCATTAATGCTTTCTTTTCTTTTCTTCTCAATCTCGTGGACCAACTCAAGACTATATCAAAATCAAATCAAAATTTGAACCCACACATCACTGAAACAGACGTTAAAATCAAGAAATTTTTCATTTTTACATCTTTCGAAACACACCCCACAACAACTCATAGCATTAAAAAAAAAAACTCTTTTTATTTTTTCCAACTTTTTTTGAAGAATCTCATTCCAATTGTGGTGTTCATCCTCTAAGGTAAGAAATACCCTTTGAGATTTTTTTCCCAAATTTCACTAAAAGTTTCGATTTTGGCTTGCCTTTGACTTTATTTAGCAAGTTTGAGTATTAAAGTTGTGTTTTTTTTTTTTACTTTTTGTTTCAGGGAAAAAATGGGTTTGATTTCTGGGATTTTTATGGGGATGTTATTCGGCATAGCATTGATGGCTGGATGGGCTCGTATGATTAGGTATCGAAGTTCCAAGCGAATTGCTAAGGTATGAATTGGTATCAAAGATTACTAGTGTTGTGCTGTTTCTTCTATTTGTTCATTTTGATTTTGCTTATCAATGTTTACAATTTAGTTTGGAATTGTGGATTTTAGTTTATTTTTGTCTTTAACACTCCGGTTTTGAGGGGAAAAAGGACCTGATAATCTGAAGTTCGGTTAAAAGGCAAGTAAAGTTTGGTGAAAGATTGTTCTAGTCAGGGTTCGAACTCGGATAATATAGATTTGTCCTTAACTACTTTAGTTCAATAACTTGTTTATTTTGGATTTTAGTTGATGAAATGAAATGTAATCAATTTGTGGTGTTTTGAATTTTGAAATTAAAAATGGGGTTATGGAATTGCTAATAATCCACTTGTAGATTTTGAAGTAAAGATTATAGAATGAAATATGATGGCTCAAAACAAGCTTGTTGGAGAAGAGAACTGAGTATGCTTTTGTGAAACAATTGGTTTTAGATCAAGAAACTTAGGAGATGATTCATCAATTAATTGCTGTCTTGCAGTAAAATGTAGAAGCAGATGGGTATAAGCAATACCTCTTGATTTTTAACTACTTTATTGCAGTAAAAGCAATCCACTACCCTCTACAATTTATGTAGTGTTTGAGACCTTGGACCTGTAGACTGTACTGCACTAGGGGTGTTTGCAGATTAGAATGGATCAGGTTTCGAGGGGAAAAATCATTCAATCTGATTCCTTCGGTTTTGTAATTTGATCATCCATCGATTTGGTTTTAAAATAAAATCCAATCCAATTTATTTCTTTTTGGATTGGATTGGTTTTTGGTTTTCGATAATTGTCCATAATATTTTGTTTTAGGGTCTTGCTAAGTACCCTAAGGGTACTTGTTAAGAAATCAAAAGAGGAAATTTTTTTATTGAAAAATACAAAATTTAAGCTTTGAAAAAGTTAAATTCACAAGTTTCTATACACTATATTTGGATCACTAACCAGTGTCGCAAGGGCACTTGTTAGCATTTGCCTTTGTTTTATATTTTTTTGGAGAATTTTATTATGACCATAAAAAGGGTTACGTAAAGCATAGTAGTCAATATATTATGGACACGTGTCTTGTGGTCAACAACTTCAAACTTCAAATAAAGTTTAGTAATTAGTCATTTAGGATGATAATTGTGTGTGAATACATTTTAGCTTACTAGTCACTTTCAAAATTCATTATGTTCAACTCAATTCAACTCACATCCTGAAGAGAAACTTTTAAAATTTAGCTCACATCAATATGTGGTTAAGTTTTTTCTTGTCTTAACATTTGTCATTGTTATTATGCTTTGCAGGCTGTTGACGTCAAACTCCTTGGATCCCTCAACAGAGATGATTTAAAGAAAATTTGTGGGGAAAACCTTCCTGAGTGGATATCTTTTCCTGTATATGAGCAGGTATGAATTTTCCATTTCTATATGTTACCCGGCACTTGATTTTTATTTTTAGACAAATCTTAGTGGTTAATTTGTTAGAGGGAGGGGAAATTTGTTAACAGCAGGGATGAAACTCTGAATCTCCTTCTTAATACACCTTGAAGCTTATAGCTTTTATGCAGTGCACCTATTTTTGCGTAATTTTGCTGTTGTTGACTCTTTGTTGCACCGGCTTTTTCAGGTGAAATGGCTAAACAAACTCCTGAGCAAACTTTGGCCATTTGTAGCAGAAGTGAGTATGCCTGCTTTCTCATTTTGCATATAACAATGTAAAACAGTTTGTGTGATATTGATTTCTTGCAAGATTTATTTCATATGTTAGATCTTTAGAACTTAATGCTTACCTCGTTTCTGTACTGTAGATGAGCATGTTATTTTACACAATATGTTGTAATGAAAATCAGATTGCTTATTTATTCCAATATCCAAAAATATTGCATCTAACACCTCATTTGTGTTGCTGTTCAAAAGAAAAAAATTCCGGAAGTATTAGCTATCATGTGTTTATATGATTGTTGCTCTAGCAATTGCGATAAAGAAATATCAAATATGCATGTTCTCATCGTATCTTCGAAGAAATTAAGGTCCCGATTGAATAAAAACTTTAATTAAGCACTTATAGAATGAGCGTTATCATATAATTGATTACGTATAGTAAATCTATTTTCATATAAGTTATAAGCTGTTTTGGAGAGCTTACGGAAATAAGTTGAAAACATTTTATTGACATCTATCATAAGTTGTTTCCATAAGTTCTCTGAAATAGTCTCACAAGAGCTTACACATTAGATAAATTCAAATAGGTCAATTCAAGCAGACCCTAAATCTTTCATCTTTCAAGAATATCTTTCTGTCTATGAGTATCATGAATGTAATGGTTTACTTTAAATAGACGACTTGGTTGTGATGGATTTTGTTCACCATTAGGCCGCAACGATGGTGATCAAGGAAACTGTTGAACCTCTATTGGAAGAGTACAGACCTCCTGGAATTACTTCATTGAAGTTCAGCAAGCTGTCACTTGGAAATGTACCTCCAAAAGTTGAAGGTATTATAAAAAACTAGTGTTTCCTCTGCACATTATGATTCTTTTTCCTAGCAAAATAATAAAAGTATGCATGTAAGCATCAAGTAATAACTTTGGTGTAGCAGAATATAGCTATATACTACCTCCGTCCCTATATGTAAGACCCCTTTGGCCAAATTACGAGAATTAAGAAAGAGGATAGTATTAAATTTGTTAAGAATTGAAATTGTTTTTACAAGTTTACCCTTGAAAAGAGAGAATTAGTTAATGTTTCTATCATAGTATTTATTGTTGATTGCAGAAAAAGATGTAAATTAATTAGAGGTATGTTAGTAAAGAAATAATTAATGCAGTAGAAAATTCAAAGAGAGTCTTATAAAAAGGGACAAATAAAATTCTCAAGAGGGTCTTACATTTAGGGACGAAGGTAGTAACATGGACTACTTGTGCTTGAATTCGATCCTTACCAATTTAGGTTGCAGAAGATAGCAATAAATACTATAAAGGATAAACTTAGAAAACAATACTAGTTGTTAATAAATTTAATGCTACTCCAACTTTCTTAATTTCCATGATTTAATTAATGTGGTTCTATATTTAGGGAAAAAGTTAGTATGCAAATGCAATTTATCAAGAACCCTTGTGTTTCTTACCCTGTCAAATTTTCTATTAAATCCTTTTTTGTATGAAAAAACTTACATGTGCATAATTTCACCATCCATACAGGTATTCGTGTGCAGAGTCTTACCAAAGGTCAAATCATAATGGACATAGATTTCCGCTGGGGTGGCGATCCGAGTATTATTTTGGCTGTTGAAGCTGCACTTGTTGCATCGATCCCTATTCAGGTATATACTTAGTTAATATTTTCTGTTGAATATCATCACGTCCCTTTTCTATATTATGCCAAGTTTTGATTTTTATTGCCTTTTTGTTTCAGTTGAAGGATCTAAAAGTTTTCACCATTATCCGTGTTATATTCCAACTTGCTGAAGAGATCCCTTGCATTTCCGCTGTTGTCGTTGCTCTACTCGCCGAGGTAATCATTAGGGGACAGTGGAGGCAAATAATAATATTAGTTTGTATGTGAAAGCATGAAATTGCATATTTCTTAAGATTGTTAAAAACTATGTAATTTCTTGCATTTGGTTTGATCATTTACTTGATGTTGCATGTGCATGTTGTCACTATAAGATAGGATTGTTGTGGCATTTTTTTTTCTCATATTTCTATAAGAAAAAAATTGTGTATTATTACATAGACACTGATTGGTTGAATTCAAAACCAAAAAAGTGGATAATAGGTCTCTTCAAATTAAATACATATCAATTTCATTTGAATATCAGCTTCATTGGACCTAAGTGATGAAGTTAGGACCATTATTTGGACCATGCACTTTTCAATATGTAAATAGGGGGATGCAATCTTTTATAGGGCCCTTTTGTTACAATTTATTTTTCAAAAAGTAACCACTTCTAAAAATTTTCATTTGTTTGTTGCAGATTTAAAAAAAAAGCGAGAATGTGAAAAAAAAATCTAAAAATTGCTTCAAATGAGAAGCTATTTTGAGTAGCTTATTCTTTTAAAAAATGATTTTTATTATAGTAAATTAACACAAAACAACTTCTGCTTTTTAAAAAAAAAATCACTAAAAAATAATTTCTTAATTATTGAATACCAAAATAATTTTTTTTATAACGATTCCATAATTAAATAGTTCATTCATCTCTTAGCCAAAATTGATATTCTAATTGAATGTTTGAAATCTTTTATCATCCTTGCCAAATACATGATTCCATCTTAGCTAATTAATTTTTCACACTTTGGAATCACCGACTCTTTCCGTTAAAATTGAATCAGCCGAAGCCGAGGATCGATTATACTCTGAAAGCTGTTGGTGGAAGTTTAACTGCTCTTCCTGGAATTTCAGATATGATTGATGTGAGTTCTGTCATATTTGTTTAGTTTTTTCTCTATATTGTATATACTTAACATTTGTAATAACACTAATTATATTTTTACTTGACATTTTGTAGGATACTGTGAACACAATTGTTTCTGATATGCTCCAATGGCCACATAGGATTGTTGTTCCACTTGGTGGTATACCTGTTGATACTAGGTAAGTAGGAATATTTTGATGACAAATTTTGACCACAATTTGGATGGTTAGTGCAGTTCAAATATGTGGTTAATCACGTTCTGCGGATGGTTAATGAATAAAACAAGGTGTCACAGCTCATTAAACCATTAACAAAATGTAATTAACCATGATTTTGAACGTGATTAACCACAATTATTAGGTGTTCAAATATATATGATATCCATTAACCATCCCAATTATGTTCAAATACATGATTTTCTGGTGTTCAAATATACATGATATCTATTTGTTTAAATATGTATTTGTTCAAATATGTATTTGTTTAAATATACATGATATCTATTTGTTTAAGTGTGTGCTGAAAATTGCGGTTAATAACATTCAAAATCGTGGTTAACTGTGTTCAGTAGATGATGATTAATAAGTTGTAACACTTTGTTATAGCTATTAACTGTCCACTAAACGCAATTGACAATGTATTTAGACTGCATTAACCATCCAAATTATTGTAAAAAACAAATAGTCTCACTTTGTCTCAAAATAACAAATCTCTTGTTTTTTTTTATATCTTTCTAATTGAAGATGAAAACATGATTGTGTATGTTACTATATCTCATTAACAAAATTTCAATTTGAGTTTGAAATTTTGTACTAATATTCAATCATTTTTAATCTCTTTTAGTCAACATTTGAGTAGCTTTTTTGTTTTGTCTCTTGCAGTGAACTGGAGCTTAAACCCCAAGGAAGTCTTAAAGTGACTGTAGTGAAAGCGACTGATTTAAAGAATATGGAAATGATTGGAAAATCGGATCCTTATGTAGTTTTGCATATTCGACCATTATTCAAGGTTAAAACCAAGGTTATTGATAACAACTTGAATCCTGTTTGGGATCAAACATTTGAGTTGATTGCAGAAGACAAGGAGACTCAATCACTCACTCTTGAGGTTTTATGCTGCTCTCTTCTTTTCCTCCTTTCGTAATATGTTGTGATCTATGACGTACAGACACTCCCGTGTCTTTTATTTATTTTAATCCAGACACCTTGCACTAGTGATCGACATGTGTCAAACACTGGGACACGTATAACAAAGCAAGTGTATGTGCTTCATAGTTCTTCCAATCATATCTCACATGATGTCCCTTTGTTATATTACTTCTTGAAATATCTTAACAATTATCTATACGATGAGATATGATTGGCTGACAGCGTAAAACATTTACGTACAATATGTGGATAGTCATTAAACTCTTGTTTATGTACCTTGGTTGATTTAATACGAGTAACGTAAATTATTTTCGTGACTCTCCAAATAGGTTTTTGATAAAGACATTGGGCAAGATAAGAGATTGGGAATTGTACAATTACCCCTTATTGACCTAGAACCACAAACTGAAAAGGAGATTCAATTGAGGCTGCTATCGTCACTCGATACACTCAAGGTGAAAGATAAGAAGGATCGAGGAACCTTGACATTAAAGGTATATATGAAATGATGTATATAGTATATATAGGTTTTGATGAAAAGTGAGGAATAAAATGATTTCGGAGGAGACAAAATTGATTCCAAAGGAGTATAATTGACGTTTGATTCCATTTTTGGAGGAGTTAAAATTGATGATTCTAGAGGTGTAGAATTGATTTTGACATGCAATTGTTCTAGAGTAGAATTGATTTTAACTTGATGCTAAAATTTATATCTTTTGCTTCTAGAATTGATTTTTAGCCTCAAATTTATCATTCAACTCACTTTTAAATTAATTTATTTGAACATAAATCACTTTACCTTCAACTCACTTTTAGCCAGAATCAATTTTTCAGAATCAATTCATTCAAAATCAATTTTTATCATTGCAGAACGAAATACAAACTTAATAACGAGGTTGGATTTTCAGGTCTTTTATCACCAATTTAACAAAGAAGAGCAATTGAGCGCACTAGAAGCAGAAAAACAGATATTAGAACAAAGGAAGAAACTAAAAGCGGAGGGAGTCATAGGAAGCACAATGGACGCACTCGACGGAGTGGTAGGGTCAGGTGTTGGACTTGTTGGTAGTGGCATTGGCGCTGGAGCCGGGCTCGTTGGAAGTGGTTTCGGAGCCTTTGGTAGCGGACTTACAAAGGCAGGAAGGTTTATGGGAAGGACTATAACAGGTCATAGTGGCTCAAGAAGGAGTGGTTCATCTACTCCAATCAATAATCCACAAGAAAATGGTGGTGGTGCAAAGCCTCTTTAATTCTTATATATGTATAAATGCTAAAGTAATGAATTGAATGGACTTTGTAGGTTCAACCTTTGTAAATTATGTTTGACTTGTACGTGTAATATTAATAGATTGTAAACATTTCTTATTTATTGCAAATCAATGTGATTTGAAACACTAAAAAGTCTTGCTCAAACTATTGGAGATTTCGAGTATTGACCTTGTGTGTGAATAATCTTAACTTTTAAAGCTTGATTGGCAATTTAAAGTTTGTTGAATTTGGTTTTTTTAGTATAACAATTGCATACGAAAGTTATAATGGATTGGACCTGAATTCTCTACTACTGTTTTATTTTGTTGTCTTTAATCCACCACTTTACATTTATTATTATTTGTGTAACAATGCCAAAATACCTAATTGGATAATTTAAAAGTCACCATAAAAAGATTAATGTTGTATTTTAATGCCATTGTAAAAAGAGGGCATGACAATTGACAAACACTTCAATGTAGTTCCTTTCAAAGATCAAATTTATCAAATCCTTGATAAGCCTTTAGGTCATTTATTAGTTACTAGCTTCTACTCTAGTCTCTGGCAATTCTTGTTTTTTTGTTCACATGTTTCACTTGCTTGGCACTATAATCTAGATATTGTTCATTTACCCCCAATTATTACATAGGACTGCAACCATTCCAGTGATAGAGCATACAGCCACTTTAAAATAATTTCTACCATCCACATTGAGACAGTAGAACCTAGTTCCCAAAAAAAAAAAATACTTTTTCAATATTTTTTTTTTGCTGATTCAACCCAATATGTATATTAAAATCATAGTGATTCCTACATAAGTATTGGATTTCATGTCTCAAAATTAAGAGGAGTCATGTAAAGAATAAGCTCAACATCTCGATAAATTATTTTGTTCAAATTATGTTGGAGTTCATCTGTTTTAAAAATGAGTGTTGTTTAAATTCTTTTACACATTAATAAAGGTAACAAATACACCAATAGTTAATAATTTTATTTTTTAGTGACAATCGTTGAAACCTATTGAAAATATAAATTGATAATTATCTGCAACATTGCAACATTACTGATAAAACAATAACTTGATTGATTTAGGTTCGAGGATTGAGTTTTAAAAGATACATTTTTTTTTCATCGAATTGATATCAATTGTGTTATTGTCTCAATCGTAAAGATCAAGAGAGTCGTTGATTTATATTTTTGAAAATGTGTCGTCGACGTTGTTAGAATTTCTGATAACTTTTAGTATTAGTTTGCGATTAATCACTTACATGTATAATTTATCTAAAATTTAATGATTTTTTTAGCCAAAAAAATAGTGCATAGAGTATCACTAGCGTCAGCCATCTCAACTAAGTTCGCACCTCCAACTCTAGCAATCCTTTGCAACACTAAATATTATTAATGAAAATAAAGAGAAAAAAAACAAAGCGAGGCAATGGGACAACAATCAAACCCAAGCACATCAAAATAATCTATAACTAGAAAGATGAATCTTATTCCTAAAAAATCCTTCGAGATAAAAGGAGAGATAACATTCTCTTAGAAAAAATCATGGCTGGAAATTTTTGTATTGGCCAATAAATCATCGTAAGAATTTCCCTATCTAAAAATATGCGAACAATGAAACTTCATTTGGGAGGTAATATTAATATAATTTTTCCACCTATTTTGAAGTCTCCTAAGGACAAATTGAGATTTGTGAAAAGTAACAATAACTAAACTTGAATTGCATTCTAATTAAATATTATGCCACCCTTTCTCAAAACTTATCCCAATTGCCAATGAAGCACCCATAAGCTAGGCAAACAAAGCATTATTAGTACCTATAGGCATTGTGAAACACTCAAGAGAAATGAAACTACGATATTTGAAAAGACCACCACAAGCGGAAGGTTTGAGGCTACCTTCAGCAGCTTCATTTGTATTACACTTAATCATGTAGCAAGACGGGGGCTACCAGACGATCTAAATAATCCTCGAAACTTTTGATAAGTTACCTTCGAGAGAGAAGTTATGCAACACAAAAGAATCATAAGGGGAAGAACATATGTGTTGAGAGCTAAAGTTTCTAGACAACGACACATTAGAAGTAATCAAAGAAATTGTCTGCTGAAGATAAATGTCCTTGTTGAAAAATCTAACTTGATTTTGAGAAAACCAAAAGCACCATAATACATTAACTACAACAAATATGACGACATCTCACACTTGAGGGCTCCAATTAAACATGCAGACCTGCAAAACTCACAAAAGACTATAAGCAAACAAATTAGCTTTAGGGTTCCTCCAAACCAAAACCAAAATTGTTGTGCAAAGGAGCAGTCAAAGAAAAGATGTTGAGTTAAAAGATCTTTACAAAATAAAATATAAGCTAAATTACTCCTTTGGTCTTTAAGTTATTTTTAGATTTCATTTTGGTCCTTTGAGTTTTTTTCGTTTAATTTTGGTCATTTAAGTTATAAACATTAAACACTTTAGTCCCTTAAACCTCTTTGGTTTCATTTTAGTCTTTTGAGTTAAAAATGTTATATACTATGGTCTTTTAAATTACAAATATTAGACACTTTGATATCTTAAATTAAAAACATTATACCTTGATAGATATAATCAAATTGTCTTACGTTTGCAATTAACGAGAACAAAATGTCTAATGTTTATAATTACATGAACTAAAATATTTAATGTTTATAACTTAAAAGACTAAAATAAAACTAAATTTATTTTTAGAAAAATCAAAATATTTAAATTATAACTTAAGGAATAAAAACAAAAAATAAAAATTAGAACACCACAATAAAATTTAAAAATAACTTAAATGATTAAAAATATAATCTAATCAAATATATATATCCGAAATTATTATTACCTCAAAGATAAAAGGTTAAAAAGTTATTGTCATCGAAAGAAACAAGGACAAAGGCTCATAAAATTTATGAGCAGGAATTGAAATTTGTGACCTTCTCTGAATCTGTGAATCATTGTCATGTAAGATATGTCCTGTTTTGAGTTTGTCCACTCCTTTGCAATGTGACCTTGTAAGGCAGCACCCATACCATTGTTAATTCCTTTGGTACTTGCTCTCATAAAGGAGTCATAGGACATGTCACATATTCCAAAGCAACTCAATTTTAAGAATAATATTATTAAAACATAAAATTTAACATATAATAAAATAAAATATAAATACAATACAATATTTTAATATAATAGAGATTAAATTTTGTTTTCTATAAAATATTAAAATATTTTATTTTATTTTATATTAAAATTTTGTATTTTGATAATATTATTCACTTTAAAAATAACTAATATTATTTCTCATAGAGATTCTTTCGACAGCATGGGTGATAGTGGTCTATAGACTCTATGTCTATGCTAAGCCTAGCTACCCAAAATGTGAAACAACCATTATAGCCCTCATTTGTATTGTTTTGTTTAAGAAAACATTTTTTTATAAGCTATTTGAAATAGTTTTTAAAATGAAATATATAATATTTTTCATCAATTTTATTTCTTTATTATTATAATTAAAATATTTTTATTTTATTTTATAATTTACCTATTATAATTTAAAATAAATAATTAGCTAAATATCAATAAATTATTTATTATAATTTAAAATTATTTGTTATAATTTAAAATTATTTATTATAATTTAAAATTGTTTATTTATTATTATTTAAGATAAATAAGTTAGCTAAATAAATAAATCTATATCAAATTCATAAAATTAAATGTTTTAAAAAAATTTAAACTAATAAAAAAACAAATTTTAAACATTAATTTATATATATTAATTAAAAATATCTTTTTATGTCATTTTACAATTTTAAGTTAATTGAAGAGTCAACTTTGAGATGCTTCTAACAAATGCCAATATGTGTCCAATATAATATCATTTAAAAGAACATCGATTTAATCCAATAATTTACTTGTACTTGAAAAAATTCTTATTGCATGCTTTAAAACATTGGTAAACTCTTTGAATGAAGAACATTTTGTGAATATATACATTGACAAGAATATTATTTTGATGATGAACAAAATGAATCATGAGATAAACAACAATACAAAAAGCGAAAAAGGATTGTGAAAACGGAGTGTGCGCGATTGATTTTTATTTTCATTTATTGATTGTTTTTAGGATAAAATGTAAGTAGTAGAAAAAGGTCTTTTGAAAATTATTCACATACACAATATGTTTTTCTATTAAAAATATTTTGCAAAAATCCAAATTAAATAATTTTTTATTAATCACTGGAAAAGACATGTTCTAGACGCTTCTGACAGATTTTAATTAAAAGAATCGATTATGGATGACACCATAATGGATTATGACTGCGAAAGCCACCTCCGTGTTTTCATAATCATCCAAATAATCAATTATGCTAATGAAACTAATCATTTACGAATGCTAAAGCCAGTTTCGTGTTTTTGAATTGTAAAAATAATCGATTATGAGTCAAAATAATCGATTATAGTGACATATCTAACAAAAAATCATACATGAGGAGTCATAATTTTAATTGCTCGTCATTGCCTCATTGTCCCTTTCCTTTTTGGGTTGACTTCAAACTCCTATAAATAGGAGATATTTTTTAACATGTTTTTCACACGAATTCCCTCTCTTATCTTTTCTTGTCTTGCTTTCTTACTGTTCACTGCGATAATTTTCTTTGAGAGCTTTATTTTTTACTACATAGTTTGAGTTGTAATATTATTAGGAGTAATCCTAATTGATTTATCTACACTCAAGATGTAAATCACTCTTTTATCTTGTTATAACATTATTAGGAGTAATCCTAATTGTTCAAGAGATGTGATATCTCTGTTAAGACAAACTCTCAAATTAAGTTTTGATGAAAATAAACAAAGATTAATTAAGAATGTTAATTATGATTCTAAATGTTATGTTAATTTAATATGTGCTCTTGAGTGTTTTTATTAAAGATAGGAACCAAGCAAAGCAAATAAATCAGATGAAAAACTAAACAGAACGTTCTTGATCATAAGCTGTACAAAGCAGAGAATGTTCTGTAGAATCAAGATTGATTGTCGCAGCCACTTCACCAATCTTTCTCCACTATTTTAACATGGACTCTGCCTTAATTTTTTATACCAATTTCATCAGTACATGACAAAGAACAAATAGGAATCATTATTACTTAAAGAGGTTCTCTAATCACTAAGATAAATCATCATGAATCAAAGCATGTCAAAACGGATTATAACTTTCTTCAGTCTGGAACTGTCAAGAAAGTTGAAACAAAACTGAACTTCAAGATTGATTATAAGTCCTCAGATTGTCCAGAAGACTATCAGACCAGATTGATCATCAATCTCCACTTTTAATCATCGTTCTCCGTTTTTGAAAAGAACATTCTCCGTTTTCTGCAGAAACAGACTTCTCAGTTCTGCAGAAATTGTTCACTCCTTTCCAAACAGTTTTGGATCAAGTCACATGTCCAGATCAAAGCCCAATTATCATCAAGTATTTTCGAAGCTTAATGGGTCATTAAAAGCGCAGGAAATCTGTTTGAAATTGAGCAAAACAGTCCAGTCAAGCAAGGCCCAAAACTGTCACATGAATAAATTATTTTTCAACAGATATGTTGCTTTAGTCAGAAGTAAACAGAGCACTACCAACAGCTCTTTCTGACCAGAATTAAATGCTCAAATCATCTATAAAAGGAAGGCAAATTCGCAAGCATCACTCAGAACTTCAAGTGCCAAGTATTCTCATTAAATCATATTCACTTGCATTCTTGAAGCTATCTCATTCACAAAAGAAATCAGGCTGAAATCATTACATACTTCCAGTCTATCTTACTGAGTTCTTTTATTCTGAATCTATTCTCAAACAAGAGTTGAGCATAATCAGATTCAACCAAACCTTTTAAATCATTATTGTGTAAACTCATAACTATAAGGATTGTTTATAGTTTGAGTGTGATTAAAAGAGTTAACTGTAAAATTCTAGCAGAATAGTTAGGTGACTTAATTGAATCCTTTCTGGGTGGAAAGGAAGTGTAGTTACAGATCAAGGTTGATCTTTAACTGTGTAATCAAAAGATTGTTCTCCGTTCTTTGAACACTTTTTGAAAATCTCACAGTTGTGAGGACTGGACGTAACCCGAGTTGGGTGAACCATGATATATCTTTGTGTGGTATCTCTTCCTTATCTCTATTTACATTCAATTATTTTTATTGTCAAGTTAAATAGAGAAAACTAAAAACTGTGATTTTAACAAGAACGTTCTCCGTTTTCTGTTTTAGAACCAAGAACGTTCTCCGTTTCTGTTTTCATAACCAAGATCATTATTGAGTTGTCGTTTTTTTTTTTTAAGTTTGTAACAGAAAATTTTAAATAGGCAAGATTACAATTCAAACCCCCTTCCTTGTAACTTGACATTGCTACTTCAATCTCTTTTAGTTAGAGTCTCTTCTTCAAAAGATAAATTTTGTTTGAAGAGTTCTCGCAGGTTGTCAAAGGTTTTCTTGCTAATCCTGTGTTAAAAGCTTGGTATTAATAATATTTTCATTGTTTATGAAATTGGACGTAGACCTTAGGTTGTTAGATGTTGAACCAATATAAATCCTTATGCGTTCTCTCCTTTCTCTCTATTATTTTTCACGTTTTTACTTCTCTTATTTAATTTTATTTCGTTTCATGAGCATCACACTTAAAATTACTCAATAATTCAAGTGCTCATTTCATCTTCAATTTTTTAAGTTTATAATCCCCTCTTGTGTTTGTAGTCACTTGTTCAACACATTTATGTTTATCAGAGTTCTCTGTATATTCATTTCCTCCTTATTAAAATTGCATATTTAACTTTACATTTGATCCAAAATTAGACCTCAACAGTTCATGAGTGTAATCATACAACTCTTTGTAAGAGTTATGCTAAAAATAACTAAATTTCATCACTTTTAAAAGATAAAAGACGAAAATGAATTAAAAAAAATAGATAAAGTACCAAAATGAATATTTGGTAAAAGATAAACGACGAAAAAGTATATTTAAGTCTTGTTCTTACGAAAGAAGGATGTGAGTTCCATTATACTGAGTAGGGAGTTGAGACAAATCAATCCCCTATCTCATTAAGTAGGCAGAGAGTCATGGTCTCCTTCATGGTGTTTAGGTATGTCGTCTTGCACCTATCATTTCACATTTATTATTATTTGCATATGACAATCTATTATTTTATCGGGCTAATAATAGAGAGGTTAAAACAGTTCAAAATATTATATCTACTCATGCTCAGGCCTAAGGACAATCTACCAGCATGCAAAAGTCACAAATATATTTTAACAGATTAATGTGGCTGAGACTATGGACCTCTCTCGCGTATTCCATATGTTTAAAATAACCTTGGCACACATAAATATCTAAGTCTTTCATGATTGGCAAAAGCATAAATTCTATCTTTAATTACGTAAAAGATAGAATATGGAAGAAAAAAATGACTGATTGGAGCAGCAAAATGCTATCTCAATGTGTTCAAATGTGGTACTAGTAGCTCACACTTTAACAAGAATAGCCACATTAATAATTAGCCCTCAGTGCTATTCTTTTATCTCTATATGTATTGAATAATGAATTAATTATTTTCTTGTAAAAAAAAATGGAAGCATGTCTAAGATCTAACCAAAAGAGAAAGGAAAAAATATTTTTCTTTTGAAAAGAGAGGCAAACCAACCAACAAATTCAATATTGTACAAATTAATAGTATCTATTCATAAGATCCTACAATATCTTATTTGGGTATGTGACAAATTTATGTACTCCATCCTTAAGTGTTTGTTTGATAAATATTTTTTTTCCTATGGTCCACTAAAAGGAAAAAGAATGAGGAAGAATAAAATGATGGAGTGTTAACATTGCCTATATCTTCTTTGCAGAAACAAGAAATGGGAAAGAAGAAGACAAAAATACAGAGGAGCATATAGAAATAAATATCATAATGAACAAATAGTGATGTTCATAATACGACAACCACCTCATTCTCATTTGGATGTTGATACAATTACAAATGCATGTTGAAGATACTAACAAGCTCAATTTGTTATTTGGAAAGAACCATCACTGTCCCTTGTCATCAAATTGGGCCAAACCACTAGTTAGCTTGGCAAATAGCATGTAAGACCAAAAACCTTAATTAAAAGGAATGAATCAATTTTTGTAAAGAATTATTCAAGGCTCATTAGTCAAAGTCATTACAATTACATGACCCATTTGAATGTGAACTTAAATCAAATGTAATTTTTTTTTTAGGTATTTAGTGAATCTGAAAGTCTTCTTTAATTTAGCTTGAGATATGAGATGTCGTTTTCCATCTTAATTTTTTTTTTATAAAAAAAAGATTTAGCTCAATGGAAGAGATAAAAAATGTGAACAACTTTATGGGACTATTATTTTATGTTGTGAGTCTTTTACTTTCAACGTTTTTTCAACTCTTTAGTAGAGTTTAATGGGAGGAAAGCTTTTGTAGATACAATGGGGGATTCTGATTTTTTTTTTTTTTTTCTTGTAGGGGATGTAAAATAGTCATAATATTTTTATTCAAGAAAAATATTAATCAAATTGGGCTTTAGAAAAAATAATAAGGTGTATTTGATCATTGAAAAAACCAAAATAAAAATACTTATTTGATTCTCAAATATCGTTCAAATTAGTTAATTTTAGATAATTGTTAGGGATATTAGTCATTACAAAATGCTATTTTGAGAAACAATTCAATTTTTTTTTATGATCAATTATAATTTTCATTTCTAAATTCAAATAAGTCTAAGTTTTTTTTTTCAATAACTAGTTTGAGTCTTTATACAAAATATATATTATAAACTTTTATAGGATTAAACTTTTAAAACAAATTACATGAAAATAATCCATAACATTAATTCTTATATATTAGAAGATGTTATCAAAAATGAAGATGAGAATTAGATAGAAGAAATAAGTAGAAATATAAGAGGCAGAAATTAATGAATTAGATAGAAATTGTGATAAATATTAATTTTTTTAATAAGTTTAATTTTTATATACCGATAAGGTAAAACAACCATTCACTTTTGTAATTTTTAAAATAATAAAAATAAAAATCAAATTTATTATGATATAACAATTGTGATATATTATTGTTGTAAAGAACTTTTACAATACTGTGTATATAATGTTTTTTAATTTGTGGAAACAAATCTTTATTGTATTTATATTACTCTTTTTAATAAATATGTTACTCTGAGGTTAATGGTGGACGCAAGAAACACGCTTAGATTTTCTCTCCAGATATTTTAGGATTCGACATAAACCTTCATAAGAAAAAATTTGTACAGATATCATTCTAATAAACTTCTAACTTTAGTCACTCATACACTAACTTTAATTTCGGAGTGTTTATAAATACATCACTCTCATTTCAAAGAAAAATAGAGTTGTCTACAGTCACGTTTTCATTACTATGTCGGTCACTTCAGGTATACTTTCTAATCAATTACTCTTCACATTAAAATATAAACAAGATTAGTTTATATTTTTTAAATAAAATATAAATAAACTTTAAATAACTTAATGATAATATTTTTAAAATATTTTTAAATTAATTTAATTTTTTATTTATAATTTATTGATTATAGAAGATGATTTAAATAATAAACTTTAATTTTGATTGAGATCACATAGATTAACCAAACTCTAACTGATATAATCTATAATTCGAATATTATTCGCCATATGTGTATCTAAATTTTTCTTGGAACAATAATGATATAAGAGGTTAATACTTATCATAATTAATTAGGATTTTATTGAAGTTGTACCCAAGTCTAATAAGAAATTAAAAAAATGTAGAGTATGTGTGTGTTTATAATACTCGCTCAAAATATAGTTCTCATGACACTCTAATTTAGGTTTTTTTCTCATGCTTTTTTATTTTATTTTAATATATTTTTATCTTTTAAAAAATCATATTTTAATTTATGTTGTTGATATGAATTAAATAAGACATAACATTATTAAAAAAAAATAATATAAAATTGTGTCTCTAAAAAGAGAATATAAATATATGAGTGCTAAATATACTATTATAGCTTTTAAATTATATTTATTGAAACATTATTTTTATTTCTTATCAATTACTGAAAGAATAAATTCTAGTAATTTGGAGTTTGAGTGAGAGATAACTAAAATATAATTAATACTTATTTCAATTATAATTTGAGTTTAAATCTTGCTAAACAATTCATTCTTAATTAATTGATAAATTTTAATTAAAGATAAATTATTTTTCAATCGAATTTTTAATTACTAGGTTTCATTTCCTTAAAAACAGGAAGGTAAAAAAAACTCATTGTTATGGTTATTAAATATGGAAAATTATTTATAATATTATTTAATAAAAATAAAATTATAATGTCCCCAATTGTCATTGTTATTATGATAATATTTATTTGTTAAGGAAAATATCCAAAAACAAACTTTACTTTTCCACCTTATCACTTTTGATTTAATAAATAAAAAAGAAGAAAAGAAATTATAAAGTGATGTGGTAGTAGTAATCTATTAGACCTTGGAAATATCGCTCTCACGAGTCAGCCTATGTCCCACGACAACCATGGATTTGTACTTTTTGCAACTAACTAGTGCTAAATAAAGGTTCAATCACGTGACTCATTTAGATTTTTGTGAAAAATTTACTCCATCCACTTTTGCATATAAACAATTTTATTTTATATATTTAATAGTTTCAAATATAGATAAAATTTAACTAGTTTTATTTTATTTAACCTACAACACAAATACTTTTTAATTAACTTAGGACATTCTATAGATAATTGTCAAAAATTTCATAAAAATGAGATAATGAATAATAATTTGGTAAAGAAGTATGTTTCTATTTTTAGAAACTATTCCGAAATATGAAAAGCTAGGTATATAGGATCCAAAAAAAATAATACATGAGGTGTTTACTTTTAGTTTATCTAATTCAGCTAACACGAATCATCTATGAGAGAATTATCAATATTTAGATATTCGTGTTGTTAGTTCTTGGAGTGGTATTGTATTAGAGAAGACATATATACCAAAATTTTATTGTTACCGAAAGAATCTATATCCCATGATTGTTCATAATTTATAGATTGATTTTCTTAAAGATAAAGATGCTAGAGAATCAACTCCTAAAAATGAAGAGATGACATTAGTTATTAGATTGCATAATCGTTCTACTGTTAATGAAGAGTCTTTTACATTTATGATTTCTAAGGCAAAAAAAAAAAAAAAGAACATGTAGAAGGAAGATTTTATTGTATAATTTCCGTCAAAGAGTTGGAAAATACGTATGACTTGAGGATTTTATTTTGACATTTTTTTTCTTTTCTTTTTATTTTTTCTTGACTTAAAGTCGTTAATAATTGTTAATTAGTTATCATTAACTGTTGTTTTTAAGTTTCGAAAAACTATTTAAAATCACAATTTATGCCACCGAAGATATTACTGGGTTGAGTCGCGGACTAGGTCGCTCTCTTTAAGACGTTTCGCAGCACTGCCCAAATTGTGCAAGGCAGACTATCAACCACGAAGTCCCTAGGATAAAACAGCTCAGATTCACTGTATCGGAGTTCCACTGCACTGTAGAAAACCGTTCTAGAATTACACCCTCAATATGGCAGTTAAAGCCACTCTCAATATGACGATTAAAGTCACTCGCAATATGGTACTATGACCACTCATAAATCAAAAGAATTATGGCATAACAACCGCTCTAAAAACAAAGGGACTACGACATAAAAACCGCTCTAAAAACCGAAGGGACTGCGGCATAACAACCGCTCTAAAAACCGAAGGGACTGCGACATAACAACCACTCTAAAAACTGAAGGGCCTGCGGCATAACAACCGCTCTAAAAACCTAAGGGACTGCGACATAACAACCGCTCTAAAAACCGAAGGGACTGCGGCATAATAACCGCTCTAAAAACCGAAGGGACATAAAGAAAGGGGAGAAGTGGCTTGAAAAATAAGTGAGCAGAATAAAAGAGAGAGAAAAGAGAAAGTTGGGAAAAGCATCCAACTTTGGTGTGTTTTTCACAATAGTTTGAAACTCATTATATAGTGATGGAAGCAAACTCACATACGATTTCTAATCAATGTGGGACTTTAGCATACTCAAAATAGGAGAGTTTTCCAATGTGGGAGTTCAAAAAAATTTCTTTCCAATGTGGGACTTGAATTTTAAAAAACATGTTTCTTTTCACTTGAATTTACAAAAAAATTCTTTCTAATGTGGGACTTCAACATATTTTTAAATTCACACAATATGTTCCAACAATCCCCCAATTGAATTAAAAAAATGTTTCAGAAATAGCGTCAAACGCTTTTGTAAGATTGTGCATAAACAAAGGTGTCTCTTGACTTGAACCTTTGCATAGTAAGTAAGATTCAGATTCAACAAGAGTGACTCGTAGTCTTGAACTCTATCTCTGACATCAAACCCACACACAATCTTTTCATAGGGTGTATTCTCAAAAGCCCGTGCATTAATGGCCCTGTACGTGAATCTCAGTATAGTGAACGCTCTAGGAATTCTGCCTCGAAATTCCATAGGAAGCGGCCCCACTTCCACATTCACATAGGTTAGTCTATCAAGAGTACTCCTATAGCTAGGTACTCCCTCCACATAGAGCATAGATCTCATTAGGAGTTTCTATTACCTCATCCTATCATCGCTTCAGGAATCATGCTTCTCTGATTTATAATAGCATGTTCATCTCATATCACTTCACAACTTGTTATTACCCATTGAACCTAATTCTTGGGATCTCCAGTCTTTTAGGTCTGGTTACCATCATGAGTGACTCTATAGGCATTAGTCTCATCCTTTTAGATGTATTTATGATTTTCTCTCTAGCTAATCCTTTCGTCAAAGGATCTGCAAATTTTTTCATCAGTGTGTACATGATCCACTATAACAACTCCTTTAGAAAGTAACTCTCTAACAGTGTTGTGCTTACGACGAATTTGTCGTCTCTTATCGTTGTAATAACGATTCTCAATCTTCGCAATAGCCGCGGTACTATCGCAGTGGATCAACACATCTGTCATAGGTTTTTCCCAAAAAAGGATCTCAACTAGCAAGCATCTCAACCAGCTCGCTTCTTCACTAGTATTAGCTAGTGCTATCATTTCAGACTCGATAGTGGACTGAGAAAATATCATATGTTCTTCGATTTCCAAGATACAACACCACCAGCTATACTGAAAATATAGCCACTGGTTGCTTTGGAGTCATCTGATAAGGAGCTCCAATCAGCATCACTGTATCCTTCAAGGACAGCAGGAAATCTTCGTTAATGTAATCCGAGACTCATGTTTGAATCAAATATGAGTAAGTCGTCTACATAGAGACATATGATAGTGCAAATGCCATTTTCAAATTTGTAGTAAATACATTTGTCACTTTCATTCACTTAAACTCATTCGATATAATTAACTTATCAAACTTTTCATGCCATTTCTTAGGAGTATACAGAGACTTATCTAACTTACAGACCTTGTCTTCTTGTCCATGTATTACAAAATCTTCAGGTTGTTCCATATAGATTTCTTCTTCTAGGTCACCATTTAAAAAAATTGTTTTAACATCCATCTGGTGTATCACCAGGTGATGAATAGCCGCAAGTGATATGAGCACCCTAATGGATGTTATTCCAGTGACTGGTGAAAAAGTGTCGATGAAATCTATATTTTCTCTTTGTCTAAAACTTTTGGCTACAAGGTGTGCTTGTATTTATCAACAGATCCATCGGATTTTAGTTTCTTTTTCAAAATCCATTTACAACCTATTGATTTGCAACCATGAAGCAAGTCTACTAAATGTCAGGTCTTGTTAAACTCTAGAGAATCCATTTCATCTTTTATAGCTTCTTGCCATAAACCTGCATCCAATGATGACAAAGCTTCTTTAAGATTTGCAAGATTCTCTTCTAAATTATAGGCCATATATTCAGGTCCATAATCTTTAGCAACTCTTACTCTCTTACTCCTTCGAGTTTTTGTTTCGCCTTGTTTGTTGCTTTTAGTGCTTCTTGTCACAGGAACTTGACTAGGTTCGCTGCCCCCACTATTTCTCGATTTGAAAGGGAATTTATTTTCATAGAAGTCAACCTCATTTGACTCTATGATCACGTTTGCATTTAGGTCATAAAACCTCTACGCTTTGTTGTTTACTGCATACCCAATGAATACACATTCATAGGCTCTACTGGCGAGTTTAATTCGCTTGAGATTGGGGATTCTGACATAAGCCAGACAACCCCAAGTTCGAAAATAAGACAAGTTCAATTGTCTTTTCTTCACTATCTCATAAGGAGATGTTTTGTTTTTAAATTTAGGAACTCTATTCAAAACATAGCAAATAAGCAATATATTTTTTCTCACACCAATGAGATGCAGCACTAGAGTTAAGCATACTAGCAACAACTAGTTCAATAAGAGTTCTATTCTTTTTTACAACATTACCATTCACTTCAAGCAATTATGGTGCAGTTGTTCCAAGTATAATTCCAGACAATTTATAAAATTCATTAAACAAACTAGAATCATACTTAGAAACTCTTAATCTTTCTACTAAATTCATTTTCAATTCACTTACAAAGATCCTTAACATGTCAAGCATTTCACTTTTATTTTTCATTTGATATACAAAAGTATAGTCAGAACAATCATCAATAAAAGTAATGAAATAACGTTTTTCATTTCTAGTTAATGTCCCATCAAATTCACATATATCAAAGTGTAATAAATCTAAAGACTCAGATTCTCTAACTACAAATTTATGTGAACTCTTTTTTATTTTAGCTTAACTACAAAAATAACATTTTTCAAAATCATTTAAAGATAACTTTGGAATTAAACCTAAGTTAAGTAAGATTAAAAACAAATGTGTTCACATCACATAGTCTAGCATGTCAAAAATTAAAATCATACAACATGTAAGCATGAGACATTTTATTGATTTCATTATTCAAATAGAATGAGACATATTAAATTTCAACATTTAATTTAAATATGTCATGAGTGACGTACCTTAATAGATGATCTCATGAGTTATCTTCAACATCCACGGATCTGTCATCAGTCATATGATACTCTGAGTAGCAGCTTACAACATACATATTCAAAGCATCTCTAGCAGTATTGTTGGAACTATAGTAGTTATACAGATCATCAGCAAGTCCATTAAGAATATAATTCTTATCATTATTCTCCCATGGGTTAATTCTCTAGCTTTCTTATCCTTTTCTTTTTGCCTCAAACTGAAACAGTTTATTAAAATCAGAGGCAACAGAACCAAATCCAATAATCTCTTCGGTTGACATGGCAGAAAGAAACGTCTTAAAATTGTTGTTTTTGAGTTTCGAAAAACTATTTAAAATCAAAATTTATGCCACCGAAGATATTACTGGGTTGAGTCGCGGACTAGGTTGCTCTCTTTAAAACGTTTCGCGGCACTGCCCAAATTGTGCAATGCAGACTATCAACCACGAAGTCCCCAAGATAAAACAGCCCAAATTCACTGTATCGGAGTTCCACTGCACTGTAGAAAACCGTTCTAGAATTACACCCTCAATATGGCAGTTAAAGCCACTCTCAATATGACGATTAAAGTCACTCGCAATATAGTACTATGACCACTCATAAATCAAAACGACTACGACATAACAACCGCTCTAAAAACAAAGGGACTACGGCATAAAAACCGCTCTAAAAACCGAAGGGACTGCGACATAAAAACCGCTCTAAAAACCGAAGGGACTACGGCATAACAACCGTTCTAAAAACCGAAGGGATTCCGGCATAACAACCGCTCTAAAAACTGAAGGGACTGCGACATAACAACCGCTCTAAAAACCGAAGGGACTGCGGCATAACAACCGCTCTAAAAACCGAAAGGACTGCGGCATAACAACCGCTCTAAAAACCGAAGGGACTGCGGCATAATACACGCTCTAAAAACCGAAGGGACAAAAAGAAAGAGGAGAAGTGGCTCGAAAAATAAGCGAGCAGAATAAAAGAGAGAGAAAAGAGAAAGTTGGGAAAAACATCTAACTTTGGTGTGTTTTTCACAATAGTTTGAAACTCATTATATAGTGATGGAAGCAAACTCACATATGATTTCTAATCAATGTGAGACTTTAGCATACTCAAAATAGGAGAGTTTTCCAATGTGGGAGTTCAAAAAAATTTCTTTCCAATGTGGGACTTGAATTTTAAAAAACATGTTTCTTTCCACTTGAATTTACAAATTTTTTTTTCCAATGTGGAACTTCAACATATTTTTAAATTCACACAATATATTCCAACATTAACTAACTAACCTTTTATTATTTACTTGTATAATTAGAGCCCTCTCTTCTGTAATCACTATCAATTCAATAATGAAACAATGGATTCACAACCTCAAATCTTGGCATGCCATGTTAACACATGTTCAGATAAAATTGTTTCTACTATCTCTAACCAATTGTAATATTTGTCATGAATGCAATAAAATTCCTTATAATTGTAAAGCATGTTGCTTAGGCAAATCAGATAAACTTCCTTTTTCTGATTAAGCTATAATGTGTATGATACATCTATTCAACTGATTTATTCTGACAATTGGGGACCTGCATATATTGCTTCTACTAATTAAAGCAAATACTACTTGCACTTTGTTGATGCTTACTCTAAATTCACTTGGATTTATCTCTTGCAAACTAAATCTCAAGCTCTTGCGTGCTTTATGCAAACTAAAAGGATTCTATGTTACTTGTAAGGAATATATCATTTTGGTTTAACATTTACCAAGTCTACTATGATATGGTATGACTCGATTTTCGCTTAGGTCATTTAAGTTAATTTTTACCGATTAGGTCCTTTAATTTAAGTTACATTAGTTTGCACCATTAACCTTTACGATATATTAAATTATGCATTCAGTTCTTTAAGTTTGAAAATTTTCTCGAATTACTGATGAAATGATACGATCTAATCGAAACATCGCATCAAGTTACTTTGCATGTGAAAGAAGTTAAAGACATTGATTATGTGGATAGACATTTATTACTTTGTTTTTAAAACTATTAGTTTAAATTGTTGAAGGGAAAATCAATAAATATAAATCATTTATAAAATTTGATAAATATTTTTTGAAGAATTAGCTTGAGGGAGATATTGTTGCAACATTTAATAGAGTTTCGAATGATCAGAAGTTTTCACTTGAACTAATTGTTGTTGAAATTATGACAAATGACTATAATGTAAACATAAAATAACTTTAAGAACCAAAACGGGATAAAATAAATTTAAAAGATTTAAGCAAGAATTGAGTTAAACTTAAATAATTAAATATTTACTTTTACCCTTTTATGACATAACAAAGTTGAATTAACACTAGTATCTTATAATTCTATCGATTATGTTAAAATATTGATATATGAAGTGGAAAATCAAAATGTTAGACAACCATATTATAATATCATTTCTTGTGACAAAAAAAAATCGTAATATCATTTTATAATTAAATTGAATATTTAATCAAAATAAAATAAAATATAAATATTCTAGTAAAACAACATTAAATATTATTCCACCTAAGGTTCCTTAATTATATCTTCTCTTTATTTACTGTTGTATGCTTTGGTCGTAAAAAAAAAATTAAAACATAAAATAAAAGATAAATACAATAATATGACATTTTTAAAAAAACAAAACAGGACTCTGGTGTATTCCATTCTAAAAAGAAACATGCTACTTTTTCTTCACTCTCTTTCTTTGTTGCATTTGGACACCTATTAGATTCCTCCAACGGTGTTTACAAAAAGTCAAAGGATGTCTTTGTTCAACCATCATTATGCCCTTTCGTATTAATACTATTTGGATTATGTGTTGGTTCCATTCATCTTAAATATCATTGTCCCGACATTCTTCAAGCTACGTATTTTAATTAAGGACATAGGGGTTAGAAATTCTAGTAATCCACTAGGGGTCGAAATGTTTAAAAACAACTTTGCTTTCTATTAGTAGAGTATTATAAATATCAACGTTGCCAAATGTTTCATCTTTTAAGAACCAGACCATAAAACACATCCTTTTAAATTGAAATGTTATATACGGGGAGGTAGTCAAATTGCTTGGTCTATGATTTGAGCATTTGGAGAGTAGACATCAAGATTTTGTAGGAAAATGAGTAGATCAAATGGAGGATAGTTAAATTGTTAATTAGATAAAGAAAAAGATTTAAAAAACTTATTAGAGCAACTATTGTAGGAAAGATCTAGAAATTCAAATCTTTAAGTTCAATTTATAATGGGCGAAAAAGAAGGTGATCAACGTATAAAAATAACATAGGTAACTTGAAACTGAAGTAGAGTCTGATAACTTGCATGACAAAATACTAACTATGATCTCAATTTTTATGTTGAATAAAATTTTGTCTTATCGGCTCATTATAAATTTTTCATTTGAATTTTATATTATTCATAAGAAAATGATAAGATGTGTTGATTTTAACGATAAAATAAATTTTAATTACTAAAACACCTTATTAATAGTAGTTACTGGAGTAGTTTGATAAAGTTGAGAAACAATAAATAGAGTATATTAGTGATAAAAAATAATTAATGTTTCATTGGTAATTTAAAATGAGAAATAATTAGAGACAAGTTTTTTTTGCAAATAAAACAATTATTATGAGAGTACTACTTTTTTTACTTTAGAATTTCTTCATAACTAGTTTTTTATCATCAAGAGCGATGTTCTCCTCTCCTCTAGTGTGATACTGCACAAAAACATCCCTCTCGTTAGGGTTTCATCCCAACATCGTCTAAGCTTTCTCCCTCTCTTATGGAAATACTTGTCTTCCCCCATTTTTTGGGACTTGTCTTCTCCTTTCTCTTCTTCCAATTTTCCCTCATTTCTTCTTCCTATTGTGCTAATTTTGAAGCCACCAAATCACGAATTGTCCTTCAACCACTAACCTTATCACGATTCCCTCTCCCTATTGTTCCTCGAGCTCTCGCTCTCATGGCTCCACCCCAACTTTCAAACACAACCCCAAACTTCCTTCTTCATAGCCATCGTGAAAAATTTGTGTCTTGGTCTCTTCATTATTGGCCAGTCTGAGATCTATTGTCTTTGATGATGTTTTTATGTATATCATGTTCTACGTCTTTGTTTGTGTTTTGTTGTTATTTTTAGTGTGTTTCATGTTTTCTCTCTTTGTGTTTATTGAAATGCTTAAGAAGCACTTGACCGTTTAGAATTTTATTTTGGGCAAAGTGCTTATAATAATGGGTGCCACCAACTTCAACATCTTTTAATCACTTCTGAAAATATAGTTGAATTGGTCGTTTTAAAGACCACAAATAGTCGATTTAAGCATACATAAGTCAAATAAATGATCCGTAAATAAATGCATGAGATTTAAGATTTTTGATCACTTTTTCTCCTTAGCCATTACTCAAATGTGAAAGAAATTAATTTGGTTGTAAGAATTAAGACTTTGGTTTGTAATTGTCATATTGGTTTCTGAACTCTCTACTTGTTGTCGTGTACTTGGCTTAGTTTCTCAAATTGTCGATGATGTACGTCTCAACACATATTTACTTTGATTTTGATATCCTTTTTCTAGATTTTGATTAAAGCTTAATTTTACTTTTAAAAAAATACTGGAGAATTTCTTTTGGATCAATGATGAATTGGTGATGCAATAATAATTATGAAGCAGATCATACCTCTTTTTTGGGTCAGTACATTCTTTGTCACTAAACTTAAATATAGTTAATACATAAGTAATATTGTACAAAAAACAAAGGATATTTTGGTCTATCACAAAAAATGCGCAAACAAATTAGTCTTTTTAGTCTCTGACAAAAATAAATTGGGACACGTTAGTTTTTCTGTTTATTGAGGATGTGAAATATTTTGAATTACCTCATATTATTGATTCAATTGATTTATTACCAATGATGAACTTTCCAACATTTATATAGTCTAAGACTAAGACTTAGGTGTTAGTTAGTAAAACTAACTAACTTGACTAGCAATGTAATTGTTATAACAAAATTACAATAACGATTTTAACAAACTTAATTATCAAAAGTCTTTAATTTGTTGATGATTATCCTTTACACCAATTGCAAAATCAAGGGAAAATGATCATGAACTCTGAGTTTGATACGACTTTTCAAAAAAATATATGCAGTGGTAAGCTTTGTTAAGACATCAATTGTCTGATTAGAAGATGGAATGTGCTTAACCTTAAGCTGTTTATTTTGAATTTTCTCACGAACGAAAAAGAGATCAAACTCGAAGTGTTTAGTTTGTGAGTGCAAAATAGGAATAGAAACAAGCATAAAATGCTTACATTGTCACAGTAAACCATAAGAGGAGAAGATGAGGATATGCGAAGTTCTTTCATGAGAGATTGAAGCCATAATAATTCACTTGTCACAACAACCAAGCTTTTATACTCATCTTTAGTGTAAGATCTAAACACAATAGTTTGCTTCTTTGAGGAACATGAAATTAAGTTGTTTCCCAGATAAACACAAAAACCTATTGTAGATATTTTGTCATCGGGATTAGATCATCAGTCAGCATCACATAATGTTATTAAGTTGAAAGAATTAGATTTGGTGAAGGTTAGGCCATAATGAGTTGTTCCTTGAACATACGTGAGTACAGGGCAAATTGTGAGTGTTGAGACAAAATCTCAATTTACTGTTTTGATGAAAACAAACAAAAAGTTAATTAAGAATGTTAATTATGATTCTAAATGTTATGTTAATTTAACTTGTGCTTTTGAGTGTATTAATTTAAAGATAGGATTTAAACAAAGCAAAGAAATCAACATAAAAAGGCAAGAAACTGAACAGACAATAATGGAGAACATTCTTAACAAAATCTAGAAAACGGAGAATGTTTTCCAGTTTCAAGAATGATCATCATAGCTCCAAAATCAATCAATCTCCACTAGTTAAAATAAGTTTTAGCCTCTGGATTTTACATTTATATCCTCAGTACTTGGCAAGGAACAAATTGAGATAATTAGATTCAAAGAAACTACTCGAATCACAAAGAGAGAAAATCACGAATTAGCAAGACCAAACAGATTTGAACCTTCTCCAACTTGACTGTCAAGAACGAAGAACATTCTTGACAACATTCTAATCATTCTCCAGCATGTTAACATTAATCTCCAGCATGCTAACATCATTCTCTAGCTTTGTAACATCATTCCCCAGCCTTATATCATCATTCTTCAGCCTGTTTTGTGCAAATCAAAACACTATATTAAACTGATCTCATCAATCATATATCTAAAGATTAAATGATCATTAAACAAGATCATAGTTGTCCAAGAATGAAGAAATCCAGACCAGTTAAAGAGGACTCAAAAGTGTTCAAAGACTTGAATATTTTTATTCATATAAATTGGTCTTTGGTCAAAACTGACAGAGCATTACCAACAGCTCTTTTGACCATTATTAAATGCTCTAAAACACCTATAAAAGGAAGGCCAAGCTCAAGGAAAAATTAGAGCTTCAAGTACTAAGAAAATTCATTACTCATTTCAATCATACTTGAATTTCGCTCACTCACATACATTGAATCAATTTTGATTCGATTCCTAGAATCATTCTCGTGTATTTCTCTGTCAAAGAATCAGATCTCAAACAAGAGTTGAGACATTTCAGATTCTAACAAAACAATCTCATCATTATTGTAAAACTCGAACTATAAGAGTTTAGTATAGTTTGGGTAGATTGTAAGAAATCCTATCAAGGTTGATAGGTGACCTGATTGAACTCCTTTCTGGGTGGAAATGTTTTAACTTTGTAACAGATCAAGGTTGATCTGAGCTAGGTGCTGTAAAACCAAGAAGGTTCTTTGTTTTGAACACTTAGAGGAAAATCTTACAGTTGTGAGGATTGGACGTAGCCCGAGTTGGGTGAACTAGGATATATCCTTGTGTGGTATCTTTTCCCTTATCTATTTACTTTTAGTCTGATTGATTATCAAGTTAAATACATAAATTGAATTACTGATTTTAACTAACCAAGAACGTTCTTCGTTTTCTGTTTTCACAACCAAGATCAATCTTGAGTTAAATTCTTAAGTTTTTTCAGGATTTTTAAATAGGAACATTTACAATTCAAAGCCCCTTTCTTGTAAATCGACATTGCTACTTCAATTGGTAGCAGAGCTCGGTCTCTAATGTTGAACACCTAACAAGTGTTAGAGAATAAGATCTAGAAGAAAAATGTCAAAAGATATGTACATTGCTGAAGGAGGGTCATCATACAGACCACCTTACTTTGATGGCACATACTACTATTTGTGGAAAAGAAAAATGCGGCTGTTTCTGAAATCTCAAGATACAGGAATGTGGCACATCATTACAGATGGAGATTTCATACCAAGAGTCGACCAAAATGATTCAACCTCTGCTGTAAAGCTCAATTATTCTTATCGTATGCTTTGAGGAGAGAAGAAAGTGAAAGAGTTGATGAATGCACAACTGCTAAATAAGTATGGGATACACTACAAACTCATCATGAAGGAACAAACCATGTCAAAAAAACAAGAATAGACATTGGCATAAGAAAGTTCGAAATGTTCGATATGCAAGAAGGAGAAACTATTGATGAAATGTACTCAAGGTTCACAACAATAGTGAATGAAATGCGTTCTCTTGGCAAAGCTTACTCAGTGAAAGATAGAGTATGGAAAATCATGAGGTTCCTTCCAATAATATAGAGACCAATGGTAACAGCCATAAGTCAGGCCAAGAATCTTGACGTACTTGGACTGGAGGAATTGATTGGAACATTACGAGCACATGAAGTGCTGCTACAAGAAGACATACCAATCAAAAAGGGCAAAGCAATAGCTGTTAAAGCATCTCAAGAAAGTCCACCATTTCAAACAGATGAGGACTTAGAAGAAATGGAACAAGAAGATGTTGATGAAGAAATAGTTTGTCTTACAAGAAGGATACAGAGAATGTTGAGAAGAAGGGATCAAATCAAGAAGGGATTTCCAAACAAAAGAGAAATTCCCAAAACAGAAGTGGACAAGAACCAAATCACATGTTTTGGATGTAATAAGTTGGGACATTACAAATCCGAATGTCCCCTAAGTAAAAAACCACCAAACAAATTTCCTTTCAAAAAGAAATCAATGATGGCTACATGGGATAATTCAGATGAATCTGATGAAGAAGAAAATGAAGAAGCCAACATATGCTAATGGCAAATACTGGAGAAAATGAGGTAACAAATTCTGAACCATGTCTTTTATGTGAACAAATTGAAAAAGATTTTGATAGCTTACTTAATGATTCTAATTTTCTTGTTCAAAAATGTAGTTCTTTAAAAAAAAACAATTTTATAAAGAAAAAGAAAAAGCTGAAGCTATGAATGATGTTCTCAAAAATATCATTCAAGAACTGTGGAGAGCAAGCACAACCAAACATCTTAAATGCATGATAATCAGGTTGTTAAATGAATAAAACTTGCAAATGAGAAAGATTGTTAAAAGTTGGAGTAGGTAACCTGTATATAATGTAAACTACAGTCTTGAAGGCTTCACCCCAATAATGAAGAGGCATTGACACATTGGCTAAAAGGGTGAGACCAACTTTGGTAATATTATATGCTTCCTCTCAGCTGAGCGATTTTGCTCATGAGTGTGAGGATAACTTATTCTATGTGTGATTCCATCAGTTTGGAGAGACTTGATTTTTAGATCAATTTGATTTTCAATCATAGATTTAAAGTGAACAAAACAAGATAAACTTGAGACTTAAATTGTAAAAGAAAAATCCATGTAAATCTTGAGTAAGCATCAATAAAATGAAGATAATTGCTACCATTAGTGTAATGGAGTTGGACCCCAAATATTATAGTATATGAGTTGTAATGGAAAATCATACACAATAGTAAAATGAGAAAAAGGCAAATTATGGGATTTACCCAAGTGACAAGACTTGCAAACATAATTCATTTTATTCATAGTGTGATCAATGTTACAATTTGATAATGCAATGCTAACAACTTTCCCCGTCAAGACTTATACATTATTGATGACATTGAGGCCTTGCTTATGGCCATGGAAACTCGCATTGCAAGAAAAAATAAAATGGATCCATTATTAGTCCAAGAACTACAAGCTAACTATGTTTATAACTCTACATTCATTGGTGGCAGATCCAATCCCAATCGTTGCAATTTCATAGGTGGAGGATCCAATTTCAGAGGTAACTATAGAGGACGTGGTAGGGTCTTCTAAAGATGAGGTAACAACCCTTAAAGAAATGATGGAAGACTTCAATGTCAAATTTGTGAAAAGTCTCCACTGTCATCTCTCAATTGATGGAACCAATTTGACGATCCATATCAAGAATCACCAAGTTCTACACCATCCAAATCAAAATCACCTACTGAAGGAGCGGAGCACTGATACCATATCAAGAATGTGAAATATGTTGAATTACCTTATATTATTGATTCAATTGATTGATTACAAACTTTACAATGTGTATATAGTATAAGGCTTAGGAGTTAGTTAGTAAAACTAACTAACTTGACTAGCAATGTAACATATTGGGTGGACTCATTCCCCAAGTGGAGCCCACCAATTTTATTAATATTATTATTAGTATTGTTATTATTGGGCTGTTGTTATTATTGAAATAAAAGAAAGAAAGAAAAAAAGGAATAAGGGTTTTATTGGGCTTGGCCCGTAAAGAAGAAAAATAAAAAGGGATTTGAAATCCCTAAGCAACAAGACAGCAACAGGGAGAAGAAGAAAAAGAAAAGTTTGGTTCCGGTGGTGGTAACAGGTGTATAGCAAACTTGCTCCGTTTGATCTACAATTTTAGTATGTTATTTCTACCACTGAGTTTGTTATTTTAATATACAGTCTGAGTAGTTTTACTTCTCTGAGAGTTACTTTGGAATACCTACTTTAGTGAAAGATTATAAGATTGTTGTTATTGTTGATCGATGTTCCCTATTGTTATTATAGTGGAAGTTTTTACTGGACACGGTCTTCTGGTTTTTATTCTCTCAATTTGATAGAAGTTTTCCACGTTAAAAATTGTGTTTGTCTCATATTTAATTTTCTGCCAATTATTATTGCTCTTGAAATTGTATTTTCTATTTGGTCATTTATCTGCACAGGTGGGGAAAAAATATTCCGCATTATTGATATTCCGCATTGTTGATAATTATCCTTTACTATCAAAGTAATCGTAGAAAGAAAAGAAACCACAATTTGAAAAAAAAAAAAAAAAAAAATAGTCATAGAAATGTCTTTGTTGGAAATCATTGAAAATTTGTTCTTGTGTCAAACGTCAATCATTCTTTATCGTATTCAAAAATCACTATAAATGTACTCTTAATGATACATGTCATCAATCTCTATATGGTTCAATGCTATATGGTAGTTCAAGGATTAAATTTTCTTGAATTTTTTTCAAGAACTTAAAACGTTTTTTTTATTAAGACTAATATGTCCCCCACATACTTTTGGTAAGAGACTAAAATGTCTCTTTACTTGGGACTAAAATTTTTGTGTACTTTAGTATATAATAAAATGTAGTGAATTTTACTTATATATTCATTTATGTATATGCATTAGATTCTTCCAAAGTAATCTTGGTACAGAGATTCTTCAAATTTAACCTGCGCAAAAGTAAAAAAAGGAATAGAAAAGTTGTGGTACGAAAACAGAAGCATGGTTGAAGGTCAACCCTTTTCTGACCTGCAACTGTTTCTTTGTGACTCAGCCATCAGCCAATGCCATTCCTTTCTGCTCAAGTATTGCATTCTGAACTTTTCCGCAAACAACTATATTGCTCCACCGTACAAGAAAATCTCATAATGGAATTTTTATTTTATATATGTAGTTTAAAATAATTGAATTCTAATTCAACATAAATTATAGGAATAAATTGATTTTTATATATAACAATTTTTTTTGGTTGTGACATAATTTACTTTTAAAATATAGCTTTTGTTTGATAAAACAATAGGATACAAAAGATAAATTAGTTGATGGATGATGAGTTATAGCCGATGAATTTGTTAATTAAATTATGTACCATAAAAAAGCAGTGAACTAAAATTAAAATGTGTTTTTTGTCAATTGAAATCTTTAATCGATAATGTTAAATACAAAACGACGTTAAAAATATAATATGAAAAAATTAAGATTATAAGAGTAAATATTGGGAGAACATATAAGAGTGTGTAATATTAAGAAATTTTTAATCTATACATTAATATAATGTAAAATGATTTTACACAACGGATTACAAGACAAAAAAAATTAATTTCTATTAATATGATATATAATATGTTGTGAATTAAACATCACAATAACAACACATAAATATCTATAATAATTTTAGAAAATATAAGTGATTAAATTAAATGTAATCA
>JBBPBQ010000002.1:46081358-46113043 GCA_037974755.1 Cicer yamashitae
AAGTGATAATTACCAATTTTTATAACTTCAATATATTAAATGTACAATTTCTAAGATTTTATTCTTTTCCTTTAAGAAGTGCCTCAATTGTTGGCATTTTTTTATTTTATACTACATCTGTCTCTAAATATATGATTTTATTGATTAAATCACGTGAATCAAAAAAATGAGTAGTAATACTATTCTTTTCTCAAATGTAAGTAAAAATAAAATCAAATAAATTAATGTATTTAATTCAAAATTTGAACAAGATTCATGAATTTTTATTAACTTTCTTTTGCTTATGTTGATATTGTTTTTTACTAAAAAATAATTAATGTAGTTAAACATTTGAAGATAATCTTATAATAAAAAAAAAATTTAAGAGGATTTTATATTTATGATTGAATATATTTTTTACAGAATCATTATATTCTTTTGTTAATACATAATAATCATATGATATTTTATTGAAGTAGGGAAAAAAGGTAAAGAAAAGAGAATCTTTAGATAAGTATATTTTATTCTTTAAAAGCATCAATTCATTTATTTATGTATTTTTCGTTCTACATTTACCTATCTACAATATTGGTTGTCCCCAGCACAAAACAAACAAACAAGTAGAAATATAATAATAACTTATAATAATAATAATTTGTATATTACTTACGATTCACTCACTAGTCAATAGATTCAACACTCTTCTCTCTCTTTCACATTCATTCTCTTTACTCACACATGAATGGTTAATACTTCTTTCTCATTATTACAACCATGCCATCCCGTCCGCCGCCACCACTTCCAACCGCGGCGGCCACCCTCACTCCCCACCACCGCAGCCACCACCGCCAAATGATAATTGGCGGAGGCATCGCAGCAGCAGTTTTCCTCTCCGCCGTAATAATCTCCATACTAATTTTTCTCTACCGGAAACTATCCCACAACCGAACCGCACCGTTTGAACAAAGCCACAAAAGATTCTCATACACAGTACTGCGCCGTGCAACAAATTCATTCTCGGCTTCGACTCGGCTCGGACACGGCGGCTTCGGCTCAGTCCACAAAGCCACGCTACCATCAGGCGAAACTGTTGCTTTAAAAGTAATGGATTCACCCGGTTCGATTCAAGGTGAGAGAGAGTTTCATAACGAACTCTCTTTATGTTCAAATCTTCGTTCTCCATTCATTCTTTCACTTCTCGGCTATTCGTCGGACCGGTCCGGTCGAAAGCTTGTTTTAGTTTACGAACTCATGTCGAACCGGAGTCTACAAGACGCGCTATTAGACCGGAGGTGCAGTGAATTGATGTGTTGGTCGAACCGGTTCGATGTTGCGGTTTCGGTTGCTAAAGGATTAGAGTATCTTCATCATAACTGTCACCCTCCCGTGATTCACGGGGATATAAAACCTAGTAATGTTCTTTTGGATCGTGAATTTAGGGCTAAGATTGGGGATTTTGGACTTGCTAGGGTTAAGAGTTTGGAAGATTCTGGAATGGGGGTAATGGTGGAGGAGATTCAAGTTCAAGAGAAGAAAAAGAGAGAGGTTGTTGATGTTGTTGTTGTTGAGGATTGTTGTAGTTCTGTTTCTGTTGTCGAGGAATTGGAGAGTGTGGTTACTAATACTACTGTTGGATTAGGGGATCGGTCACCGAGGTCGCCGGAGAGTTGTAATGTGAGGGTTTTGGATTCCGATGCTTCGCCGGAGGTGGCCGTTGTTTCGCCGCCGGAGATGATTGGGGTTGAGAAATTGAGTGTTGTGTCTGATGGGTGTTTTGATAAGTTTAGTATTGATAGTGGGAATCAGAGGAAGAAGGGCGGTGGTGGTTCTGGGAGGGATTGGTGGTGGAAACAAGAGAATAATGGGGGAGGTTCGGAGTCAGGGAGAGTGAAGGATTATGTGATGGAGTGGATTGGGAGTGAGATAAAGAAGGAGAGACCTAAGAGTAATGAGTGGGTTGGTTCCGGATCTTCGATTTGTTCAGGTGGCGGTGACGTGGCAGCGGTTTTGTCTAAGGTGGAGGGTAAGAAGAAGCAGAGGAAGAAGATGGAATGGTGGGCTTCACTTGATGAGGAGAAAGTTAAAGGGAAGAAGAATAGGAAACCAAGGGAATGGTGGAAAGAGGAGTTTTGTGAGGAGCTTTCAAAGAAGAGTAGGAAGAAAAAGAGAAGCCTTGATTGTCGTGGTGGTAACGGCGGGGAATCGTGGTGGCAAAAAGACGAGGATGTAAGCGGTGCAGCAGTGGAGAAGAAGAAAAAGAGAAAAAGTAAGAGTAGTAGAGGGAGTATTGATTGGTGGTTAGATGGTTTAAGTGGTGAACTTAGGAATAATGGAAGGAGAAATAGTCAAGATTGGGGTAATAATGGTGATATACCAAAGAGTGGTGGAATTAGTAGCACACCAAGTATGAGAGGAACAGTTTGTTACATTGCTCCTGAATATGGTGGTGGTGGACAATTATCTGAGAAATGTGATGTGTATAGTTTTGGTGTTCTACTTTTGGTTTTGGTTGCTGGTAGAAGACCACTTCAAGTAACAGCATCACCAATTTCAGAATTTGAGAGAGCAAATCTAATTTCATGGGCTAGACAATTAGCTCATAATGGGAAACTTTTGGAACTTGTTGACACTTCAATTCATTCTTTGGATAAAGAACAGGCATTGCTCTGTATCACCATTGCATTGTTGTGTCTTCAAAGATCTCCTGGTAAAAGGCCTTCCATGAAAGAGATTGTTGAAATGCTTTCTGGTGAGGCTGAACCACCCCATTTGCCCTTTGAATTCTCACCTTCACCACCCTCTAATTTCCTTTTCAAATCTAGGAAAAAAGCTAGGTAGGTGAGTTTTGCTTAGTGAGTAAGTTATTAGAGTCTTATTATTGTTATCATTATCATTAACTTTTATGTGTTTATTTGTTTTAGGTCAACTCTAATTTTATTCACCATTTGTAGAAACTAATGATGAGAAAAATGTGAGAAAAAAAAAATAGTGACTAATTAGTGTTACAAGCCTTGCATAAATCCATTTCTTACCTTTCTGTACTTTTTTATATATGACTATTCATTCTGACCTATTTCTTGTGCTTTTTAATTTTAATGTGAAAGAACTTTTTGAGCTCAATGATTTGTTGAATTTCAGGAAATTCCGGGTCTTTTTAAAGTTGAAGGAACATTTCTTTTAGTTTTGATTGGCCACTTTTGAACGAATATATATATTTGCTTATTAGTTATTAGTGCTATTTGATTATAATTGTAAGAATAAGATTCAGGCAAAGATTTATTCATCTTTTTTGTTGTTCTAACTTTTTAAAGTTATATTTAGATTTAGATTGTGATGTCTTTTGTAGTATGAGTTTCAGTTGAAGGGAACATATTCAGGCCCCATTTTTTCTTGTCTTTTACAAGTAATTATGATGTTACTGTGAGAGCTGAGTGGAGTCTCCACTGTCTCTGGAAATTGTGAGAAATATACCATCATTTTATCATAAGTGCTTGGACCTACAACAAGTATATTTCTTTTTTCATTCATGAACTTTATTTTTTGCAAAGATATTTCTAATCATCTATGAATAGCCAAATAGAATGATAAATTGAAAACATTTGATTCTTTATTAGAAACACAAAATGGCCTGTTTTTTTTTTTTTTTCCTGAAGAAATAGCTGTCTTTGTGATTAGCCAAACGATAACATATTTATTTGTTGAAATGATAAATTTAGTTTTAGTATTAGCAATGGAAGAATCAAATACACTCACCGATTTTTCTAGGGTGTCTTTAGTTTGTTTTTTGTTTTCATATTTAGTAGTATATGTTCACTATTAATTGCAAAAAAATTACTTTTTGCTACTGTCTTTGATTTCTTTTATGTTCATTAATTGAATAAGGTGATATTATTGTTTGAGGCAAAACATATCAACATAATTTTTATATTAAAAAAACAACTATCCTTAATTTTCCATCTTAGTAAAGGATCTGTATGATGTCTACAAAATTTAATCTGTTTCTTTTTAATTGTCATATTTTTTTTTAAAGAAAAAATTATTTCTATTTTGGATGAATATTTTGCAGAGATAATGCAAGAAACTTGCAACTCTGAGCTATTTTTTGTGGGCGGCATTATCTTAAGTTGAAGTGTAAGATGCATCTTGTTTATGCTTCTGACTTGATGGTACTAAGCAATTGGAGTTTTCCATGGCGCGTTATTGAATTTCTGATGATGTTGGTCGATATAGCAAATAATTAATAGCCATTTATATTGTTACTTGAATATTTATGTCCGTTTAGTTATCAGTTTAATGCACAAAAAGTTCGATTGACTTCCACTCGTTTTAACAAGATGTCAAGATTCACGTGGCCAAGGTGGTCTAGATCTAGATATTAATTGACATGAGAAGTTTAGCATGAAATTTCGTACTTCACTTTTAACAAAAC
This sequence comes from Cicer yamashitae, assembly GCA_037974755.1. Classification (NCBI taxonomy): domain Eukaryota; kingdom Viridiplantae; phylum Streptophyta; class Magnoliopsida; order Fabales; family Fabaceae; genus Cicer; species Cicer yamashitae. The sequence continues at coordinate 46,085,767 of JBBPBQ010000002.1, forward strand.
CATGTTATCAAATGAGGGGCACAATTAATATTCTTATTATTATTTTTAATTGTCACATTTAAAGATAACTTTTGTTTTTAATTAACTACTCCATCTCAAAATAATTGTTGATTATTTTATATAAATTTAAAAAATATAATAAATGAATAAAAGAAAATGATGATTTTATCAAATTATCTATATCAACTACTCGCTTATTTTTATTGTCATAAATGCTAAATAGAGAATAATAATTTAGGAGCGATGCAAAAAATATTAATTAGAGGGTACAATTGGAATAAAATAATTAAAGTTGTATTGAAAATTAAAAATCTCAATTATTTTAGGACAAATATTTTTACAAATGTGATAATTATTTTGGGGAGGAGGGAGTCATTGTTTTCAAAGTTAAATGTAACAATAATTATTGATTTGTCAATAATACAACTAGTTAGTTATTGTAAAAAGAGAAATATAAGAGATGACATAATAAATGATTAAAGTTATTATAGGAAATAGATAAATAATATCTTCAAAAGTAGCAAATTTAAATTGATTCTTTTTTGTAGGGGTGTTCATGAGTACAAGTAAACCCATAAACCCGATCACCAAAATCAATCCAACCCTCATTTTGACCTAACCCACTCAAGTTCAGGTCTAACTCAAACCAATCCATTGAAACCCAATTATGTTCGATTCTGGTAGTGAATTTTACATTTTGAACCCGAGAATTCAATTCATTGACGCGCCATATATATTTTTATTCATCTTTTTACTATTGATGTATAGTTAAAATTTAGTTGTTGGACTATGTTTGAGAATTTGTTGCTAATTTAATTAATTTAAGTGTTTTGTTGTGTTTGTGGATGTATTTTAAGTATTAAATGATATGTTGCGATATAGTTTTATTATTTTTTAGATGTTAAAGTATTTAAATTTAATTACAATTTTTTAAAATAAAAAATATATTTTTCTTTATTACCTGCAAATCCAACCCAACTCAATCCGCTTATAATCGAGTTGGTTTGGTTCAGGTTTGATGGAACAATCATGGATTTGAGAGTTCAACCCAACTCAAATAAAATTGATCGGTTCGGGTATCAAATTTGAACAAAAACGACTCAACTCAACTCGTGTACACATTTACTTTTTTGGTTGTCTGGAGACATAATAAAATTTCACTTTGTGCTGCCACAATTATACTGTTTCAAATTATACTTCTTTATTTGTTTATCAAAATTTAGGTTGTGAGGATGGTGCACAGTTAAAGGTAGGAAAAACATTCGAGTTCATTGAACACTTTTAAAGAGATTTGCATTCACTGATCACTCATGGAGTCAACGGATCCCCACTCGTGTAGGGATTTGTTGACTCTATAAATAAGTTTGAGATAAGTTACACCGCTTAATAATTCAACATAAACGATGAATTTCACTAATCCAACCATTGATTATTGACATAATATATTAATGATCAAACAAACAAAATTTTATATAAATCTAAATTTCTTAACTATATAATCTAACTATCGATATTTACTTATATTTTTTAAAAGTTTATTATACATTCATTTGAAATTATTTAATGAAGTATCAAATAGTTTTAATATTTTATAAAAATTTGTGGAATTGATCTACTCTAAGAATTTTTTATTTGATGGCTGGATTAATGAAATTCATCGTTTATATTGAATTCTTTAAATAGAGTAACTTATCTTAGACTTACCTCTAGAGTCAATAGATCTCTACTGGGTAGAGATCCGTTGACTCCAGAAGTAAGTCTAAAATAAATTACTCTACTTAATAACTCAATATAAACGATAACTCAACTCTACTTATAAAATCTTATTATAGTTTTTTTAAAAATATTGGGGGCAGATAAAGGTTTTTTTTACATATATATCCTTTTTTTTTAAACTCTCTATTCTACCCTACATTGAAATTTACATACCAAAATGCCCTACTTTTTTGTGACCTTTAGGAGGTCGCATCCCCGTCCTACGACCACGTGAAGGGTGAACTTTGTGTGTGCAGTAAGAGGTTGCATCCCCGACCATCTATAACCTTTTTATTTTTTATTTTAACAAATAAATAATTGTTAATTTAATAAATAAAAATAATAAAAATATTTTAAAAAATAAAATTATATTAATAAAATCAAACAAAATACGTTGAATAGAAAGAAAAAAATACATCAAAGTTAATGCGGTTGAGTAGATGTGTCAAAACAAATAACGTTCTATATTATTTTAACAACTCTCTCCTATTTTGCAATAAATTAGCAACTTAATTTTATTTTGTTAACAATTCGTGCTATTTTTCCTCTGGATCTAATAAATAAAAAATAAATATTTTGTTTGATGTACATTAAAATCAAACAAAATCCAATAAAACTGTTTTGATGTATTTTTTTTTACTTTTTTTTATTATTATTAATTTTATTATTTTTTTATTTATTAGATTCAGAGGAAAATAGGAGGGAGTTGTTAAGAAAATATAGTTAAGTTGCTAATTTATTTGCAAAATAAGAGAGAATTGTTAAAACAATATAGTACGGTATTTGTTTTGGTACATCTACTCAATCCTATTAACCTTGATGTATTTTGTTTTTCTGTTAAATTTATTTTGTTTGATTTTATTAATATAATTTTGTTTTTTTAAATATTTTTTATTATTTTTTATTTATGAAATTAATAATTATTACTTTGTTAAAATAAAAAATAAAAAAATTAAAAGGTCGTCGTATTCCGGATATGCATCCTTTTACCGTTGCAGAAAAAATAATCCTTAAGTGGTTGCAAGATGAAAATGCAATTTAAAGATAAAAAAAATAAGATATTTTGATATATAAATTTCAATTTAGAGTACAATGAAAATTTTTTTTAAAAAAAAAGAATATAGATGCAAATAAACCGGAGAGAAACTTTCTTCCGGATTTCAACTTACTTTTTGGGAGCAAAGGCAATCCAATCCAAACAATAACAGACAAAAAAATAATCACTGTAAGGTTATTTCTATGTTTTTATGTAATTGCAGACAAGTAATTTTTCTGTTTGAATTCACTGCAAAAGTGGTGTTTTTTTGGTTTACCAACTTACATTTAGTTGTGTTTTTTTTAACTTGTTTGATTGTTCACATAGAATGGGTTTTATCCTAAAAAGGTCTAGAGTCAATATCCTAAAACTAGATTACTAATTGTGCTATCAAATAAACTAATAGTTCTACCATGATAAAATCTAATTTTTTTCGGTGATAATTAAATATACTTTTAAATAGTATAAAATATATTAAGCACTTATTTAATATGGACTTCTAAAAAAGAGTTCAATGTAAATTTAAATAAAATATTTGTCTCTCTTCAACATTTTATTATTATAAAATTTATTTATTTTATTAAAAATGGTAAGAATCTACCTCTGATTTTTTTTTAGAGATCCATATTAGATATATTTATAAGTTAATATAAAATTAAAACATTAAGATAAATTAAACTTAAATTTATATAAAATGAGTGTATTATATGTTTTGTAACATAAAAATTAATTGGATTTAGATCTATATTAGAGTTCTTTCTTATATGGAGAAAGATTAAAATAATTAAAATATATAATTGATCTATGCAGTTATGCATTTTTTTAGTGTTAATCTTTGTAAGTTCTTTTGTTTGATTTTGAAATTTGCAAAATATTTTTTTGTTTGTTTTTTCCTTACTTTTTTGTTTTAATCCCTCAGTTATTATCGATATAAGAAATTAATGGGACCAATTTAAATAAAAATTAATTTTGCAAAGACTAAATCAAAAGAACAAGGACTAAAAACAAAAAAAAAAAAATTTATAAGGACAATAATCAAAAAAAAAAATTTACAAAGACTAAAATAAAAAATACGTGTATTTGCAAATACCAATCATATATTTAAGTCTAATTTAATGCATCATATGTCTCACTTATTAATTGAAGAGATGTCAAATTACAGGTGCAAGAAAAAAGTATTTTGGGATAGGAGGCATCAACCAAAAGAGAGACGAGAAAAGTCAATATCACTTTTGTTTGCAAGTATACAAGTCAAACAAGTAATAAAATAATAAGTAAAGATCATTGTCACGAAGATTGATTTAGTTTAATTTTCATAAATAATACATTAAATTAAATTAATTAGCGAATGGAGAAATGGTAACAATAATATTCCTGTGACATAGAGAAAAGAAGATTAAAACAAAATAAATAAAATGATTGAGGTGTAATTGGTGAAAAAGTTGAATTTATATTTCCTTTCATTATTTCATAGTTACTAGTGATGACGCGTGAAGAGCTGTAACACCTAAGTGCTTTTGACCTAGTTGTGTCTTTCAACAACATAATAAACAAGAATAAATGATAATATTCCCTTATGTGTAAGCTCTCATTATACTAATGTCATAATCACTTAAAAGATGAGTTTCACTTTATGGCTCTAATCCTTATGTCTAAGTGATTAAGTTAGTGAGACCTGTCAATTCACTACACTACCATAATATATTTAAGAGACACATTCATTACTCACTTTCACAAATCAATAAACCTAACTTTGTCAAGCCCTAAATTAATATATGACAATAAATTTCATGAACTAAAAGTGCACAAGCATTCATAAGCATCTAATTTAAACACAAGACCGACAATCAACCTGTACAACCAGAACATTGGCACAAGTCCTTAATTAGGGAAAACCCCAATTTTTTTTATAGTATACCTGATCTTTGAAAAATTGCATTGATATCACTAATTTTATACACGAAACAGTATAAAATTTTATATTTGCACCTTATGTCTAGAAAAAAATAGTCAGTTTTCCACCAATGGACTATGTGACAGCTGCTACATCCTATCAGGCGCCACCACTCACTACCAAATGTTAGAATCTTGAAGTCAAAATTTTGTGATTTTAGGGGCCTGATTCTTAGATTCAAACAGAGCCTCCAAAAATATTAAAACGACCCTGAATTTAATAATTACTAATTCATAATCAAATTAAATTCCACATAAATCAACAAAAATGGTTTAGCTCATGGTGAGCAAGACAATAAACAAAGACAAGAAACTTAGGTACAAATTCATTATAATGACAAATGAGCAATAAATAGATAACCTAAGTGAATCTCCAATAGAGTACTAAAGATTTGTCAATTCACTAGTTTCTTTAGTTAGAGATACAACATATATGTTAGAGATACATTACCTTGCTCTGATTATGCTATGGAAGAATGAAAATGAAATGGAAGTTGGTGGTAGGTGATGGAGTTGGAACTACAAGCAGACCTAAAGTAGAGAGTTTTTTAATGTCACCTTTATACTCTCTCTCCCTTTACATAATGGGTCAACCCTAAAATAGTAATAAAAAAGAAAAGACCTAAGGAATAAAAAATATTTCTTTTCTTTAAAATTTGCATATGTCACTCTAATTGGAGACCACACATTTTGTCCTATATGCTTGTACCCATTCTCTTCATCTCAATTTCAGCTCATCAATGCAATGGTCTACAATTTTGTTCAAGTTTAACCATCACACACACTAGTGCTACAACACCTTATAGCATTTCAAAACTTAGTATTGCACACTAGAGCAACACATGAAATTTAACAAAAACAAGTACAAAGTTGTGCTTGACTCATAATAATTCTAAACCTTACTATTCCTAATTAAAGTAAACAAACTAACATAAATTACTCAATTATCAAATAATAATTCAATGTAAAGAGGCTGTAAAACACTCAATTCTAAGAGTCATCAACTTTCTCACAATTTGTAACAGTAAAATCGTGAAAGAAGATTTGTTCACCATTACATCAGGATAACGTTATCGCAGCATGTTTAAGACATATAGTTCTTCGTTTTCAATAATTGGATCATCAAAAAGAGATTTGGAGCAAGAGATACTGAGGTTGCAAACATTTCTATCCAACGATAATATCACGAAAAACAAAAAAAAAAAAAAATATATATAAAAAATATTTATTTAAATATAAAGGAAGAAAAAGACAATTTAAAAAAGGTGATTATTGACTAAAAATTAACCCTAAATTACCTATCTCTTAAGTAAATAAATTAAAAATGAACTAGGAAGGATGAGGGGGCTGCTAGGTTAATTGCATCAACATTTCCCAATGTGGTACTATTTTGGTTTCCCCAAAGAATAATTTGATAACTGTCAAACTTAGCAAGAGTTTGCGTGTCGTTCTTTAATTTTGTGCCCCTCATCTCGTGATGTGTTTGATTAAATAATGTAATGAATTGGTTACTTTTTATCTTTTGCGCCAACACATCTACATTGGTTGATGTCTTGGTGACATCACAATACGAAAAACTCTCCATGTGTAGTGGCCAATAGGAATGAATATGAGTTCTATAAGTGTAAATATTAAAATAACCTAGAGAGCAAAAACAAAATAGCCAAATTAGAGCAAGAAAATTACACTTTATATTCTAGACAAAGATTGTTGCATAGAAATGTATGTTAATTTTTGTTGTAAAACTATACCATGTTATTTTGAAAACTATACCCGTCCATGTGTTAGATTTGGTTACCATGTAGGATGTTCTTGTTGTCTGAATCTAGAATTGGTTTAGCATTGTTACATAATTTTGGTTTAGAAATTTGATATAAATATACAATTCTATTCATTTTCATATAGAAGACATGAAATCACCAAATAGAGTACAATGTTCTTTCGATTCTAGTCATTTACTTAGGATTAATCAAACTTAGATAATCATGCGATACCAACTAAATAGGATTTTATTTTTATGTTATGAAGTTGTGACACTTTTTATGAAATTGATCAATATTTGCTTATGTTTTGCTGTATTGAAACATTTTATATGTAATGTGAATTTATATTTTAGTTTACAAATTAATGAATAAATATCGTTATATGAATGAAATATATTTTTTTTATTAAAAATTTAATTTAACTTTAAAATCTATTCACTCTGTTGTGAGAAAATTGAAGTGAAATAACGAAATAGTTTATAACTACAGCGAAAAGCAACAAAAAAATCAATATTATAGATTTAGTGAAGAAAATTTAAACAAGGGCAATCATTATGCACATGAATAAATGAATTTTTTTTTTAAATAGCGGCGGATTGAACCACTACAGGAAATAGTAGAGTTTCAAACACATTAGTAGTAGAGGTTTCTAACTACCACAAAAGGTTGAGGCGGTTCCCAAAACTCCCACAAATATAGATTGCGACCACCAAATTCGAGGTGGAGACCTAAGTCCAAAACAGCAGCGGTTTAAACCGCGTCCACTTCAATTTACAACTGCCGAAAATATTCCGTTTTTGGTGTAGCGTGGCATAAATGCCTTTTGAATGTCATACCGCGTGTGTAAGCCGTCCTGAAAATTTCTCCCACATCCAAATAAAACTGAGTACTTCAACAATACTTCAAACTTCCTAGTGTACTTCCTAATTGACATTGTCCCCTATATAAGATTATTAAATTAGCTTACTTGCTCTTTCTTGGTAACCATAGGAAAGAACATTCCCATGAAATAGTCCCAAAGTAACTCCCAAGTGATGATCCTATATTCCTCCTTCAACATTCGTATCTTGCCTTTCGACCAAGCTTCCACATCCCTCGTCGCATGACTATCTTTTACTTATTGTTGGGTGTATTTTTTTTGTTTTCACTTCTAATGAAATTTGATAAAAGATTTAATTGATTTATATTATCAATGTAAATATTATTTGACTTTAATTATAATTATTTTTTATAAATCCTAAATTATTATTAAATGGATTTCAATTTAATAAAAAAGAAAATTTTTAATTTTTTTCACCTCAATATTAATTTTTACATTAACATTTTATAGATTATAAAAATAATTTTAATATTTTATAAATAATTTATAGAAAGAGTCGTCTTAAATATTTGAGTCTGTTTTTATCTTAAATACTGGGTCTCTAATAAAAAAAAGTACAATTTTAATAATTAAAAAAAGATAAAATAAATTTGTAGTCCTTATAAAATTTTAAAATTTCATTTTTAGTTCTTATAAAATTCATGTTTTTTTGTCCCTAAAAAAAATTTATTCACTTTTAATTCCTATTTTAAAAATTTTTGTAAGAAATTGATACTTTTAATCCTTTAAAAATATTTCTATAAAATTCAAATAAGAACTAAAAGTAAATAAATGTTTTTAAATCTAAACTTAAAAAGTCATAATTTTTCAGGGATTAAAAACATATTTAACCCAGAAAAAATGCACCCTCACTTTATTTTATTATAAAAAAAAATTGGAGTTCATCAATAATTAGAGGCTTGTATTAATAGGTTGGTTGCACTACTTCATCAACCTCCCTGCTTATATAGATATTATTAGAATCGAAATACCCAATGTATAATTTGTGCGTTGCACGGGTTAAGATACTTATATATATAGATGAAAGATCAAACAACACTAATGTAATACTACACCAATGTTACATCACTCAATAATATTTTAACGATATAAATTTTACAAAATCGAGATTGTTGAATTAAAAATTTATATCTTATAAATCATCCGTATATAATTTTACATCACCATTTCTTAATTTTCATAATACTTTACTTTTGCGAACACGAATGCATTTGAGATTTTGCTATCACGGTCAAGATTGAATGACCTCTCTTATGCAACCAACTAAGTTGCCGAGCACACTGTTACTCAGAAAAATTTGTTTGTTTTGTTGACATTAACTCGCATTGAGAACATGAATTTCTGCAAGCAAATAACTTATCAATAACATTACTAAGTTCACAACAAGCACTAGTGGTATTGTTGAAGAATAATATCCTACCATGGTAGCCATCCGAGTTCGATTCCTAGTGGTTGAAGATATTTGAGCTATGATGATAATATTAGTGGTGTCGGTACATCGCATGTCTTCAACCACTGTATGTAAACAATATATACTTCTGAGCTCATTTTTTTTTTTTTTTTCATATATTTTCTTTGAAATACTCCTATCATAAAACGGTAATTATAATGTTTTTTATTTTTATTTTGAATGTGTTAGACACGGTTCTGCATATTTTTAATCAAAATATATCAATTATTTATCAATTTTTTTTTAATTTTATTAAGTTATATACATATGGTTATCACAATATTGTCACAAGTGGTTTGAGTCTCTTTTGATCACCTTTTGTAAATAGATTTATTTAAATACGAATTGTGTGACATTAATGACTAGTCAACTGATTCTGATCGATTTGTTAATCGAGTGTACACTGTTAGATAGAGTCAATAGTATGATCAATTGAATTGAAAGATTGATCTGATTATAATTTTGGTTTACAGTTGAATCGGTCGGTCCGAGTTTTAAAACACTTATAAATAAAAACAAATATAGTTCTATATAATTAGACAAAATAAAATTAACAACAATTTATTCTTTAATTAAAAGAAAATTTCTATAAAAACTTTAGTTAAGTTTTTTGGTTACAAACCGAACTAAAAGTAATTTGAAGATAAAATAGATCTATTTACATGTAGAAAATAATAAAAATAATAACATCATTCTCTCCCATGTTGATTCCACCAAACTGGAAATTCCAATAAAAAATGAGAATTCTTCTTATCCACCTTAAACTCCACACCCTCAAATCCATTAGAATTCATCATATTTATTTCCTTACCTTGTTCTTTTTCCATACACAAATTAACCTCTTGTGTCACCTCCCTCACAGAAAAATTACTAACACCATTTTTTCTACCATCCCAATCCCTCAAACCATAACTCTAAGTTTGAACACAATTTTTAAATGACACATTGCCAACATGAAAATCCGAAAGTGCTACCCTAGCCACTCCAATGGGACGAGTTTCTTTGTATTTCTTGCATTGTACTGCAAATCCGTAAGTCATACTATCCACGAGCGAAATAGCTAGGAACTTATATCTGTGAGTAAGTTTACGTTACATACGGACTTGCCGTGGGTAAAGTTAAAATCTGTCGTATGTAGAGACAGTTTTTCTTGTAGTGATGGTTTTTCTTCCATGTGGAGAATTTTTGTCTACTATAGTAATTGTAGATATTATTATAAGGTGTATAAGTAATATATGGTATGGCTTCATAATGAATATTGTTTTTTTGTTTGTTTTGTTTACAAGTCAGGATCAATATTGGTTGTGATGAAAAGATTGGAGGTTAAAGTAATAGAATTTGATGTGCTAGAAAATGTGAGGAAAGAAATTTATTTTTGGAGCGTCGTGTATGTTGTTTAAATGTTTGTACATGAATGATTTATTTATCTTTTAGAGAAACTAATTTGTTGTCATGAAATTACCATAGGGCAAATAATAATATAATGATATGTGTCTGGGACATATATTGATGTTAATTTCATAAGTCTATTAATTATAAGTCTCGTCTATATATTAGAAGGGTTAAAAAATTTTATAGCTTAAAAGATTGTTTAAATAAAGTTTTTAAAGTTAAAAACACTCTCAAAATTTAGTGGGCTAAGTCAGTCTATATGTCCACTTTTTTTATAAAAAATTTCAGAAAATAATTAGATTTTTTTGACAAAAAATTATTTTTTATTGAGATAAAAATATTTGGAAAATTTCAAGAAAAAAAGTTTTCGATTTTTCAAAAAAAAATGATTTAAAAAATTCTTCATAAAAAAAAGTAAGTTTTTTATTTTATTGGGAAATTTTTTCGAAAAAATAAATTTCAAAATTTAAAAAAAAAAATCTCAATTGACAAAATATTGGGTCTATGAGTCCCTTACTTAGACACACAAAAAATAATAAAATAATAATAGGACGAAATTTAAAAAATTATGTAAATAAGGGTCTAAAGAATAAATGATTTAATAGAAGATTTTTTAAGAAGACTTTGGAGTTTAATTCACAGTTCTAAAAGGTACCATCCATTTATCTTCAATTTTTTTCATAAAAAAAATATTAAGTTTAATGACCATATACTATTAAGATAAGGCATTATACACCAACAACAAATACAAATAGTTTATTATGTAACTATTTAATGGTTCGTATGATCTGCCAATATAATTAATTGCAGTTTTGGTACTTATATTTATACTGATTCACGAAATCGATCTCCTATTTTAAAAATTGACAGTTTTGGTTAATTTATCAGATTTTTGAACTAAAAAAAAAACGATTTAATATATTTTAAATGGTCTGACATACAATTATATGATATATAACCATCTACATATATTAATTATTCATATGTCATTAATTAAATTAAAAATATAAAAAATTTCCGAAGTTAAAATTTAAGTTTTTACGGCGTTTTATTTCAATTTCATGAGTGTTAATCATTCTACATCATTGTATCATATGTCACGTTATTTAAAACATCTGCGTCATCATTTTTTAGTTAAAAAATCAGATGGTGTGACCAATCGACTTCTACAATATATAAATCAATTTCGTGAATCAGTATAAATAGAAAGACTATAACTTCAATTAAACCAATTATTTATATCAATTTTAAGCTACTGTTTTGCTTATTCGGGTCATTTCGAAGTAATAATATGATAGGTGTTGTTGAACTTGATCTTGACCTTGAATTTTTTTTATTAATTTTACGCGACCGACTTGGAAATCTCTTAGAAGTTTAATTTTCGTGTGGTAAACGTGACAATGTTTACATTACTATTCAACAGTGTATTTCTTCTTGTGTGTGTTTGGAGGTGGACTCATTCAATTCAATATTTTCATTGTTTCACGTCATTATACTTCTATGGAGGGAGTTTCGTCTTTGTCTGGCTCACGTATTCATTGTATTTTAATTCAAATGTTTTATGTGAGTAGTGTACAATTTTTTAAAAAATAATTAATTATATCAATTTCAATAATAAAATGAGAATTATTTATTTAAATATTCTTATTAATTATAATTAATAGAAAATTTTAATGAATTATGTTATATTTTTTTATTTTATTTTTAAATAATTGAGTTATTTGATTATTTCACACTTTAAGAAAAATATATAAATGAATGATAGAAAATACTACTTTTATCAAATTATCCTCGTTAAGTATTAGTGTATTATCAATATCATAAATATATTAAAAATAATACAAGTAATATTAATTAAAGAGTACAATTGAAAGAGTTCTTTATTTTGGAGAGACAATTTTTTTTTTACAAATTGATCGATTATTATACGACATAGTGAATACTAAATAATACTATATTAATAAAAAAGATAATTAATATTATATTGATGATGTTATAAAATTAAAAATAAATGAATATAACGAAAATGATTGTGAGACTGAAGAAGATTAATTTATTAATCAAAATTTCTAAATGTTTGTTACAACACAACTACAAGACAATTTCCCGCAACAACTTAAATGAGAATCCATAAGATACGCTCCGTAGTTTGTTAGGTTACCCAACATTATTAAAAATCGGCGAGGTCTAAGTTAATTTTCAAAAATTATGTGTAATTTATTTATTGTTTTATAAAAATTTATCACATAAGTAATTGTATAAATAGTATTTATAAACTTATATATATTTTACCTATAAATTTATTAATATTTCATATTTTTATTGGATATCAGATAAATTACTAATAATATTTGAAAAATAACTAAAAGAACCTTATTAATTTGACCACAAGGGCATGTGAAAGTGATAAACCTACAAACGTGTGACATGTTAAGTAAAATACTTTCATTAAAAATTATGCTTTTCAAACTTTGGACTCCAAAATTGAGGTGCGAATATAGACTACGAGGTATACAACATAAACTGAAACATATTTGAGTTAGATAGACATTTTTTAAATAAACAAAACTAATTTTTTTATAAATATATTTAGTTAAAAAAGTCATATTATAGACCATAAAAAATATAATTGTAACATTTATAATTTTCTTAACAGAACAACGTAGTCTTTGTAAAAAAAAAAAAAACAAACCTGGTAATAGCGAATGCATCCTGCAAGAACTACACTATTACAAAATCAACGTTGGAAGTCAAAATTCAACTCATATTACTTTTTCAAACCAAAATTAAAATACACACGAAACATCAAACCAATTACGCTCTTTCTTTCTTGCCTTCTTTCTCACCACCTTCCAAATCAAAAAACCCACATACCTATATATATATATATATTCACATAATTAGTAATCACCTCAATTCCTTCACAAAAAACCCAAGGATAACAAAATTGAAGGACATAACAATATATCTTGTGTGCACAACAACATTAAATTAATTTCTACTATGGGTGTAACCTCATGCACATTAGAAATCACGGTTATATCTTGCGAAAATGTTAATGTAAAAGAAGATGCATATGTTGTTGTTCGAGGTGAGTCTCTTAATTGTTACACAACGAAAATGGTGAAAAATAAAGATTGTGGAAACAACTCGAGTTTTCTTTCATGGAATGAGAAGTTTTTGTTGGACATGCCATTGCATGCAAAGTCAATCACGTTTGAGGTGCAATGCAAGAAGCTCAAAGGTGTTCTCCCTATTGGTAAGGCAAGAATCGCACTTTCGGATTTTCTAGGAGACATTGTGCCGGAAAATAGTTTGAAGGTTTTGAGTTATGGGTTGAGGGATTGGGAAGGGAGAAGAAATGGGGTTATTCATTTCGGTGTGAGGGTGGTTGTGCCGAAGAAATGCTCGATTTTCGCGGCGGAAAAGGAAATGGTTGTGAATGGGAAAAATTCCGATGAACTTATCACCGAAATGGATGTTGGTGCTAAGAAGTCTAATGGTGTTGTTATTGGTGTTCCACTATGGTGTAATTACCCTGACATAATTTCTAGTAAATACCAATATTATTAGGTGTTATTTATGTAAAATATTTTATACTGTAAACTTATCATAATTATTTTGTGTTATTTTAAAAGTAATTTAGTAAAATTTAATATTTTTAATGATTTAATTATTATAATTGATGTAAAAGCTATACCACGTACTGAATTGTTTCTATTAAAGTGGTATTGGAAAATTATATGGTTGTTTAATTAGTATCATGGAAAGAGTAATATTAAAAACGGTAATGGTAGTAAAAATTGTTTAAATTTTATACTAAAATTAATGATGTTTTTTTATAAAAGAGATCGTAGAGAGTATTTATCGAAACGGTGTAATGGATTAAATAAATATTTGTTTTCTTTGTATGTTTTTTGTTTGTTTATTTTCTAATTAAAAAATAACCAATTTTAATCGTCACACGCGTCTAGCAAAAGTGGTGTATGGGATCCTCTTTCAAACATAGAACACTGTCCATCCAAAAAAGAGTGAAGGTGGAGGAGAGAACATTTAAAAATTAAGAAAACTAAAGATATATTGATGTATGCATACAATTTAGGAGAAAAAAAAAAGATGTGCACGTTCACCTGGTCCATATATTAAAGAGAGATAGAAATAGAAATTTAGACAGTGCACGTTCACCTGGTCCATATATTGCCTCCTATAGTTGAAAAGAAAAAGTTATAGCTGCCCTTCTAATTTTCGAAGCACTATAGGGTGGAAATGGTCATCATTATTTTTTTTATTTTAAAAAAGACATTAAATATTATTATAATTAACTCACATAATTATAAATTTTTTGATTTGAATTTGAAACATGATATTTAATATAATAATATCTGCATTTATCAATAGAGTTAAAATTTAATGAGTGCGCATGAAAATTTTATAAAAAAAATTGCATAATGATGTTATAAAAATAGACCGTTAGCTTAATTGTACTCTCATAAGGCATCAAGTTTGACTGGAATTCATAAGTCTGGCATATCATTAAAGTTGAAATTTAGTATTATTTTAAATATATGATAACATTTTGCATAAAAAAAAAAAAAAAACACAAGTGGTCTAGTGGTAGTATAGTACCTTGCCACGGTATAGTATGAACCCTAGTACAAAAATGGGAGTATGAACCCTGACTATAATTTAATGAAATATCACCTCTCTTGAAAATTTTCAAATCACACTTGAAAATAAGAAATATAAAAGATAATAAATAAATTAAAATACAATAGTACACTTCAAACTATGTGGAATACAAAATCTCTCAAATAAAATATTAACAAGTGTAAAATGAATGAGAGTGATGAGAAGATAATTTTGACAAATTTTTTGTGCAAAAAATAAGTTGTAAAAATAACTACCAATAAACTCCTATTTATAGAGAAAATAGGAGAACCAGTTTAAGAAATATTTCATGCTAACGGTAACAAATTAAATGGCATCACAATCGATTATATGATTTAATTAATAATCTATAATGTAACCAATGATTTCAAAATCGAATTGAAAGAAAAGATCTGTTGCCAAATTGTTTGCAATACCTTCACTATAATTGATTGTGCTATAAGTTAACCGATCATGGAGAAGAGCATGACATGCTTCAGTTTGCAAAGAAACATATGCTCAAGCACATTTAAAAACATAATTGATAATGCAATCAATTATTAAGTGTTTTAGAAATATTTTCATGCAATATTATATTTAAATAAAAATCATTGTGAGTGTGTGATGTATTTTATTTTAGAGAATTTTATTTTCACTTACATAATATTCTAAAGACATACGATATACAAATATTTGAAAACTTGATTTTTTTTTTCGCTTTTAACGTCATTGTTATTTAAAATAAAAAAGAGTATATTTTTTAGAAAGTCAATTCATAGAGTATTAATTATTGTTGAATGTGATTCTAGAGTTGTTGTGCAATTGATTACTCAGGGGTACATTGATTCTCATCCTCTTGCAGCAATAGTTCAGTCTTGGAAGGATCCCTTTGCGCATAATTGAGATGATGTGTTTGCCACGTTTATCGAGAAACAAATTTTGTTGTAGATTGATTGATAAAACTTGTTCATTCTCGAACCTTAGGTACAATACCATATGTACTATGTCTACCGTGTTTCACTAAAAGTGTAAATAAAAATATTCAAAAACAATTTTACCATAAAATTAGGAGAAGTAGTTTACATAGTTATTGTAAATGAAAATATTCAGAAACAATATTAAGAGTAAAAGAGTAAAAACAGTCGTAGAGTACTCTATCTAAGTTTTTTCCTTTATATATTATCCACCAATTAGATTATTAGTATCAGGATACCAATACAAGTATTTTTCAGATTTAAGGTGATCCCTATCAATTAGACCAATTTACGTTGGCATAGAATAATAATTTAATATTTAAATAAAATCTATTAATTAATATTTAAATTATATAGTATAAATATATTATAAAACTAAATATCTTAATTAAAATAACATTAATATCCAAATTTTAATGAATAATCATTTTAAAATATAAAATATGATACTAGCTCAAGAATGAGTCTCATATCATATTCAAATGACGAAGTTGTGTTGATACTTTGGGACGCCTATTGAGATTCAAATACTTTAATTGCAGTGAATTAACAAAAATATGAGTATACTATGAGATGAGTATTTTACATAAAAAGGTTTTATTATCTGAATTCTCATGCATGAATGAATATCTTTTACCATTCACACATTTTATTTAATGGCAACTGTATTTTTCAAGGGCAACGATATCACGTTCAATTGTTTGAAGAATATTATTGTGAATTATGAGAAGGCGTTGGATTAAGCAATTAACTTGTTGAGTAAATAGTTTGAAAAACTATCATTTTGCGTTGGTTGGGTTTTCACTAGTTTTTCTAGTTTGTCCACATTTGTGTTCTCTGAACTGGGGATGTGTTTGATTTGGGCCTCTTGAAATATTTGCACAATAACCATGATGTTAAAACAATATTAGAATCTGCAACAAGGATTAACCAACAAAGCAGAAAAAACAAACAATTGCAGAAAAACGAAAACGGAGAACGTTCTTGACAGAACTTAAAACCAAAAAACCAGAAAAACAGAAATTAAACCAGAAAACGGAGATTGATTATCGTTCTCCGTTTCTGCAGTTTTGTAAACCAGTTCTGCAATCAAAGTAAACGAAAAATAAAGAAAGAAAAGGGAAGAATGACACCAAGATTTACGTGTTCGGTCTCAATTGTTGAGACCTACGTCACGGGCAAGCGAGCAAGATTAATCCACTATTGTTAATTGAACTTTACAAGATTAAAGCCTTCTCAAGATTGATCTCCTAGTATCTATCACTGTCTATGAACCAGCAATACTAGCCTCTTCACTCAATCTTTCTCTTCTCCCTTTAATCTTCTTTCTCTGATTTCTATGAATCACGAATTGCTTATTTTTCCTCTCAGTTTCGTTGCTGTTACTGCTACAATTACAACTACTGAAATTACAAGATCAAGTTCCTTCAAGATTGTTCTCCTTTCTCACAATCTCCCTTTTTTCACTCAATCTTTCTCTCAGTTTTCCAGCTATTGAATGCATTAGCCACACTCTTTTTGCTGCTACAATTTACAGTATACAAGTGCTAACTAACTATAACCTCCTATCATAACTAACTTGGCTAAAGGTAGTTATAACAACCACTAAAGTCTAACCAACTTTAGTTAGATGATTTGAGGCACATTAACAATTCTCCACCTTGACTCAATATCAGAATAACTTCATCATTGTGCTTGCAGCTTTGTACCAGTTTTATGCTTTACAGAAAATAATCTATTTGAGACATATCTTCACAATTCTCCACCTTGACTCAATATCAGAATAATTCAATCATTGTCTTTGCTACCATACCATAACTTTATTCTTCAGATTTGGATCTTGAATTGGACCTATGCTTATTTCCATTTGATCATTTCTTGTCAATTCTTCCTCTGATCACATTCAGACTTGCAGCTTGATTATCGTTCTTGACCTCGTGCCTTTGATAGCTTTCCTTTGTCCGGATAGATGTATACACTTCTTCAAGAGTAATTGTTTGTTCTCTTCCAAACATAATACCATCCTTGAAGTGTTCATATGAACTTGGCAGGGCTCTAAGCAAAGTCAGAGCTTTGTCTTCATCATCTAGCTTGACCTCTAAACTTTCTAAATCATCAAGAATCTTGTTGAAATCAGTAAGTTGTGATGTAACAGGTTTCTCTTCGTCCATTTTAAAAGAGAACAATTGTTGTTTCAAGAAGAGCCTATTTGAAACTGATTTAGTTATGTAGAGAGATTCAAGTTTATGCCATAAGGCTGCTGCTGTTGGTTCCCTTGCAACTTCCCTCAAAGCTTTGTCTCCAAGACACAAGATGATAGTACTCTTTTCTTTTTCAATCAGTTCTTCCTTTTCTTGAGTTGACATTATTGCAGGAAGAGCTAATTCACCCTTCAACGCATTCACCAAACCTTGATGTACCAAAACAACATGCATCTTTATCTTCCACAGACCAAAATCATTTGATCCATTGAATTTTTCAATATCGAACTTTGTGGTTCCAACCATTGTTGCTCCTCCCCACAGACGGCGCCAATTTTTAAAACAATATTGGGATCTGCAACAAGGATTAACCAACAAAGCAGAAAAAACAAACAATTGTAGAAAAACGAAAACGGAGAACGTTCTACGTTTTCTGCTGAAAACGGAGAACGTTCTTGATAGAACTTAAAACCAGAAAAATAGAAATTAAACCAGAAAACGGAGATTGATTATCGTTCTCCGTTTCTGCAGTTTTGTAAACCAGTTCTGCAATCAAAGTAAACAAAATAAAGAAAGATAAGGGAAGAATGACACCAAGATTTACGTGTTCGGTCTCAATTGTTGAGACCTACGTCACGGGCAAGCGAGCAAGATTAATCCACTATTGTTAATTGAACTTTACAAGATTAAAGCCTTCTCAAGATTGATCTCCTAGTATCTATCACTGTCTATGAACCAACAATACTAGCCTCTTCACTCAATCTTTCTTTTCTCCCTTTAATCTTCTTTCTCTGATTTCTATGAATCACGAATTGCTTATTTTTCCTCTCAGTTTCATTGCTGTTACTGCTACAATTACAACTACTGAAATTACAAGATCAAGTTCCTTCAAGATTGTTCTCCTTTCTCACAATCTCCCTTTTCTCACTCAATCTTTCTCTCAGTTTTCCAGCTATTGAATGCATTAGCCACACTCTTTTTGCTGCTACAATTTACAGCTTTATTTATAGTATACAAGTGCTAACTAACTATAACCTCCTATCATAACTAACTTGGCCAAAGGTAGTTATAACAACCACTAAAGTCTAACCAACTTTAGTTAGATGATTTGAGGCACATTAACAATTCTCCACCTTGACTCAATATCAGAATAACTTCATCATTGTGCTGGCAGCTCTGTACCAGTTTTATGCTTTACAGAAAATAATCTATTTGACACATATCTTCACAATTCTCCACCTTGACGCAATATCAGAATAATTCAATCATTGTCTTTGCTGCCATGCCATAACTTTATTCTTCAGATTTGGATCTTGAATTGGACCTATGCTTATTTCCATTTGATCCTTCCTTGTCAATTTTTCCTCTAATCACATTCAGACTTGCAGCTTGATTATCGTTCTTGACCTCGTGCCTTTGATAGCTTTCCTTTGTCCGGATAGATGTATACACTTCTTCAAGAGTAATTGTTTGTTCTCTTCCAAACATAATAGCATCCTTGAAGTGTGCATATGAACTTGGCAGGGCTCTAAGCAAAGTCAGAGCTTTGTCTTCATCATCTAGCTTGACTTCTAAACTTTCTAAATCATCTAGAATCTTGTTGAAATTAGTAAGTTGTGATGTAACAGGTTTCTCTTCGTCCATTTTAAAAGAGAACAATTGTTGTTTCAAGAAGAGCATATTTGAAACTGATTTAGTTATGTAGAGAGATTCAAGTTTAAGCCATAATGCTGCTGCTTTTGGTTCCCTTGCAACTTCCCTCAAAGCTTTGTCTCCAAGACACAAGATGATAGTACTCTTTGCTTTTTCAATCAGTTCTTCCTTTTCTTGAGTTGACATTGTTGCAGGAAGAGCTAATTCACCCTTCAACGCGTTCACCAAACCTTGATGTACCAAAACAACAAGCTTTTTTATCTTCCACAGACCAAAATCATATGATCCATTGAATTTTTCAATATCGAACTTTGTGTTTCCAACCATTGTTGCTCCTCCCCACAGACGGCGCCAATTGTTAAAACAATATTGGGATCTGCAACAAGGATTAACCAACAAAGCAGAAAAAACAAACAATTGCAGAAAAACGAAAACGGAGAACGTTCTGCGTTTTCTGCTGAAAACGGAGAACGTTCTTGACAGAACTTAAAACCAAAAAACCAGAAAAACAGAAATTAAACTAGAAAACGAAGATTGATTATCGTTCTCCGTTTCTGCAGTTTTGTAAACCAGTTCTGCAGTCAAAGTAAACGAAAAATAAAGAAAGATAAGGGAAGAATGACACCAAGATTTACGTGTTCGGTCTCAATTGTTGAGACCTACGTCACGGGCAAGCGAGCAAGATTAATCCACTATTGTTAATTGAACTTTACAAGATTAAAGCCTTCTCAAGATTGATCTCCTAGTATCTATCACTGTCTATGAACCAGCAATACTAGCCTCTTCACTCAATCTTTCTCTTCTCCCTTTAATCTTCTTTCTCTGATTTCTATGAATCACTAATTGCTTATTTTTCCTCTTAGTTTCGTTGCTGTTAGTGCTACAATTACAACTACTGAAATTACAAGATCAAGTTCCTTCAAGATTGTTCTCCTTTCTCATAATCTCCCTTTTCTCACTCAATCTTTCTCTCAGTTTTCCAGCTATTGAATGCATTAGCCACACTCTTTTTGCTGCTACAATTTACAGCTTTATTTATAGTATACAAGTGCTAACTAACTATAACCTCCTATCATAACTAACTTGGCCAAAGGTAGTTATAACAACCACTAAAGTCTAACCAACTTTAGTTAGATGATTTGAGGCACATTCACACATGACATTCTCTAGATATTGAACTAGATCCCCCTTTTTTGCTTGGTATTTTTCATTGACTTGATTTTCTATTAATTGTGAGTCGATTTTGTCATGGAGGTGACTAGCCCCTATTTCCCAAGCAAGTTGAAATCCTACTATTAGACTTCATATTCCACATGATTGTGACTATTCTTGAAAGAAAAAGTTATAGGTTGTTGAATGCTTAAGTTCCATGCTTTACTCCAACTTATATTGGATGACCCATCTGCATGAAGAATCCAACTGTTAGGTTTTAGTGGGTGGATTATTTCAGTGATGAAGTCGGGTAACTCTCGAGACTTTATAGTTGTTCGTAGTTAGAAAGTTATTTGAAATTCTAAGAGCTCTACTAACCATTTTACTATTCTTCTAGACAACTCTTACTTTTGTATGATTTTTCTTATTGGGAAATATGTTCTCACCACTAGTTGATGTGATTAGAAGTAACGACTAACTTGTGAGTAGAGACTAACATAGCTAAAACTAATTTTTGATATCTTACCTCAACCTTTCTAAAACTTTGCTGATGAAGTACATAATCTTGATGCTTATCTTTCTCATCAAACAAATTTGAGTTGATGACATTCTTTGTTTCAGCCAAATAAATTATTAACATCACCTTGGTGTTGGACGTGTTACCACGTGAGATGCTAATAAGAAGTTTTTTAGCTCTTGAAATGCTTGATAACATTTATTTTCCATCCTTTAGAAATGATCTATATTTTTTAGGATTTAGTAAAATGGTAAATACCAATCTACATTTCTTTGACAAGAAATGAGATAGAGATATTATCTTGTATGCAAGTCACTACACCCTTTCGATCGTTGTTGGGTTGCACCTGTCTAAAATGACTTTTAATTTATCTAGATTGGATTTTATTACTGAGTTATCTTGAACCTGAGGAGTTTTCCTCTTTGGACCCCAAAAGTGCATTTTTCAAGGTTGAATCTCATGTTGTACTTGCTTCGTTGTTCTAAGATTGCTCATATGTTTATAGAGTTTGATTATGAGCTCTGAGTTTTAATGACCATATCATCCATGTAGATTTCAATGTTTGGTTCATCTATTTCACGAACACTTTGTCCATCAATCTTCGATATGTTGTTCCAACAATTTATAATCCAAACGACATGACTTAATACTAATAATTGGGTCCATCTATCATGAAAGTTGTTTTTGGGCATCTAATAGGTTCATCATGATCTATTTGTAGCCCGAGTTACATCTAGGAAGCTGAGGGTCTTGCATCATGACGTCATATCTTCGAACATGTTAATATTCAGTATAGGGTAAGGATAATTTGGACATTCCTTGTTCAAATTAATATAGTATTTAAAAATTCTCCATTTTCCATTGTTTTTCTTGATCATTACAATATTGGTCAACCACGTTAGTTAAATGATTTCTTTGATGAACCTAGCTCTCATCAACTTCTTGTTTTCTTCCTAAAGTGCTACTTTTTCTTTCTTTCTCTTTCTCCTATGTTTCACTGTATGATCTAAAGACAAACGATGTGAGACAAATTTTGGATTAATAACTACATTACAACATGGTACCACTAGAAGAGATCAACATTAACTTTCATGATATCAAAATTATCCATTTGCATTCTTCTTTTTTAGGTACTTTTTGACTTGGTTTTATCCTAGTACAGATTACGCTTTTCACAAATAGTTTACGTAGCGTGCTACTTGCTAATTTTCACAAATTGTTACAATATTTCCATTTTCCAAGGGGAATTTCATGTTGCCGATGTTATTCTCCTACTTCAATTAAAACAAAACAAATTAAAATAAAATAGGCATAAGATAAAAATTTTGGTTTGGCTTTCAACAAACTCTTCTTTATTGTCATTAGCTTGACACTTCAACAACCAAGTAAGAGTGGATAATTTGACAAGAAAAATATCTCATCCTCCTTCTATCTTCCTTTGGGTAGAAATCTTATGTATTTGGCATAGAGAATTAAGTGTTTTCATGCCCCCACAATTAAGTATTTGGGACATATTTTCTTCCTCGAAGCACATAAAATCCATATTTTCTTCTATTACTATTACATTCTTTTTTTTCTTCCACTACTTTAACAAGATCATGTTTAGTTTCCAACTCCACTCTCTCTTCTACTTGCTCAACACTTCTTGAATATATTGCTCCTCTATGATTGTCTTAATGTGAGTCTCTATGTCCTTGCAAGTCTTCATTCATTATATAACTTGATATGCTCGTGAAATTGAGCATGTGGATCTTTGAGATTGGAAAAAATTCTTGCAAACTTTCGGATTGAGATTGAGGATAGGATTCATGGTCTAAAATTAAACTCCTCGTGCCATAATCCTCATGTTGTGTGGTCATTGGCTTGAAATTTGTGCCATAAGAGCCCCTTTCGTACTAATCACCACAAAAATCAACTTTAAATATTGTGAGCCGTCATTGATTGCATAGAGTAAAAAAAATATTGTTCCATGATTTGAAGTGGAATTTTTTTTTCACAAAACAGCAAACACAATTAATAATACTAAGACTAACAATGAACACACACTACATAAATAGAACACATAACACAACAAACTAGTTCCTAAACTCAAAACTAAGCAAGTTAGAATCTCAACCAAATAAAAAGATTAAATGTAATCAAAAATAGAAATTTACATCGATCAATCCCCAACAACAGCGTCAAAACCTTGTTGTATAAAAATGTGTCTAAGTGTACACAATCAATCAAGTAATAAAGTGATAAGTAAAGATCGTTTATCTAATAATTGATTTATTTTAATATTCATAGGTCATATTTTTGCATTAAAAACACGCTTAGAGCAAGTGTACTCTATCGCAAAAATAGTTTAAAAAATTATCGTAATCACAAAGATTAATTAACAAATACTAAACTAATTAAAATTATTTATTATTTTAGATGAACAATAATAGTTGAATTGGTTGTGTAATTAACTAGAAAATAGCAAATAACTACGAAAAAAATAAAAACACAAAAGTTGTAAATAAACAAAGAGAAGTCTAGGGTCACAGTTTTACTTGCTTATTTGATTACTCTCGGTTCTAGTTTTATTTGAATTCATTTCTTTTGATTCAATTATCGATCTCTTTACTTAGACTATTAACTCATTTGATTATTCATAATTAATATTATTTTTCCTAAATTAACTCCTTATTTAGTCATGTAAAGAGTTTAAATTGAAGACAAAAATATATCTTGAAAAGGTTGAATAGTTTGATGACTAAAATTAAGTTTGGTAATGGAATAATTTATTGTTACAACTATCTTATAAGTCTACCAACTAATTACAGTACGATCGCTAACAACTAATTGATTAAAAACATGTAAATGATGATCAATCCTAACACGTGATTAGAGCAATAAGATAATTTAATTGAACAATGAAAAATAATCAAAATAAATTGTCAAAAAAAATAAAATAAAACTACAATATATAACTAAAACATAGTTAATGGTATTTCAAATATCAAATCCATCAAAAACCCTAGAAAAGAAATTAGTTTTTTATTGTCCTAAAGAAAATCAAATAAAACATAAGGTGTTCAATAAATTAAAT
Source organism: Cicer yamashitae (assembly GCA_037974755.1). NCBI lineage: Eukaryota > Viridiplantae > Streptophyta > Magnoliopsida > Fabales > Fabaceae > Cicer > Cicer yamashitae. The sequence continues at coordinate 46,110,216 of JBBPBQ010000002.1, forward strand.
TAAATTGAAGAATAAAAACCTATAAAGAATAATTTTTACTCAAAAACTTAAACACACTTTTCAAATTGGGTGTATTGTTGTATTCTCTCACAAATCTGTATGCGACGATCCTCAAATTATTTCTTGTGCTGTCAGCTTCTCTCCTCTCTGTATGCGTCCCTCTTATAATTCTCTAAGGAGATCTTTCTTTTTTTTTTTGAATCACTCAAGTCAAGCCCTTGTTTTTCTTTCTAATTGGGCCATCACGTTGAAAAATTAGCCAGCCTGCTATTCACTTCTATTGAAAAATTATGTTGAGATTTCAAATTTGTCACTATCCGAAATACATTATATTAAAATAATTTGTATTATTTTTCTTTTCATCATCATCAGTTCTGCAAAAATAAGAAATAAACAAAGATAAGTATGAATTAAAATCATGAAATAGGATAAAATAGAATTGTCATCGATCTCTCTCCTTTTCAGGAATGCTTAGAGACTAGAATTGCCGCCAAAGAGATGATTAGCAATAAATCCAAGTATTTATAAAAGCTCAGATTTGATAGATCAACATGACGTAGATCATAAAGTTGTCAAGATTTATGCTGATGTGCATATACATGGTCATATACTTGTTTGGTTTACGCGCTTAAAGAATGATTATGTTTGTCTTGAGCATGTTTAGTTGATGAATTAGTAAATTAATTTCAAAGCGGTTCTTTGTATTTGATTTATTGAGATTGTTTGCAATTTTGTCTTGGTTATAATATCCATGTTTGAGTTTATTTTCATTTCCCCAATTTATATGAATCATTTATTTTAAATTTTGGGGTTTGTGAAGTTAGGGTTTGTTGTTATGCTTAGTGCTCCAATTAGATCCTAATATCGGCTGATAACTGAGTATAAAACTTCAAATTTTATGCTTTGTTTTGTATTCGGTCTCTTTCGAGCGATTGGAAAATTCTTCTACTAGGTGAGATTTATAATATATCTAAAAACAAATCCTTTAAATTATAAACATCAGTCAATTTAATTATAAATTTTACGAATTGACAAATATATATATCTATCAAATTGTAAAATATTAATCAAAATAGTATATATTTAAACTTTTATAGTTAGAGACTATGATGCGACATGTTAATTGAATATTTAACATTTGTACGTTGACTTTATATCAATGTCGTCACAAAGTGGACTCATTTTTTTACGAAATTTAAATCATGAAATAATTTATCCATAATTAATCCATGCACAATTACAGTTATACACAAATTTGTTTATGAGATGACAATTTCATCAATAAATTTGTCTCCGAGAAGATGAAATAGATGAGGATCAACGTGAATAGGCCACATGATCAATTACGGTATCACATCAAAATATTTATTGCCAAAAATTTATGGATGACTATTTTGATTGATATTTTACAATTTCAGATATGTATTTGTTAATTTTTAAAATTTAGGACTATTTTGAACGACTCTCACAATTTCAATGACCAATTTGTCTATTTACTCCAAAATAAACCTTATATCAATGATTGTTTGCACCATAGTAGATTTTTATCGATCATGATTTGGTTTTAAGGATAAAACATGATTTAATTTCCTTCTTTTTTCCGGTTCCAATGTTTTTTTTTTTGGAGTTTGACATAATTAGTGGATAATATGGATTTTCTTTTTGGTTTGATCGACATTTCAATTTTGTTTCTTTTGAGCACACGTAATGCTTCTATATTATCTTGAATGTTTTTTTTTTCAATATTCATGAGTAATTGTTAGCATTTATGAAATTGATCTAACATATTAAGGAAATCTTTTCTTTATTTGATTGTGATCATTGCCTTATGTAAATATTCTTAGTTTCAACGAGATGTTGAGATAATGCACAAATAATTTTTCTTTGTGGATTTTCTTTTATATTCTTGTTGTAGCTTTCTCCTTTGTTTGGGAGTAAATAATGGAAATCTGAAAACAAATAAAAGGATAATTTTGTGTTTGAAAAGAATTGGTCGATCCTTTTCATGTTTTCTTCTTTTACAAAAACATAAATGTTTCCTTAATTTTGTTTTTGGTTAATTTCCTTGATTTATAAATTTATCAATTTTGAATTATGCAAAAGTGATTCATTTTTTTAAATTATTTGTTGCAATTATTGCACCCAGTTTTTGGAGTTCATTGACAAACACCATTTTTTTCGGTCCAAATATAAATGTGACTATTATGAATTCATTGGTGAAATTAACTTGAAAATATGAATTATTGTTTTGGAAGTTTACGGACAAAACAATTTAATTTTGGAAATCAATAATTGCACGAAATATTTTGCACATGGGTATTAATGTTTCTATGAATGCCTACTTTCTGCTGAGTCAGACTCTCCTCCATTTCTTACCCTCAATTTTCTGTTCAGTTTATTTATTAGATGTGTGACATGAGGCAATTAAAATTTTAATGGCTTAAATTTAAAAATTGAAAAAATAATTTTAATTAATTAAAAAAAAGGAAGCAATCAAGACATAAACTCTACATATCTCCTTTTACACCGTCTCTCGTCGTGTCTTCGTCGCTCTACTGCAGTACCACCACACTGCCGCTCCCCAACAACGCTACTGCTCCCTACTCCGCTAACACTACTATAGATTTTTATTCTAGTAATCGATCTCTTCTCTTTTATTCTTACAAATTCTTGTTGATTTTGGCGATAGAAAACCCTAATTGTTGTTTGTTCCATAATTCTCCCCCATTAATTGTTTCCGCTCTATTGAAATGACATCCAATTAATAATACTGACTGCGTTTTTCTTTTTTTTTTTTTAAAAAAAAAAACAATCACAACAAGTTACTA
>JBBPBQ010000002.1:46113290-46125756 GCA_037974755.1 Cicer yamashitae
TTTTTTTTTTTTTTTTTTTTAAAAAAAAAAACAATCACAACAAGTTACTACAATTTTTTATCATATAAAAAATACAGATTTAATTCATGTGCATTAGTAGTATAATATTTTTATTTTATTTTTACAGTATTAATCAATTACAATTATTTGATAAATAAAATATTTAATTTTAATTCTTTTTTTATATCTTAAAAGTCAAAGCAATTAATTAAAAAATAAAAATAAAAGTCACAAAAAAATTTATTTATTTATAGTTGAAAATGTAAACAAATTATCAGCATTAAAAGAAAAAAGAAAGTGTTCAAAAAATTAAATTATATGTGCATCAAAATTAGGTGATTTTTATGGTAGACCATCTTTATAAGGGGTCCATCATAAAAACAGTAGTTAAAAATTATCGAAAATAGTAATCACAATCGACTATACTATTTAAGTGTAATAGTTTGTGATCCTCCTTATTTTATAAATAAGACAATATTTTAATTAATGTAGATTCAGTGCAAAATATATATTTATTTATCTTTAATTTTTTTTATCAAACAACATCATTTAAGTCATCAATAATATAATTAAATATGATCAACAATATTTAATTTTAAGACAACATTTGTTGTTAAAATTTTAAATATTTTTTAAAATTGATATAATGTAGACCATAGTCAATGTGAGATGTTGTCAAAACATGATTAATCTAAAAAGAGGATGACCACAAATTATGCATGGTAAAGTGTGATCATAATTGAACCGACGTACGTTAACCACTAATTAAGAACAACATTTTCATACTATATTAATTACAGATCTAAAATCTAAAATATATAACCTTCCAATCCTGTCAACAAAACATTATTCCAACAACAATGGAACAACAACAACCACCTCCCAATAACACAATCGATCCCTACGAATTCCTCAAAATCAAACTCAACCCCGACGGTTCCCTCACAAGAGACTACATCGTCCCCACATTACCACCTTCCTCCGATCCCACACAATCCGTTCTCTCCAAAGACATTACTCTCAACGCTGCCAATAATACCTCCATCCGTCTCTTCCTCCCTAATCCTCCACCACCTTCCTCCGCCGCTAAACTCCCTCTCATTCTCTACCTCCACGGCGGCGGTTTCATCCTCTACCACCCTTCCTCCTCATTCTTCCACCATTCTTGCTCCACACTCGCCTCTCATATCCCCGCCGTTGTTGCCTCCGTTGATTACCGTCTCTCGCCGGAGCACCGTCTCCCCGCCGCATACGACGATGCCGTTGATTCCCTCCTTTGGCTTAAATCACAAGCTATTAACACTAACGAATCTGAACCGTGGATTAAAGACCACGTGGATTTTACCAAATGTTTTATAATGGGAAGTAGTGCTGGAGGTAATATGACCTACATCGCAGGTTTACGTGCACTCGAGCTCGATCTCGAACCTGTTAAGATCCAAGGGCTGATAATGAACTCTCCGTTTTTCGGTGGGGTCCACAGGACGGAATCGGAGAAACGTAATCCGAACGATCATATATTGCCGCTACCTGCTGGAGATCTTATGTGGGACATGTGTTTACCAGAGGGTGCGGATCGTGACCACGTGTATTGTAATCCGACGGTTACGGATGAAGTATATGGTGAGAAGATCGGACGGTTGCCGAAGTGTTTTATTAATGGGTACGCTGGGGATCCTTTGGTGGATAAACAAAAGGAGCTTGCGAAGATTTTGGAGGCACGTGGTGTGCACGTGGAGTCTTGTTTTCCGAATGATGGGTATCATGCTTGTGAACTCTTTGATGCTGCTAAGGCTAACGCTTTGAGTGATAATGTTCAGAATTTTGTACTCTCTGTTGTGACTTAATCCTATTTGTCACACTTTGTGTGAGGTTGAGTATGTGTGTTTTTTACTTCTAAAAGAATATTGAATAAATTATATAATGGGCATTACATTGTTATGCACAATCGCTGAATGCAATTTCGATTTAGATTTGGTTGATGCACAGTGGTCGAGTTACCCGTGTACGTTTTAATTATATTTTGATTCTGTGTATGGGCTACGTAGAAGGCTTGCAATAAGGCTATTTTTGCCAAAAAAATAAAATTGATTTTAGCCAAATATTAGAGTGAGTATAATTTAATAGTGTTGAAATCATAAATTTTTAGCCTTTATACAAGATGAATTAAATACTTTATACTAATTCTTATTTACGTGATTTCATGTTTTAAAATAGTTAAATGATCAATTAATTTTTATTTAAAAAAATTGATCAATTAATTGTAATTGTTATCAAATACATGTCTCTCAATATAAGTTCTTAGATTAGATTTTTCTTCTTCTTAAGATTATAACCATTCACTGATGCATCTTTCATCTCATTTCTTCATAAAATAATTTCTCTGAATATTTCAAAACACAAATTCAAATTTGAAAATTGTTTCAAAATTATCACATTTAATCCCAACAATTTCAATTTAAAAAAATTTAGAACATTAATATATGATAAAAAAAATAGGCAAAATTTTGATGTTATGCACAAGATCTTAAGATGATGATGTAGAAAAAGAATTTAAAAATTACAAACACACAGAAAGTTGGTAACTAAGCTCTGCACCAATGATTGGTACCTACATTTGGAGAACAAGCAACTGCGTTGTTCACCTTTACTGAATCAAAGAATGTATTTACAAGAATGATCTTCAAGAGATTGTTTTCTCCTCTTGAAGTTTCCTCACTCTACCCGTATCCGTTGTTTCCTAGTGTTTCCTAGTGTTTTCAATATCACTCAAATTGTTTTGTGTTTAAATTAGTTGTGCCTTTATATTAACAAGTTAGCGCACACTCAGCTGCAAGTAACTACAAGTAGGACCGAGCATGGTTGGATTTTTTTAAAAATCAAATCATATCCATTTTAAAATTAATATATGAATTTGAATTTATAACTAAATCCATTATTTGGTTTAAAATCGGTTATAAAATCAATTGTAAAATTGGTTATGGTTAAATAATCGGTTTCTAGATAAGCAACCGGTTTCGAAAAATTTAATTTTAAAATCGATTTTTTTTTTAAAATCAGTTAAAATTTAATTATTTTTTAATATTTATTTTAAAAATAATCGTTAATTCATAATTTCTCAAATTATTTTTAATAAACCGGATTATAAGTAAAAACTACACCCTACTATTAATCTTTGTAACAATGTTGTAGAACCTTAAAAGATGTAAAACCAAAATAATATCCTGCACCCAAATAACCCCCACTTAAGTACAAATATTGCATCTTTTGATTCACAAAAGATACATAGTTCATCATAACTTAGTACATACACAATAAACAATGTTAAGCCATCACAAAACGCTTAAAAATCCCTCAACCAAATCATACCCTCAATCAACCACAATCTTGTATCTTTTAAGTAAAAGAGATTAAATTCATAATTATTAAGTTAATAGCCCAAGGAAATTCATAATTATTAACTTGAATATAGACTATAAATCAATGATATCACTCAAAGTCTCAAACACGACCATTAAAAAGAAACTTTTAAAATTGAAGAGGTACACAGTAGCAAAAATATGATGCATTTAGTGTCTAAATCTATATAGTAGAAGAGAAACCAAATTGTTTATACTACCAATGCAAAACATACATAACAGATAACGAATCAAAGATAATAACTAAACTACTTCAATAGACGAATTTATTTCAAAAACAAAATGCAAAAAACATGAGACATAGTACATAATAATGAGAAAAGTTTTAGTCCAAACAAAAAAAGTTTTCAAATAGGATAATAAGTAGTTGATCCTTTTTAATAAGTTCTCAAATTTGATTAATAGTATATTTAAAAATATTTAGTCTATCATATTTTACTCTTTCTCAATAAATATTAAATATGGTTGATTAGTAATAAACAATTGATTAAATGAAGTTAATAATATCTCAATGAAAGTAATAAATTGTCGTTGTCAAAAGGTGGAAGATCGGTGGGGTGATGGCAAAATCAAAATCGTTTTGAAGTTTTGGAGATTTAGAGTTTTTGAGAGTTGAGTGGATAAAAACCGAATAAAAATCAAATACAAATATAAAACGTAAGTGGGTATCCAATCGGTTGATAAATAAACCGGACTACAACCATATTATTTTAATCGGATATTTAAAATGGATTTGGATCCGGTTTTGGATTTCGATCTCATAACTGTATTTTTTGCACACCCCTAACTACAAGCCAAGGTCAAAAAGGTTAAAAGAGAAAATAACATAATAATAGTTCAAACAGGCTAAAATTCCAATCTTCAACAAATTTCACCTTAGAATATCAGCAACCTTGATCCAGATAATCATTGGACAACAGTAGGGCTCATCTAAGCTTACATCTAAGCATGTATCAACACTTAGCCAATTGAGCTAATGCCTGAATTTGCTCAAGAAGACCACTATTGTTATGAAGTCAGCACCATTATAAAAAATATGCACCTTTTGAAATTGGATATTTTCTTCATTTATGGCATCTCTAATCCAATACAACTTGGTGTCAATATGTTTGGTTAGTTCGTGATTAGTGGGATTCTTGCACAAGTGAATTTCACTTTTGTTGTCACAAATAATATAGATGCTTCGTGGATTTATTCCAATTTCACTTATGAAACCCCTCAACCACGTTCCTTCCTTTGCAACTTCAGCACACCTATTCTTTTCCAAACAATCTGAAAGCATAACCTATCAATGACTTTCAATTGTCTCTATCTCCTGCCAAATCAATATCCACATACTCAAAAGCTCCGCATTCAGCTTGCTTCCTTTTGCAATAGCATAGTCCCACTACAATGGATCCTTTCAAGTACCTCAGGATCTGTTTTATAGTCTACCAATGAGTCATGCCAAAGTTGCCCATGTACCTGTTGACCAAGCTTACAACATAAGTTAAATCAAGCCTAGTGCACACATTTGAGTACATTAAACTTCCAACAACATTGGCATAAGGAATATGGGTCATTTCCTTTTGTTCCTCCATATTAGTAGGACATTCACTAATAGGGAGTTTAAAGTGAGAAGCTATAGGTATATTGGTTTAAAGTGACAGAAATGTTGTTTCTTTTACTGTTTTGGTTTCTAGGTATTTGAGAGTTGGTGATGTTGGGAGTGGTTTGAAGGTGTTTGATGAAATGGTTGAACGAGATGTTTTGGCTTGGAACACGGTGATTAATCTTCATCTTTGAAAATTAACTATTTAAAGGATTAACAAATTGGGTTAAAGATGAGGATGGAGGTAGAGTTATTGATAGAAAAAATTGGGTTAGGTGAGGTATGAATAAGGAAGGGAAAGAGATTGAGTTGGGTGAGGGAAAATATTGATTGTTGGGTTGATGAAGATGATGAATACAATGACATCCAAACGAAAAATTTTATAGGGACTAAAAATGAACAGTGTTATTATATTTGCAGGGACAAAAAACATATTTCCCTTTGTCAACTCACATTTTTGTAACGTACACTTGACGTTAAGGACAAAAAATAAAGTTTTCTCATATTGCAGGGATGAAATCCAAACAAAATTTTTTTTAGGGACTAAAACTGAAAATTGTTATATTCATAGGGACCAAGAACATATTTAAACCTTTATTTTATTTAAGGGAAAATTGAATAAAAACTAAAATGACGATTTTAAGCCAAAAATCCAAATTCGGGAGTCGAGGGAAAGTATATCACCATACATCGTCTAGAATCATAGGCAAACTTAGCAAGAGGCAGAACTCCTGACCAGAGGTGGTGCATTTTGGAGTAACAGATCAGAGGCAGCATGACCAGAGGCAAACTCTAGCCAGAGGCAGCATGACTAGAAACATATAGGTCAGAGGCAGCATAATCAGAGTCATGATATATGACAAAAGGTAGAGTCAGAGGATACGTGTCCAGAGACAGAATCAGAGGATACATGCTGAAGGCAGAATCAAAGGATACATGTCTAGAGGCAGAATCAGAGGATACATGTCGAGAGGCAGAATCATAGGATACGTGTCGAGAGATAGAAATAGAGGATACATGTCTAAAGGCATAATCAGAGGATACATATCTAGAGGCAGCTTGATTAGAAGGCTAGGTAGAAGAGTGTTATCATAGGAAAAATATAAGCATTTCACCATAGGAAAAAACATAAGTAATTTACCAAAGACAAAATACAAGAAACCATAATACAACTAACTAAGGCAAAAACAAAAGGAGAAACCAGAGGCAAAAATACTGAGAGTTGAGAAATAGCATCAGAGACAACATGTCCTAAAACGTAAGTTAATCATCAAAGGCAGAATGCCCAAAATCATGAGTTAGGAACCAGAGGCAACAATATAAAAAATAATTATCAGATGTATAAATACTTCGGTTTTTGAAACAACAACCAGAGGCAAAAACTCCAAAGTTACAGAATGACACTCAGAGGCAAAACTACAGAGTCGGGGGTGAAAGAGCATCCAAGGCACACACATTTGCCTTCAGTAACAGGATTCGCACATTAAACTACAATTCTTTACTTGAAATCCCAAGAGTTCCTAAATTTCCAACACAACAATCATGCAATGATCAAACAAACAATATGCATGACATTTTAAAATCATTTGGGTGCAGTTTCAAATCACCTATATGCTAAAGAAGTAAAGAATTTCAGTGAAAAAATCCTCATGCTAAAAGAAGTTAATATAACAGAACTCACCGTTTTTCTAAGAAAGTTCCTCTTTGCTTTGAGTTGGATTAAGGTAGTTATCAACTCTCCTAACTCTCAATCTCTCCAGCCTTCGTTTCTAACTCCAATTTCTTTGAGTTTTTCTTGGCTGTTCTTGACTTCACCTCAACTCGATTAGGTTTATTGTTGATGGTTGAGAGGTAAAACCTTGCATGCAATGGGTTAGAGCAAGTCTAATGGGGCTACATGAACTAATATTTTTGGAGATTTTGATAAAGAAGGAGAAATGGAGGATTTGAGGAAGATGATGAACAATCAATTTGGGGATGCTCTCCCAGTTTTCGGAAATGAAAAGAAAAGAATGAGATGGTTGTTCCAAGCTTTTTCTAAGAAGGACTTAAGTGAGGGAGATGAATGGGATTTTTCTATTTTGACTATTGGACAGTTCCCTTATTATCGTTTTTGCGTATTCCCATTTTTAATAAAATACATTATTTCCAAATTAATATGTTAATATTTGTAAAATATTTATTTTAATTAATGTTAAATTAAGTGGGTTGTTACACCCCTCTTTACTGACAATTTACTAGAGAATCAGAGTAAAGGATAAGTAAAGACGACGACTCTAATTTTTTCGAAAAAGATAGTGTTGATGAAAAAGTGTGAAAGTCATTTTCTCAGCTTAAGATGTGAGTTGTTTTCCTGACTTGGGATGCAAGTTATTTTCTCAGCGTAAGATGCGGGTCGTTTTCTCGACAAGTCTAAACAATCTAGTTCAAATACAAAATATTCGAATTTGGGGAGTAAGGGACGAAGAATGGAATGAGAGGAAGAGGAAGGAGAAGATAAGGAGGAATAGAGTGAAAAAGAAGAAAAGGAGGAAGAAGAAGGAGAAAGAAGAGAGAAGGAAATAGAAACGAAAAAATGAAGAAGATTGTGAATAACGTTGTAAAATTTGATTAAAAGGTGTTCAATTATAATATTAAAAGCATTCAGATTGATTGTTGTTGTACTTCAGTCTGGTAAATTTGTGCTTCATATTGAATTCTAGGGATTCTAATATTGTTTTTCTTAATTAACTAAATATAATTTTTTTTAATGAATTAATTAAAATAAAATAAAAAATTCATCATGGCATGACAGGTTTATTAAAAAGTCCGCATGTCATGCCACATCACCAAAAAATTGGGAAAAACTAGTCGGGGTTGCAAAATCAAAAATTGGATAAATATGAGGGGCCGAAATCGCTCGTTTTAAATCAAGGGGACCAAAATCGCACAATTGAGAAATTAGAGGGGCTAAAAGTACTATTAAGCCTAAATATAACACGTTACTTTGTTTTAATTATTATTCGTTGGCTAATTATTTCAAACGTACCGTTGAGAACTATTAAGGATATTTTTCCCTTATATCCTTTTTTCAATCAAAATTTTTCATTATACCCTACATTGAAGCTTATATACGAAAATATCGTATTCTTCTTTTTACCTTTAAGAGGGTGCAAGGAGGGAATGCAACCAATTGAATAATTTTTTTTTTCCTATATGAGATCGCATCATGGGATGCGGTCATGTGTTGCCATATTTTTTTTAACAAATGATTAATTGTTAATTTAATAAATAAAAAATAATTAAAAAATCAAATTATATTAATAAAATCAAATATAATACATTAAATGGAAAAAAAAAATACATCAAAGTTAATGTGGTTGAGTAGATGTGTCAAAGAATATAATGTGCTATAATATTTTAACTCCCTCCTTTTTTTTTAACCTATTTCAAATAAATTAGCAATTTCATTCTATTTTGTTAACAACTCACTCCTATTTGCATCCTAATAAATAAAAAATAATAAAAATGATTAAAAAAAACTAAATTATATTAATAAAATCAAACAAAATACATTAAATGAAAAAAAAAAAATACATCAAAGTTAATGCGGTTGAGTAGATGTGCCAAAGAATATAATGTGCTATAACATTTTAACAACTCCTCCTTTTTTTTAACCTATTTCAAATAAATTAGCAATTTCATTCTATTTGGTTAACAATTCACTCCTATTTTGCATCCTAATAAATAAAAAATTATTAAAATTAAAAAAAAACTAAATTATATTAATAAAATCAAACAAAATATATTAAAAGGAAAAAAAAATACATCAAAGTTAATGCGGTTGAGTAGATGTGCCAAAGAATATAATATGCTATAATATTTTAACAACTCCCTCCTTTTTTTTAACCTATTTCAAATAAATTAGCAATTTCATTCTATTTTGTTAACAACTCACTCCTATTTTGCATCCTAATAAATAAAAAAAATAATAAAAATGATAAAAAAAACTAAATTATATTAATAAAATCAAACAAAATACATGGGCGACATATTTGTCTCGTGTGTTTTTAATCAAATAAAATCTTTATCTTGTATTTTCTTAAATTATTGGTGACAAATATGTGTTTCGTATGTTTTTTAATATTTATCAATGACAAATATTTATTGTGTGTGTTATTTTAATATTTATCAATGATAAATTTTTTGTCCCATATTTGTTTTATATTTTATTATTTTACAAATAATTGTCTCGTATTTTTACATGTCAGAGATAAATATTTATCTCGTATTTTTTATATTTGTGAACGATAAATATTTGTCATGTGTTTTTATTATATTTATCAGTGGTAAGTATTGGTCTCATGTTTTTTACGGTTAAATGTATTTTTAGTTCCTCTAAATATACCTACTTTCATTTTTAGTCCCTCAAAAAATTACTTCGAACTTTGGTCATTCTAAATTTTCTTTTACTAATTTTAGTCTCTCTGTTTTTACAAAAGTTCACGTTGTATATTCCAAGTGACTTTTTTTATGACGTATCATTGATAAGACTTTTAAATATTATTAGTTTAATAATTTAACTATTGATAAGACTTTTTTTGATGACGTATCTTAATTAATTTATATATAACTTCAAATTAAATATTAAATTATTAAATTAAAGATTAAATAATTAAATTTCGGGGTGGTCGTGAGTTTCTAGTTTTTGGTTTTAAAATCAATTTCAAAACCAAAACATATTTGAGTAAAATGGGGCTGAGTTGATTTTTTACTTAATTTTAAAATAGTTTTTCCTTAAAATAAAAAAAATAAAAAATCTTATAATTCTTGTTTTTATTTTAGAGTTAACATTTAACCATCATCTCCAAGAACCATCAACCATCACAATCGACCACCATCTCCGACCACTGCTACCACTACCAACCATTATATATGACAACTGTCACCACCACTACCCACCTTCAACTATCATCTCTCATCACCGATGACTACTACGATAGTCACTAAAATTATTATAATTAATTAAATTATAATTTTATGATATTTGAATTATTTTAAAATAATTAAATACTATTATTTTAAATTTTTTTATTTTTAATTATTATGACGTGTCAATATTTTTTTTTATATTTTAATGAATTTATAATGAGATATAGTAAAGACTGTGATTGATTTCAAATAAAATAAAAACTGAAATTCAATTAAATATTGAAATTTAGAACTAAAAATTGAAAAGTGATATTGAAAACTCAAAACAATATTAGATTTTGAAAATTTCATAGCAGAAAATTAAAAATCACCCCAAAGAGAGCCTAAATTTCAGTTAATTATATATGCATATCCCTTCATTGGGACTTTATAAGCACAATCTAAGTGTATTTAGAACATCTACAATGATAACATTTATAAAAATTTATAAAAATTCACTCTGCTTTTTTAAATAGACCAACTAAAATTTAGAATATCCACATATTTTTTACTATAATGAAAAAGTTCATCTATAGAATTGTTTAACTTAAATATAATTTCTCTCTTCCACTTTAACACTTTCAAATATATAAAAGTAATATTTTAGTGTTATGAAACTGACTTTTAAAATTCCTTAATTATATTACTTTGGCTAAATTAATGGTACTCAATCCGAATAATAATTTAATATTAAGATATCTCTGTAAAACTTTTATAGGAGATACTCTTAGCCCTACGTTGCACCAAACTTGCATTGATAAAATCAAATTATAAGGATAAAAATTAAAAAGTGTACATAATATATTTGTTAATTCCAATTATAATTAACTAAACTAACTATGACAAAAACTCAAACTATAAACTCCCTTGCAATATTTATAACCGCAATAGCTCTAGCAGGGTCCACCATGTCAATATTGTGGAACCCCACAGGATCAAACCTTGCTTCCACTTGGACCCCACATTTGACCAACATTGTCACAAACTCTTGTTGTCGATCAACCATGATGTCACCACCAAAGCCAATAACAAGACATCTCCCTAACTTCTTCACATTATCTAAATGTGGACCTTTCACCATGGGATTGCTATACCTATGGTCACGGTCTGTTTCCTTAGGCAAAGCTAATTCCCACATCATGTCCAATACTGGTAATGGCAAAGTCTGGTCTGTGGCAAACCTTTTTCAAAATAAAATAAAAATAATAATAAAGTAAGTAATATTAGTCGTGGAATAAAAAAAAAATAAGGTTTATTTATAATTTTGATTTCTTTATTTTTATTTATTTTTGAAATTTATCTCTATTTTTAAATCTTAATTTTGGTATTTTTTTCAAAATTCTGGATATAAAAATAGTGATGTAAAAATAATGATATAACATTTTTTTAATTGATACGACATATAACATAATGATGTAACATCATTCAGATGAATTAATTATGTATCTATCATTAATTAAATTACAAAAATAAATATTATTTGAAGTTCAAAATGAAGTTTTTAAGAAATTTTCTTGTAATATCTTAACTGTTTATCATTCAAAATCATCATATTATATGTCAAGTCATTTAAAACATGTTATTTACTATTTTTTAGTCCAAAAATCTACATGGAGATCAAAACTAAGAGATTAAAATGGAAAAACTAATTTAAAAAATATATAAAAATAAGAGGACCGAAACTCTAATTAAGCATAAAATTAAAATAAAATTAACCAATTTCTTGTAGTATCATAATTGTTGACCATTCAAAATCATCATATTATATGTCAAGTCAATTAAAACATGTCATTTACTATTTTTTAGTCCAAAATTCTAAATGATGGACCAAAAACCAAGAGATTTTAAAATAAAAAAACCAATTTAAAAAATATGTGAAAATAGGAAGACCGGAACTCTAATTAAAATAAAATTAACCAATGGTAATCGGGACTAACAAAAGAAGACGGTGAAACGAAATTCAAATCAGCATTGAAAAAAAAAAATTTATATTTAATGTCCAATGCGCCTCAAATATAATTACCTCAAACGAAATAAACTATGGAAACTATAAAAATTAAAATAAAATTATGATTTATACTATGAGAAATCACTTTTTGATTGTTATGAAAATCTCTTTTTTGACCACTAACATCATAAAAATTAAAGTCTCTCGTAAGTATAATTCAAATAGTAAAAATTAAAGATATTTAATATTTTGAAATGCAAGTTTGAATTCACAATATTATCTTTGTTTCACATAAAATTTCACAAATAAACTCTTTGAAAAAAAAATTTAAAAATAAAGATAACCAATTTTTGTTGTGTTAGTGAATCCTTTAATGTACACAAACAGAGATGTTTTAGTGTTGTAAAAATAACTTAAGTTTTAGGGACAATTTGTTATAGATTAAATGAAAAGAGATTTTAATTTCATATTTGTAAAAATTTATTCAAAAATAATAAAAATTATTTCAGACTCATTTGTTACGTATTAAAATATAATACTGTAAACAATTATAATAAG